>VZTA01025101.1:300592-472816 GCA_013398855.1 Mohoua ochrocephala | reverse complement strand
CGGGCCCCGTTCCGACCCGCCCTCCCTGCCCGGGGCGCCGGGACACGTCGCGGGGCCGGTCCCGCACCTCCTCCCTTGCGGCCACCTCCGTGCGGGGCTTCTGCAGCCCCTCCATGCCAAGGAAGCCTGCTCAATGGCTGTGTATCAGCTCTCACACCAGTCGGGAGAATGTTTTAAGAACGTTCTCCCTGCTCGCAGAGCCCACAGAAAGGTGCCAGCAAGCACCGAGTCTCACGGTGCGCATCGCGTGCAGGGACCGAGGTGCTGACACGGCCCCTTTCGGGAGCTGGACTTTCGGGAGGTGCTGGTGACGCCAAGGGAGGATCGTCCCTCGCTCATTCACACAGTGGTGGGGAAGGACTGAGCTTCTTTAGGGAAATGGAGAGTTAAAACCACAGTGGGGGTCTCCCCAAAACAGAGGTCTGTGCAGGCATGCATGGCTGTGTTTTGCTATTATTTTGAGAGGCATTGTGCTTCTGGATCTGGGTTAAAAATAACCCAGGAAGGTTAACTTGAAAGGTTATTTTTAATGTTGTTAAATTCAGTGGCTTCGTCTACAGCGCAGCCTTGGAATCCAAAGGGATGGCCCTTCTGACGGTGGCCAGCACTGCTGAGAGGGCAGAAATGAACAACCAGAGGGACTGGAAACTAGACAGAGGACAAACAAATTGTTGATATTTTAGGTTTTGCTTCTGGGATGGCAACAGCCACCTGAAATTGAAGTCAGTATAAATTATATCTCAACAATTTGATCCCGCAGTCTATTAATACAGTCTTACCAAGCAGTTACTCACAGAAATAAAGAATTTCAGATTCCACAGCAAGTAATGAGGGAGCTCTGACTACAGCTTGCACTCTTTGTCCTCTGCTGACCAGAGGAACTTGAGTGACAGAAGTTCAAAACAAGACACTCCAATGTTACTTTTCATTTATAAAAGCAGTGAATGCCCACTAAGAAAAACAGTAGCCAACCGGATCTGGACAGATTCCAAATCTTCAAACCTTTAGGAGCAGTCCGTCTGGGTAACTTACCAACACAGAGGAAACTTCACACCAGTGCAAAGTCTAGCAGAAAGTGGGGAATCAGCCAAAACTTGCATTCCTGTGGCCTGTCTCCAATGAAAAAATGGTTCCTAGTTAAAAAAGAAAAAGGACTACAAGCACTTAAATAAGAAAATACAAACGGTTAACTCTAAAGGAGTTGTTCTAAGGTTAATTCTGACAGACCAGTGTAAATATGATTTGTTAGAGAAAGACAACAAATGTGTTGATACCTTTGGATGGACTAATCTTGTGAAAGGAGACTTGCTTGCTGTACCTAGAGGTGAGACATGGGACTCCACGGACAATTCAATTAGCTAATTCATGCCTCAGTCCTTTTTTTGTCAATATAAAAAAGGGAATCAATATTCCCTTATTGTGTGGAATTATTGCAAACTTGCCTTCAGTGTGCCATGCAAAGTCCATTCAACAACACAGAACAAAACAGAGGAAAAAAGACTCATAGAAAAGAACCAGCATCTGAATAATAGAGAATCAGATTGAAAGGTAGTGGATACCCTGTGCTTCTGCTCATGGAGAATTGGACCAGCAAAGGGTGTGCCTTGGGAGGAGAGGGAAAGGCATGCAAGAGCGAGGACAAGAGAGAAGACACCTACATTCAGATAAACAGGTGGGAAAGTTGCGCAATGCATAATCAAGATGAGGGAAAGAGGAATTTACAGTACAGGCCGGGGATCAGCACACAGCAGCACAGAGGAACACGTTCCATTTAGCAAATATTCCAGCTGTTCCCCATCTCCCTTACGCTTACAACTAAGGTGCATTTGGCACTGGCTGGACATGAGGGTGCTACAGCAGTGGCAGCTCTTTCATAGCATTTGATGATGAGCTTCCTCTTCACTGTGCCAGGAAGAGGACAGACAAAGTTTTGGCTGCTTGCTTTACAGAACTGGTCTGACAGCTGGGTAGAAGGGAACTGCAGAGAGCCTAAGTACTTGCAAAACATCCAGGAGAAGTTTTAGGTGGTCCAAAGAGCATTCAAACAAAAACCTCCCACAGCCTGAAATTCGTCTCATGCTAATTGAGCAGTAATTGCACACCTTCAAGAAAAAGGAATCCTTTCCTCTAGTCATTATGGCTCTGAGCACAATAGAGAGCAATGGCTTTAAATACCGCTTTAAAGGCAGTGGGTAAAATTAACATTTGGTTGCAGACATCATTTAGAAGCAGAAGATTGTAGCATCCTTTGGACCAAATTTTGAATAATGTGCTGTTCTTGTTCTTCTCGGTAGTAAGTTTCAAAACAGTTTTCAAAGGAACTCAAATTTTTGTATTACAAAGAGGCTTAGGCATGGGTGGTGACATGAGGTGGAACCAGGAGCTGAATCAGGTCTCTTGTACCTGAAATCCCTTCTCCTGCTTGCAAGATGCCACTTCTCCCATTTGCTGTTCTGCTGCCCTAATAAACACAAGTATTTTGAAGCATGTCAAGAATCAAGGGTTTGAGGAACAGAGCCAAGCCCATCTTGTGGCTCACTGCCACTAACCTTCCCTGGCCTTTGCGACGTTTCTCAGATGGTGGCTCTGGGGCTCATTTGCTTTAACTTGACAAAGGAAGCAGAACATTTTTCTGCTCTTAGTGAGCTGAATAGGTTCAATGAAGTGTTCAGTGAGCACCAGAGCCAGCTCAAGAGACTGGGCCAGCTCTGGCTGGGCAAGGAACAGCTGTGACAGGAACAGCCACACCTTTCAAGACAGCAAATGCCAAGATGAGCTTGACAGCATTGTCAAACCACATGCAGAGTCTTGCAATCTTCTTTTTTATACTTCAGATACCAGAGGCAATGATGCGAACCATGGCCAAGAGTTGCAGTCAGAAGTGGGACGCTGCTGAAGACTAGTTAAGAAAGGCTGACCCGTGTTGTTTGGTAGAGAAGGGGACTGGAAATCAATCCCACTTAGAAAATAGGAATTCCAGGGTCAGTCCAGGTGGAAAAATTGGAAAATAAAGATTTTGTTATAGTTTAGTTCATTCCCAAGAAGCTGCTTTTCTGATATATTGCACTCTCTACACGGCAATCATCCCAGTTACTCCAGTTATTGGTGGATAGGAATGGTCTGTAAAAAGGTGGCTTTACAGGCAGCAGCTGGTTCATTTAACTACAGATAGACATATTTTCTGCCTCTAATTCAAATGCTGCCCAAGCACACAAGTACAGTTTGCTTGTTCTAAAGCAATCCATTTGACCTAGATAACTGCTACTCTCTCTCGAGACAAAAACTCCTCACATTCTTTTTAAAGTTCTTTCATGTTGCAGGCTCCATGCAACAGCCAGAGGTACAAAAGTTTTAACAAAATAAAATTAAACCAGGACTGTAAGACGTATCATACTTGACACTGAGAAACAAAAATTAAAACAACTGACCCTGAGATATTCTAGGACTTAGGAGAAAAAGAATGTTTTCTACTTAGGCTTTTGAAAATCACATTTAAAAAATAACCAGCTCAGGACTTACCTCTATGTGATTCTTGCCTTAAAAAGATGCCTAGAAGAGGTCTTGTATGGTAATGTTATGAACTGGAAGGTTTACACAGAATTTAAATAGAAAGAGTTATTACCAGCATTCAGAGAAAACCACTCTTTCATTGCTCTCCATTTTCCCTCCTGTCGGTATTTCCCAGCCACTGCCAGTCCACTGTGCTGCTTCAGGAGTAGCTTTCAACTAAGTTCCCAGTGGAGCATCTGATATTTTCCCAAGAAAAGCTCTTGAGACTCTGAACGAACAGTCCTTTCGGCACAATCCCTGTGCCCAACAACTTTCTACATAAAAGCCCTCATTATGAATTTTGAGTCAGTGGGGTTTTCTCAGTCAGTGTATGTTGCTGATCAGTCTTTCTTGACCTAGAATTGGTGTTTCCCATATAGTTTGTGCCCTAAAGCCCATTTGAATGCTGTGCAGGCTAATGACTACAAAAGGAAAAAGATCCAAAAGAAAATCACGTTAAAAATTTGATTCAGAATTGGCAGCTCTGTAACCTCTCCCTTAGCTGCCATCTCATTAACATATTTGTTCAAAAGCCTTTTCTCTGCTTCATTACATAATTTGTGTTACAAAATCCAGATAAACATTCATTATTCCCAGATCTAAATAACGGCTTATTGCGCTTCCTTTTTCTTCTTCTTTCATTTTTCCCAGAGAAAAATGGGGGACAGAAGGGGCTTCTTTAGATGGGAAATGAACCACACCAATTTCTGAGAAACATCTGTGGCAGCTGTTGTCTATAGCATTATGATAATATTGTGCAAAGACTAGTGAATTTTTATTTCTGATACTCCTGCAAAGTGGAAGAATTAATATTAGTGCCCCTACTTGACAGACTAAGAAGGTCAGTTAGTATTTTCTGTATCTCCTGTATCCCATTGTTCCACGCTGGGTAGGGTCTGTTACATCAGAGACACCACTTACATCATACAGCTGTAAGGGATCAGCTGTAGCAGCAGGTACACAAATGCTTGACCTTCCCTCAGAAAGTCTTGAAACTTCTTGGCATTGAAAGCATGAAGTTCTGTTCATTTTTCTCTCTAACTTATATTTCTTCTGAAGTTTCCTATGTAAAAATGTATTGCTGAGGTCCAGCAAGAGATGGGACGTGCTGTTCCTGGGGCCTCTGTGCTGTTGGTCCATCCCAATCACAGCCAGGTATCCCCAAAGAGGAAAGGCAATGCTGGCTAATGCAGGTTGGAGATTTTTACCTGGCATGTATTTGGATACCCTGAATCCAAGAGTCCAGGGGAAACTGGGGAAACAGTGAGGCCTGGGCATCTGCTGGGGCACGGCTGAGCAGCCCATGCTGTGCGCTTGGGGAGGAGAGGCTGGGGACCGATGCTGGGTTTCTCCTCGGTGGTGATGGAGGGAAAACACCTCCCGTGAGCTGGCTGCTTTTTTCCAAGGGAAAGAGCATTGCCCCAGGGAGGCCAAGGTGGGTTTGTGGGGCCAAATACTACCGTGACCATCCCTCAAGGGGCAAAGGGGATGGCAGCATGCCCCTGCCCTCCTGCTCACCACAAGCCAGCCCTGAGGCCCTGCAGCCTAGAGGGACCTCTCATGTCGTGCCTCCCTCCTCAGGGTGCCACAGGCTCCCTCAGAACATGCCTCTCCCTCAGGCCAGAGCATGCCTGGATGCTGGGGGCAGAGGCCAGCCAGGCCAGCATCAGTGGGGTGGAGGAACCCTGCCACCTACTGAACCAGCTAATGTAAATCAAACTTACATGGGAAAGAAGGAAACCGAGGCCCCAGAGTTTCTCTAAGGACTAGCGAACTAATTTGTGTGTGGAACTCACACGGAAAACCAAATCCCAATACTTCTCTGGCAATGCTGCTGTTTCTGCTTTAAAGAATTTTTTTGGCTAAACAGCTGTTTGGGGTGGAGCTACTGCAACAGAGCCTTTCAGTTTCATTTTTTTTCCCCTCTCTGCTCTCAGAAGAAAGGATATCCAGCAGAATAAGAAGAAAAATGTCAGGAGAGAGCAAGTTCTGCAAAAATTGGTAAGAGATCCTCACTCCTACAAAGGGGGGGATTCCAAGAGTTCCTAGGATTTTCCTTAGTGTTATCCAGGTCTCCTGTAAGAGAGGGAGCAGAGGAAGAACCACACAGCAAGAGTATGCTAACTATTGAGTAGGAAACAAAAATATTTTGTATGCATTTCACATTTCCAAGTTGCTGCTCTCTTGCTACTTTGCTGTGCAGAGGTTTCTTTCACAGCCTTCTCCTCTGCTGCATGTTCTCTCTTTTCAGAATACTGCTGTGGGCAATTTTGCAGTATCTGGCAGAGAGAGGAGTCAGTGCATGGACCATGCCAAACCCAGCAGCTGCCTCAATTTCCCCCCATGACTGATGGTTCTTTCTGTTGCTATGTTTGCAATTAAGTGATAAAACATTCATTTCTTTGTTCAGGGTAATTGGCCATGTCTCATAAATGGCTGAAAGGGACCATGAGGATCGCAGAACCTGGTGAGTCTTGAATAGCAGCAAAGCCATTGGACAAACTGTACAAAAGAAAAATGATTAGCTTTCCCTCTCACAGAAGAGACTACGTTCCACATCACCTCAAGCTCTTAAAGACACTCATTTTTTTGACATGCTGGTGACCTGTGGCTCTTGCAACATTCTGCTGCCACTTCCAACCCTACAGAAACATGAGGTGAGAAGTGACACACTGGACTCGGCTTCCTACCTGCAAAGGGCCCTACTTACGCAATCACTGCTTATCTGCCCAATGCTCAGGACCCCAGTACCCATCTCTGTATTCCAAAGCTTCTTGAACTGTTGGCCACAGGTACACTCTTGTCTGTAAAGTGTGGAATTTGTTAATTCCATAGACTATTTATGCTCACATCTACACAAACAAGATTCATTGCCTATAGTCTGCTTCAGTTTAAGGAAAGTAACAACCATGACTGAAATAATTAATTTTAAACTCAAATCCTGGAAAGTCTTCAGCAACTGTTCTTATTTGCTGAAGGCTCATGTTGTTCCTGCTAAGCAAATAATAGGATTATATCCAGTTGCCTCCCTACTGAATATGATGGCTTGTTGAATATAATGTTAAATTCTCCTCTGATATGACTGTTACTTATTTTTCTAGATCAAATGTCTGCATTGGACAACTTTGCCAAATGCTAAGATGAAACAAAAATCAAGCCACGGGGAAAAAGGTACTGCAGAATTTCAGAAATTTAGAATAGATTTCCTCATTCAGGATGATTCTAGACTGAGTTAACAGGAACAATGGGATACTCTGCAGAGGAAGTGTGTCTTGTAAAGCTAATACTCAGAGTATCACAAAGCTCTTTAGATTCCAACACACAGTGGGTTCCCATGAGATTGCACTAAAGAAGCATTGCTGCAGAGCCAGTCTGTTTTCACTGTCCTGACTCAGACTAACATGTCTTGTGCCTCACAAATCAATCTGCTCTGAACAGTGCAGTACTTTCCCTGCTAAAGCAGAGACCAGAATATCCTCCTCTGGTTTTCAGATCCTGGCAGAATCATTTCCTCTTGGTCCAGTTTAATTAAGTGAAACTGAAAGCCGTTGTTCTCAATCTGTCCTTTTTCTACTTTGTTCAGTAAATGATGTATTACTTCTCCCTGTAAAACTTTCCTTTCCCGGTGAATTAAAGAGAAAAAGCACCAAAGTGAGAAATAGGGGGTATGTCTAGTTTTGAATTACAGGACTCCGGTCTTGAAATAAAAGTGAATACATGGTAATAACATGGATTATTTGAACTGCATTGCAAGTTTTTTTTTATATTGTTCAACTGAGTGATGATATAGGAAGGCTGTAAACCTGAAACTTTAAAAACACTCATAACTGGTCTTTGTTTTCAGAAGACTGTTTCTACAGCATTCGTGACTAAGTCTGGAAATAGAGGGACATCTTCAGATCGAAGCTTCAGCTCATCTTTAGCAAAAGGCACTGAAAGTATGATAGCTTTATCAGCAAATAAAAGTGTAAACTTGCTACTCCAGATTAAGAACAAAGAGTGACTCGGATTTTTTGTTCCTTATCAAGAGAAGCATTTAAAGGTCTCACCAGAAAACTGTAAAAGTGATGTGGACTCAACAGCTGTGGTAACTTCAAATATTTCTGTGTAAGCTTGCTTTGGGAATGCAATTTTCCCACCTGCTTCAGCAGGGAGAGCAGCTTATTTTAAAATACTTGTTCTGGGGAAGAGAAGGAAATAAGGAATTCAGAATACCTTGTCATGGTGAGTGCCACCAATTCCTCTTGTGCTCACTGATAGCTGAGAACTTGGTGTTTATCAGGTCATGGCCCAGTGAAATTAGAAAACATTGAATCCTACTCTCCATCACTTCAGTGAACCACTGGGACCAAAGTTACTGTGTCTGAAAAGAGACACAAAACTACCTCAGATTACAGGGCCGGCTTTAGCCTTCCAGCCCTTCCCTTTGGAGGGCTGGGAAGGTGTGGCCTATTGAAGAAGTGTTTACTCCGCCAAGGCCCGCGGCTGGTTCGGCGCTCGGTGCTGCGGCGGCACCGTGTGGCTGTTGGTGGCACCGTGTGGCTGATGGTGGCACGGCACCGTGTGGCTGATGGGGGCACCAGCCCCGGCTCACCCGCGCAGGCCGCGGCTCGGGCTTGGGCGGAAGGAGAGCCGGGAGTGGCCTAGGCCAGCCCGGGCGCGGGACTATTCGGTAATTAATAACGTCAGGATCCCAGCTGGGTCAAAGACAGCAGCGTCTGGATAAAGAGAGCAGCGAGCCAGGTGTCGATAGCCTCGAGCACTCTGCAGTCTCCCCGGCATGCTCTGGTGCCTTGTGTGCAGGTGTACCAGCTGCCGGGAGTCTGTCTCAATACCAAGAGAGCCTCCAAAACAAAACACATCTCTGATGGATCTTCAAAACACCTGTAAGCAATCTGTCTCTGGCCTCCCGGGGTGAGCAGATGGCTGTTACAGCCACCCCGAATGTCACATCCGTGCTGCCCAGCGCGGCGACCTGCTCCCAAGCTCGGTGAGTTCTTTGGGGACAAACCAAGGCTTTTGACTTTGTGAAAAGCCTCTGTCTAAACTGCCGGGTCCTGGTGGGAAGGTGAAGGGCTTGTTCATTTGCAGAGCGACGGCGCTGTGTGAAAGCAGCAGTTCCCGCACGTCTGCAAACCTGAGGTCCAAGGTCCGTCAGGGATGCGGGGAACAGGGTACCACGAGGTACCTCGCCCTCTCTCAGGGCGAGAGAGAAGCGGCGCTGTTTGGTTTCCAAGTTCCCAGATGTGTTCGGTGTGCCAGTGCGCTCGCTTCGGTCACTAGGTGGCAATAAAGACTCGACGTGCTCTTCCCTGGGCAGCAGGGGAGGATTGTAGAGCTCGGCCTGGATTTGCCCCAGGAGATAGAACTGGAGGATACTAGAGAAACCAAGAAAATAAGTGTGCCGTCATTCTGCTTGGTAATGAGGATTTTTTTTGTTACTGTCTGTTTCTTACAAAAAATAGATAGGCTGTATTTGCCAAGCACAAAACTATTATCAGATTAAAAATATATTTCTGTGCAAAAAAAGGAAGCTCAGCCTTACCAGGACAGGTACTCAGAGGACATGGCATCGTACTCCTGAAGCACTGCTGAGGTTTCAAATACTCTGGGATTTCAGTGTTTTGCCTTGAAACTTAAGACATATTTTTATACTTTGGTAGTGGCAGGAGGCAATCCATTTCTGTATGACCCTCCTGCCCCAGTAAACCCTTACCTACATGCCTCTCCGTACAGTGTTTTTTTAAACAATCCTTTGTCGCAGTGACAATTTTAGCACCAATCTCTGAGACACCAGAATGAAGGACACCTTGTATTTCTCCATTTCCTAGGTGCCGTGTGCTGGTGGCTGCTCCTCACTATGCTATGTGTATATTAATTTTGCTCAAAGGTTAATCTCATTTGAAGGCAGGATTTTTGTGTGTACACAAAACATTGCAAAGCCAGCTGGCATATCCTACTCCCAGACACTGTTGTGATGCGAAAGCAGTGTTATGGGAAGCAGAAGGAACTAAATGAGGAAATTAAACTGACAATATACCCTGCAGTGAGCTGATGGGGAGAAGCTGAATGACCTATTTTTGAATTTTCCCACTGCTGCTTCTCAGTGGTTCTGTTGCAAAAGACAATGCGGGATCTCATTGTCTTGCTGTTGTCTTCTATGGGTCTGGATTTTCAATAATCCAGAGGGTAAAAGTCATTTGTTGAGCCAACACAAGGCCCCCATACCGCCTCAGCATGTTAAAACAAACAGCATATATTTTATGAACCATGCCCAACTACGTAACTTGTGTAGTACCTCATGACTGACATCTCTTCGTTTGCTGCTTAAGGGCTTTCTGGGTGTCTTGAGTTGAGTCACATTGGGATAAAATTTGGCAGAAACTTGCGCTCAAGTACTTTTTTGATTATTTAGAAAAAGCCCTGCAAAAAGTAAACAAACTATTAGATGACCAGGACCATCTTCTCCTATGGTATATGAGCACATGTCCCTGAAAATCAGAAAGAAATGCAGTAAAAGTGCAAGTAGCCAGTGGGGGAGAGTGAGTGGACTAAGGTAGGCAGAAATGTCTCCAAGTGATGGCAAACCTTTCAGAGGCAGCAGAGCAGAAGGAAATTTATCCCTGGGCTGTGGAAACTGGTATCGTGCAACTGTGTGAATAGTGGGGACTCTGTTCTCTGCCACATTCTAAAATCCAGAACAGAAGTGGCGAATAATAGTTACATCTGAGTTCCAAATTAGAAGCCTGGAGAATGGAGACATAGCCTAAATCTCCATAAGATTGCTCTGAACTCTTTTTTTTTAATCTACCTACGTGAGAGAGAGAGAGAGAGAGAAAGAAAGAGAGAACGAACTGTAGAAAAATGAGAGCTGGTGCTCATTCTTGATTTCCGAACTTGACCTAAATGACTTTGATCTCTGCAAGCAAACCTGCTTCACAGATACCTGCAAGTGCTGCTGCCACCCTGCACACAACATTTCACTGTCAGGCAATTATAAGCTACAACTGTGATGCCACTTCAGCTTCAGTGTTTGCCCTTTTAATTTTCTCTGTTGCTATGGCAGCAACAAATGATTGCGATCACTGCTGTTTATATTGCAGTCCAAGTCACATCAATAGAGATCTTGGAAACTAAACACTAAAAATCTGACTTAACTGTATAATGCATGTGTTGTTGTACATAATAGGTTGTTCGCAATAACCGGGATTCTTCAAAGTCTTTTTTTTCCTGTAGCATTTGGAAAATTCCTCTAACTAATGGTTGTCAAATGATAATTTACATTTAATACATGCTTACTCAGTGTTCTTCATGTATCTGGACAAGATTTCTTTTACACTGTTTCCTATATCCTTGAAAACAAACATTTTAATGGTCTTTCTAGTGTTGAAGAAAGGCTACTTTATCTTTTTACACACTGTATTAATCATAGTAGTACATTAGGTTTGAAATAATACATCTTTAAAAAGATAGTTAAATACTTTCTCTCACATTGTTTTGTCTATTTAGACTGTACAGTCTGGGGCCTCTGCTGGAGCACTGCTCCTGATCCACCCCAGCATCAGCCAGGCAGCAGAGCTCGCAGGGTGCGAGTTCATTTCCTGGGGGAGTGGGGAGTGCCCACCTGCACCCACCCGTACCTGCCACGCCCTGGGTGCACACCTGCATCTGCCCTGTGGGCGTCAGATGCCCAGCACAGCTGAGCTGCAGGGCTGGGACTCCTTTGCTGGGTGATGTGACTTTTCTTACAGAAAGTTCAATCTCTACGGGAGAGCCCAGGAAGGCAATTTGCTCTTTAAATGACCCCAATGCACACTGGGCGTATTGAAGAAAAAAGCCATTTCCTAGTGACTAAATCTCATTTAAAAAGCAATTTTCCAATCAATTACAATGCAATTTAGCTGCTAACTGTTTAATTATCAAAAAAGAAGCTATTTTGTTCTCTGTTCCTGTATTTATGAACCATGCTTTGAAATTTCATCTTCCGAGTTTTGTGTGGAGGAATGTGACTGCTCTATTGATGCAATTATAGTAAAATTAAAATTTTCACTTAATTGTTTTGTATTAGTTCAAGGAAATATTGTTTGCACAGAAGCCTTTGAAATAGGAGGTTCATTGATTTCTACAAGAGCTGAATCTTTATTGTTATTTTCATGCACTATAAAAATTGCATTATCTTACGTAGGTTTTATTAGAGGAGCATAGGGATTATTTTGTTTGTTTGTTTACTTTTGTTTTCTTAATCTTGTGTAAGAATTTCAGTCCTGGAAACATGCTGAAACTAGAGCAAGGGTCCTCTTGAAAAAAGGACTTGTGTCTCTGGAGAGACTGAAGAGGTACATTGCAGGGGTGGTTTATGAGAGCTGGGATGCTGGCGCCTGGTTGTGACGTCCTGTCTCGGGGTGAGCGCTGCGGTGGAGCACAGAGGGCTCAGTTTTGAAAACAGGAAAACATTCAAGTAGCTGGGCTGACATGACTTGCAATTTTTATTTAAAATCTTGCAATGCTTGGTGTTCCTTCTTAAAGATCCAGTTCCCAGAGTTATCTGAGAGGAGGAAGGGAGCTGATACATGATGGGGTGGGAGGGCTTCTATTTAGGAGATAATTAAATAGGCATTTCTCCAAGATGTCATGGGCATTAAAAGGGAGTTTAATGGTGGCGGTGACTGGATGCCTATTTTTTGTTCCCCCTTCTCTCACAACTTTTAGATTGTTGCAGGAAATTAATTACATAAAACTCCTACAGAGGTCAAGACCCATATCACTGCTCCTTGGCGTGTCACGATCGCTTTGCTCATGATTGTGTGCCCTTATGCATATCTAGTCAGTTTTAAAATTATAGTGCAGAAATAATACCAGATATGGTAATTATTAATCTGCTCTTGATGTAATAAAATTTTCAAAAGCCTCTAATTGTTTTAGGAATAAATTATCAGTTCACAGCTCTGGCACTTCACAAATCTCACTGTTATACACTTAGGAAAAAAAGTAGTTTTTGTGAGGAATGTCTGTTTTCCTTCTTTCTTGCACATGTCCATGCGGCTGTTGTTTATTTCCAGTGTGTCTGCATCTGGAAGGTTCTGTTTATGAGCACAGTGGTATGGCACAGATAATTATTTATTGATCTAGCTCAAATGATTAACGATTCAGCTTAAACGGGTCTGTTCTATTACTGTGCATAAAGAGCATTGAAGTAATTAAAACAGTTTGATTGCTTTGAGTAAGGTGAGATTTAACACATATACACACACACACACACATTGCAGAGTCACCTGAGGGTGACACTCGTAAAGCCCAGGTGCAGCACAGCCCGTGCACTGAAGGACCCCTGTGCTGGCTGCAGAGCACTGAGTAGGGGAAGAAGGCACATATGGCCTTCAAAGGGAGCTTTGGGGGCAAGTTCCCCCATGAAAACTCCACTGCTGGAGTTTAAATATTGACTGGAAAGACAGAATTGCTGGTCACAATCCTGTACAGGCTTATCCTCAGTTTTTCAATTTCAGGGTGTGAGTCTTCCTGTTCGTGTGAGTGGGATGAGTCCCGTGGTGGCACCAGGATCAAGCGGCTGCAAGATCCAAGGTGTAGCCATCAGAATGTTTGCCTTGGAGCTGAAAGGCACAGCTGTAGGAGCTGCCCCTGGCTCTGAGGGAGCAGAGAGCTGTGGTTTGCAGGTTCATTCTAGCTGAATGATGAGGACCACCCTCTAAGCCTCTGCTCTGGTAGGGCAGGGCCAGGGCCAGGCAGAAGCCCTCTCCCTCCCCATGGTGCTGGTGGGTGCACAGGGGCCCTTGGCCTCTTCTGCCATCACTGTTGGGGAAGCTGTGGTGGGATTGTGGGGTGCTGGGGAGGGTGTTGCGCTCCACACCAGCACCAGGCACCAAAGGTGCTTTTCGATTTCATCTCATGCTGTTCCTGAAGAGGGGAAACAAATTTGGAAGGCGAAATGAGTCTAGCAAATGGATTTTTTCCTGTGAAATGTGACTTTTATCTCTGCTAAGCCTACCTATTTAGATTATAAAGCTGAGGATTGAAATGGTTTGTTCCAGTTTCTCTGCTACCAAATGCCTGTTTAAATAAAAGGTTTGCTAAATAATTCATATAAATATTATTCAATAATTGATAAACTTTGTAATAAAGATTGAAGCCTAACCCAGTAAAACTCCAAGTGCCTTTATGTTCTTTATTAGCTAATTCTGTTGAGGAAAGCACTGTTTCTGCATGGAGGTTTTTGTGTTGGTTGTTTGTGGGGTTTTTTTAATTGTTTGTTGGCTTTTTGTTTATTTGCTTTTTTGGGTCCCCTTTCAACTGGCCTCACAGGAAGCAGGGATTAGAGATTTGGCATCAGTAACAAGCAAAGCCATGACTCACAGAGGCACCAGGGCTTACCCGATCTCTGCAGGAGAACCTTAGCCTCAGCACAGGCACAGCTCAAGGGCCCTATTTGAGACCAACTTCCCTCTAAAACCGCAGGAGTCAGCCCATAGGCGAAGCATCTCTTTGGGTCATTGAATAAAAGAGGCAGAGGTGTTTCTGCCTGTTAGAGGATGTCAGCTCAGCCAAGCCTCGGCTCTGTGGGGAGGCAGTCCTTGACAGCTCCTCTCCATCTCCTGTCCCATGGCTCTGCAGTGGTGGGTCGGAGGGGCTCCTGATGCAGATCCAATCCCTGCATTGCAGCTGATCTCTGCATCAATGCTCAGGAAAGCTGAAGCAGGTCCAGCTCAATGTGAGG
Source organism: Mohoua ochrocephala (assembly GCA_013398855.1). NCBI lineage: Eukaryota > Metazoa > Chordata > Aves > Passeriformes > Acanthizidae > Mohoua > Mohoua ochrocephala. Next base: position 458,538 of record VZTA01025101.1, on the reverse strand, counting down.
TCACTATGCATATTTTAAAACACATTAGCTCTCCTGCAGATGTTTTCATTCAAAGATAAATTAGCTTTCATCCGCTATGCAGGAATAAGGAATGACAATTTAAGGCCATTTCTGAATGAGGGCCTTCAAGTAAGCGTCAAGTAAACCCTTTCAATCTATAACATTTCTTTGGGACAGGACAGAGAGCCATTGGATTTCCAGGTTTGGTGATGTGCACTGTGGTAGGCAGGTATGTGAGGTGGCAAGTAGAAGTGTGTGTATAAATAAAACATATCAACTTGCATGGGTTCTTGTGAGTTGAAATGATGGATTTTCAAAGCAGTCAATTACTAGCCAAAATTTCACTGAAATGCCTTTCTGCTCAAGTGAGTAATGCAGGAAATATTATTTGCAATAATTACGTACCTGACTTGGATTTACAAAACCACGATTATGTTATATATAGTTTGGGATGACTTTGATAAACTTGTTCATTTTGTGCTATCAATTTAGAGAAGACAGGAACCATTTGTTTAGGAAAATTTACCATAAATAAACAATGAGACAAGACCTAGATTTATGGCTTAATATTGTAATTGGGTTTTGCTGAAGAAAAAGTAGTCTTTTGAAAGAGCGAACTTATAATTATTTGTGTACACAAGGAAGGTGCTGCATATTGCAGATGGCTCATGAGCTGCCTGTCAGCTTGTTTGGGTGGGAATTGCATTCAATGGGAAGATATACATCTTATAATGAAAACATTTTATCAGACTGTCTTTTTGAATCTAATGAATTATTTTTTCACTTAAGCAAACTGTTCATTAATTGGAACATTAATTGAAACATTAATAATAGAAGTCTAGGCAGACTTTTAATCCGCGATCAGAACAGAAAAAATAAAATTCCCAAACAAAGATTAATATTTATTTTTAAGACAATTCGTCAGTGGTTAATAACCTGATGAATCTATTGCATCTATCACTTTACTGGAGCGTGCATTCAGAGACTTCATTGGATGAATAGGTGGGACTGTTTGAAGACAGCTGGGAGAAAAAGAAAACTTTTCAGAGGGCCCCTTTGGACTGACCTTGAAGCAACAACTCTATTGTTACACTCTAGGCCAGGGAGAGGAGAGACAGCAAAAGGACTTTAGGAATGTTCTTTAGAACTGAGGGGAAATCTTCTCAGAACAAATGCCTGAAAAACTTCATAACCTTTCTGGGTGGCTGAACAAAAGCCGTTACTGTCTGGTGCTACTGTATGTCACGGAGGTTATTTCCAAACACTTGGCTAGCACCTGGGGAGAAAATAAATGCCTTGGGGCTGATTGAGATGATCCGAGTGCTTCCTCTAGAAGGATGTGCGGCTCTATGTAATGACTACAGCAACTGTCAGGTGCTGCGAGGAAAGGACAAGTATTATTGGCATGATTAAACCGTGAAGGTTGAATGATTAATTTGGGAGGGCTGAGGTGTACTGATATTGCATCTACTGGGGAACACAGAGGGAGGCAATGCCTTTGTGAATTCTCTATCTTATCAATAGTGTTTTCTTCCCCAAAGAACAGCTGGTTTATGCATTTTAGTGCTTTCTTACTCCTCAAAATGAAAATGCTGCACATGTTCCTCTGAAGGCTGACACTACCCATTTGCCCCCATTACAGAGGAAACGAAGTGGTGCTACTTTGACTGATGTAGTGGTAGGGACAGCACGCCCAGGGCCAGATCTCTGATACCTACTCCCATTTTACTTTCCTTGCAGCTTTCCTCAATTGAGTTTCCTCAATTTGTGCTACCATTGTTTGCCTGCATTAGCAACAATGCCAACAATATTTCATTGAAATGTTCCTGACGTTCTTATGCGGTGTATAAGGCTTGCGCATAAATGATATGTCAATGTAGGAATGTCACAGTGTCCCTGACCACAGGAAGCATTTCATCTGGGACCTGTTGTGATTTCTTTTTCAAGCTGTTGGGAAATTCTCATTTCCTAAAATGAATTTTTCGTTGTGCTGGGAAGTGCAGAGGTGATCCACAGTCACGGGTTTGTTACAGCTCTTGGGGGAAAGGGTTCCTCTGTGTGTTGAGATTTTGCATGTCCTGAAGTTCTGGGTGCAAAGAACTTCCCAAGGAAATAGAGTGGGAAGGAAATCCATGCCTGCAAAGACCGTGAGGGTGAACTGTCAGTGAGTGTGAACCCCTGCCCCTGGACATCCAGCCCCTTCCATCGTCTCCCAGTATTTCCATCGTTTCCACGGCATACCCACCTCCAGCGCTGTGGGGGGACCCGTGGCAACCTGGAGGCTGCAGTGTTGGGATTCCTGGCTGCTCCAGGAGGCTGCTGAATTCCAATATGTTCTCCCATATGTTTTAACACTTTTGCATTTCTTCCATCTGTTTATGGGAAATTTGAAAGAATTTAATGATCTTTTCTAGGGTTATTAAACCAACAGCTGTTGTCACTAATAGAGGACATTCTTTATGGCAGTGTGCAGATTCCAGTGATAAATCCAGCCCTACCACCCTATATTTCTTTTTATGAATGCAGCATTTGTACTGAAACTGAGGTTATAAATACAGGCAGTTCTTAAACTATTATTTTATGCTATAGCTTTGGCATAAAAATAGGGATTTTTTTCTTTTCCTCTGATTCCTGAGTGCTTTTACTATGAAATACATTTTATGCTGAGTGAGACAGAAATTTTTTTTGTTCCCATTTTCCTTCCTTCTCCCATTTTTGTTCTCCCTAACAGAAAAGCAAACTGAAAAACTGGGAGAAGATGCTCAGAAGAATGGAATACATCACAACTGAATAACCACTTTTGGTGATGCAGGATGAAATTACATTTCCCTGTTCATTGTAAGGGTTCCTCTGGCACACAAAACTGATGGTGGCTTTTGTTGGATTTGGGCAGGTTTTTGCTTCTTGTTTGTCTTACTGTCCTGAAGACTGTAAATATCTGCTTGGATATATGTTATGTCTAATTACACACTATCCCGTTTTTCAATACTTTCACTTAATACTGTATTTTGCTGCCTCACTCTGTTTTTTCCCTATTTTTTTAAGTGGTAACATAACCCAAAATAATGATTACAATCTTTAGCTCAGTGAAATACCTGATGTAAGGTAATCATATTTAATGTACTTGCATAATGGCCCCATATCTAATATATCTTTTCCTGAATATTTACTGTTCCCTTGAAGGCTTTCAGAGCCTCTGGCATCTGTGAGTGGCAAGGCACCAAGGAGAACACAGCAGGACCATAGTAGGTTCCCTCTGTCTCGTGGTTTGATGTGTCAGAATGAAAGCAAATAACAGCAGAGAAACAGTCTGCTAACATCACTCTGAAAGTATTTGAGGTACTTCAACTATTGTTAAAGTTGTGTATAAACTGCCAGGAGACTTCTGATGGATATCACATAGGAGTAATCACTGCATTTGTGTCATTAAAAAACAAAAACAAGAAGGAAATGCTTTTCTGTTGTCTTCTGTGGCTTATTCATCCTGCACCTTAAAAAACAAAGCACAAGACAAAGTAGTTTTTCATCTCGACTGAAACGCATTTTAAAATTAATTGGTCTACTGGCTTGAAAGCTTCATAAATTGGATTAGAATCCCATATATATATATATATATACTGGCTACAGGTAATGGGTGATCTGGCCTGTTTGTTATCTTTTGATTGATTTTCTCACCTACATTTTAATTAAAATAATCTCTGCACTGACATCATAAGCAGAGATGGCCAGAAGCTGAATGATTCTCTCTGCCCTGGGAGAAGATCTGGGCTCAAATTACCACTTTAAGAGGGATTTATCAAACCTGTACAAAATGCATATATTGGAACCTGAATTAATTAGCATGGATATGAGTGAGCACAGTTAAATACATATGTCTTGTTAGTATTCAGCATTGCTACCATGAGATGAAAGAATAGGAAATGAAAAAGATGGAATGAGTGAGAACAGGAAGCAAAAACCCAGATGTTTCTTAATCCGTGGTAGTGATTCGCGACAGTTTCCTTGTATCATATCTATGGCCAAGGGCTTCTGTCTGTATTAGAGGTAATTAATAAATTATTATGCATCTATCTAAGAGTTGTATGCTGTCCCTTAGCGCTGCAGTTTGTGCCTTCTTTGGGAAATGGAAGCAAGAACTGAAGTTTAAGGGTCTTCACACACTTTGGTATAAATTCTTGTTTTCTTTTTTTTTTTGAGCCAAAACTCTGTGTTAAAAGTATCAGTCCTTTCCCTGAAGGGCAGGGGCTCGTATATCATGATTGTGACCATCCTGTAGCTCCATGGGTGTATGGATAATGGGACAGACGTACAGTGGCACAGAGGGATGGATTAAACACTTGACATTCGCCTGTGCAGAGAAGAATCCCGATCTGGAATATCAAACGGAACTGAAATAGAATTGAGCCTGTGTGAAGTTTCAGCTGGTGCTCCTGCTGTGCTGTTCCCCAACATTTTCATAGTCCTTCCCTCTTTAAAGCTAGTCTTAAATCCCCAGTATTGTCACATTTGTGTGGAAAAGTTGCATAAGATTCATCGCGTTTCAGAAATGAAGAATCCACCCTGAAAGGGGAGATTGCATTTGAAATACATCTGGTCTTGGTAATGTTTTAAATGTAGTGCTTACAGCATTTCCCACTATCAAGGTGACAGTAATTGAAAGTTAGATTCCTGCAAGTTTGGCATTTATATTTTGACTGAGAAAAGGTCAACTTCTTCATGGAATCTTGTTTAAACTGGTGGAATGGCATGGAAATGTCACATTGTCTTTCTGATAGTGTCACCAGTGCTTTGATTAACATAGGTTTAACCCGCCATGCAGAATGAAACACAAATCTCTTCATAAGAAACTAGTCCAAAGTGCCTGAGATCAGCAGAAAGATTTTCCTTGATTTCACTAGTTTTGGGATCTGGTCTAATTGAAACACCAAGAAAAAGATAAATCGTTGCAATTATTAAGAAATGCATTGTTTAGGCTTGAGGAAGTCAGGCCCGCCTTCCCCTGGTTCAGGACCCCACAAGCTGGAGGGGAATGCTCTGTGGGGAAGGCCCACAGGTGTTCCTGATCCTGTGGCTAATGGGCCAGCTGGACCCAAACAGCCTCACCTGGGACATGAAATTCTACACCATTCCCACCCCCGTGGCCCTATTTGAGCTCCACCAAGGGCCTGTCCCTTTCTCCCTGCAGTGCCATTCCTCGGTGCCAGCTCTGTTGCAGGTACTACAGGTGCACCACTGGAGGTTTGCCCTGGAACCTGGTGAGTCTCTGAGTCTCTTGCTTTTGGTTTTTTCCCTTGGCTAATGCTTGCCCTGGGAGGTCAAATATCCCCATAACCTGTAACAACCTCAGTGTGCTTGGAGAGAGCAGGGGTGCCTCCAGCTAGTCTGGGGAGTGTCCCTCTGCTTCTTGTCCTGTGGGGAAACTGGAATGTGGAGCCACAAAACCTTCCATGCAAGTGGAGTTGGTGTAATATGAAGTTTGTTTCCCATGAGGTTCAGGAAGAGCTGGATGATTTGTATTGTATTGGCAGAGCAAATGCCAGCATTATGAAGGATCAGACTATTGAGTTACTGCTGGGTGTATGGACAAAAGACAGTGACAGCCTATGTTGGGAACTGTATAGCTATCTGCAAGTACTGTCAGGGGAGGCTTCCTGAAGGAGTTGGTTCATATACTATTTTATCAATTGACTTTTCTGAAAGACAGTTTCTTGTTGCAATAGTTTATCTTCATCTTTCAATTTTCAGAACAATTGTGAACCAAGTATCACATGTCAGGATCCCTTTTTCACTGACTTAACTGAGTGCTGCACATTTCTATTTATAGATTAACTGTTTGTGTTTATTTCTGACACACTTTGCTCTCAAATTCTGTAAATAATTCAGGAAAATATAAACGACAAAAGTTGCTAGGCATGTGAGAAGTATACTTGGGGGAAAACGCAGCCTGGACCATCAGTCTTGAGGGTGGAAGAATTTAATAAGAAAAATCCCCCGAATGATAGAATAAGAAAAACTAAGGTGACATTTTGACAGGCTAGAAATTGGTCTCTGTAGAGTTTTGGCCTGCTGTGGAGGCAGGCGTGTAGGTGCAATATGCAAAGTGAAGAAATTTTTGTCTGCATCTGCCTGGTCTCTTCTTCAGCTGGTGAGTATGGAGTGAAGTACTTCTCTTGTATTTACCATTTGAGCGACACGATCTCCGTGTTTGTTGTACCATCTGTTTTTTAACAACTTAAGTCGGTTAAGTGAGTTAAAAAACTGTCTTGACAATCATTGTGGACTGAGAAATGCAAAAAAATATATGACTCAGAAAGCCCAAGTGCAGAATGGAGGTCCCAAGAACATACTGGGAAAGGATCGCTATAAACTTACTACAGCTGTGTGGTTTTTCTGTTGTGTATCCTGTAACCAAGTTGCTTGTCATGAGGTTTTTCTGCTTGACTATCTTGGGAGTCAGCAGAATGAACGGATAAGTGCAGATTTGCAGGTCATCACCAGATCAAAAAGACTTTGAATTACTATTCCCTTTGAACGGAAAGGTCCGAGACTTCCTGCTCTTTTACACTGCAGCAGGTCTATTAACGCTTGACTTCTGTACCTCAAACGTTATCAGAATGATAAATTTCTTGACAGCTGCTTGCTCAAATTTTTAACCATCGTGTTCCAGTAAGTCGTTGAGAGGTACTTGATGTGGAATGTATAATGAGACTGCCTCTTGCTGCAGGTGAGCAGGATTGTTCTGGTCTTTTCATTTGTATAAAATGCGGCAGTCCTGTTGGAATCATTTGCATAGACATGGCTTGAATTACAGTTAAGATCCCGAGGTTTAATTTGGGTTGCTCTGAATTTAAGTCTCTTCAAAGAGCAGAAGCTTGCTTCTTCTATTGAGATGATGCTTCTGACTTTCTAGAAGCCATTTTCTTGTATGAGTGTTTAGCTGTAATTTAAGACATGGATTTGTTTTCAGTAGTAGGGTGAGTGACTCGGAGCATAATCCCGACAGAGTTTGATATTTAGCATGTCGAAATGCCTCTGAAAAGAGCTCTATAGTGTTAATGTTCACTGTTTTTTCCCTCTGTTACATCTGTACCTGATCTCCTTAGTCTGACCTTCTCTAGATTAAATTGTTCTTTCACCTGTTTTTCCTAAGCAATTTTGAGACCTCAGATCATTCCCCTCTGCGTTCTCTCCAGTTGATATTTTGCAGCAACATCATGAGTCGATTCACATTCCATCTATAATCCATGATGATCGTAGACGCCTTCCTGCAGGATGCTGCACAGGCAGGTGTTCCTTACGCCGTGTGTTTGTTCAGCCTCTTATTCTTGGCTTTTCCCTATTGACTGACGGAGGGCAGCAGGGGAAGCAGAAAAACCCTTGGTGCTCTGCCTCAGTGTTTAGCAATAGTTGAGATACCCCTGTGCTATCAGCACTGCTTTGGCCACAAACCTAGCACAGCGCCATTTGGGTTTGAGGTGTCAATTATCCATGTCTTAAAAGGATCCAGAGGAAATATTGGGCAGGACTTTCTGTATCTCCTGTATGCTTCTGCCTGTGACACGGTTACTGTGTTAAGCATTGCTAACGTGTTGAATTTAGGGGCTCCAGGTAATGAAAAGACATGAATTTGGTTACTTCAGAGGTGTGATGTTCCCAGACACCCTGCTTGTACCATGCGGGATGATGTGACCTCCTGCCTCCTCCTCCTTGTGAACCTCCCTCCTCAGAGGAGGAAGAGTGCTGTTCCCAAAATAGCAGTGGCTGAACAAGAGAGTGGCTTTGATTTGTGATCCTCAAAAGCAAAGAAATACTAGGCAGGGTGTTCTTTGTGTTCAGCATATACGTGCTTGCCAAAGAATTGCTTTCAAGGCTGAACTTTTAGCTGAGGATTTATCTGCAGCGCTGTCATACAAATTTGTTGAAGTTTAAAACTAGGTAATGCCAGTATTATCTCAGCACAGGAAAAATAGCTGAATTCACAGGGTATTTGGCAAATGGTTTGCCACATGAAGTTTCCCATGTCTGTATAAACACAGCTGACAACATCTAAGAACTAGTTTTGGAGGGCAAGCCACAGTTGCTCTAGTAAACACAGCTGTTGGAGCACATGGTTTGGCTTTAATTAAAGAGTTCCTGAGCACAGGGACTGGGAGAAGGCAGCCCATGAGTGTTGGTCACACAGGAGTAAGAGTATTTTCTAGAGGTTTTTTTCCTTCCACCAGGGACTCTGTTCTGCTGTGGAGATAATGTTCTAGACATGGGACATTGCTCTTCAAATGGCAGAATAGTGTGTGTGAATGTCACATCTGAACATCTGAAACAGCAGTTCCACCAGCATTCTTTAGTTTTCCGAGTATGTATGTGAAGAGGCAATGTTTCCCGGTCTCCTTTTTATTCTTGATTTTGTTCTAGAAGGGTTAGGGAAGCTAATTGGTTTTTCTATCCCTCTGACCCTGCCTATGAAAAGGGGAGAACAGGAGCATGGCATGATGTGCCTTGGGAGTAAGGATTCCGCAGTATTTTGATAGCCTGAAGAACCCCATTTTTCTGTGCGGTACCGGGAGTAATCGGGAACTCTGACAGCAACTGAAATTTTACTGGCTTTTAGCATAGATGGAAACAGGCCAGTGATGCCTGTCTGCACGAGTTGCACTCTATCAATGATGAACTCAGTGCCATAAATCCATAGTTCAAACTTAAGACAGCTCCCAAAGTCAGCTCAGTACTGATTCAGCTGCTCCCATTATGGCCAAAGGAGTGACATTCTAAAGAACCTTTGGGATGGACTTTTCTAAGACTAAAAGGATGTAGTGTTATGAGTAACTATCTTGTCTTTAGGGCCACTTACTCTAAAAACTGTTCTCAAACTAAGTACATTAAACTTGTTTCAATAACTTACTGCATGGTTGGCACAATGGGCAAGCGGATGGTCTTAAATTATACCCATTTCCTCCCTTTCTGGACACTGCTTTGCATTGATCAGTCTCACGTACCTCTGATTGTCAGCATTATTTCAGCCCAGGTTGACATTATTTCATCTCAAACACTTTCTCTTTCCTTAAAATGCTATAAATGGGGATAAATGGAACAGTGGGCTGTATAATTTAATGAACAATTTCATTCCTGTTTTGTAAAGCCAAGAAAGAGCAATAGTAATAGCCTTGATGGTTTGTTTTGAACATCTTTCTAACTTTTATATCTGTGAGTAGGTCAAGAAATGCATTAAGTGCTTTTGGTTTAAAAGGTTAACTAATTGCTCTTTAAATTTGAATGAAGGCAAGTGGTCAAAAAGTTGATTACATTTTATACCTAGAAAACAGTTAATCATGTGTAGTGTTCCTACGATGAAAACATCCCAGGGCTCTAAATTATCTTGTTTTTATCCTAAAACATGCTTTTTTCAGTGTGTTCTCAGAGCTGTTGCTGACTCTGGTGATGTGATAAGGACAGCATGAGATGCTGGTGACAAGAGCAGAAGAGGGCTTGGAGATTTGGATTAAAATTAACTGCTAAAAGAAACTGCCTCATATATTTTTATGCAGTCAATCATTTGAAAGGACTTGCCACAAGCATGAGGCTTTTGGCTAAAAAAGGACTTCGCCACCCCAACTTTTCTTAGCAGTGGCAAAGGCTGCTAAGGCACAAAGAATGGGAGCAGAGACAGTGTGGCAATGCTTTTACTGACTCCTGTGACTAATAATTTATTAATGTGATTTTTTTTCATACTTTTTTCTTGATCCTGGAAGTGCCAGAGTTACTGAAATTGTTAATTCTTCTTTTGCTATGATGCAATTTATATCATCTGAAGAACTGGCCAGGATTTCCTGGAACAAGTTTTCCCGAGTTTGGAAACAAGTTAGTATTTTTTGTCAGTTTTGTTTTCTTTGAATTTCATCAGTAGTAAATGCTTTGTCTCTAGGGAAATAAACAAATACTCTGGGTATTTGTTGTTTGTAATGTCTCTGAGTAAGACGGCGTGAGAAAGCTGCACAGACTGTGGTCGATGAGCTGATGCATAATGTCCCTCCTCTTCCTCCCTGCTGTGTTACCAGAGCCTGGCCACTCTGACTGTACTTGGAGTCACTCTCTGAAAGTGTTACGTGTCATCTGGAAAATGGGTTAACTAGTTGCTTTAGGTAGACATTGCTCAATATGACATTACCGAAATGTCAGAAAACATTTGCGTAAGTATGAAGTGTAACTTGCAGAGAGCCAGTAAACAGGGGCACAGTAAAAGTTCAGGCTCAGTTTCAGAGCCCAGTTTTCAGTGAAGTGTTTAAACAAGAGACACTTTCAGAAGTGTGCAATTCCCTCCTACTGTGTTAATTGACTTGAAAATTTGATGGTGTGACTTTGTGCTTAGCTGGGCATTGAGTGGTTCTGAAATTCCAATTTTCCTGTTCCCCTTTGAAGCCTTGGGGAATAAAATCACAAAAAGCCCTGTGATGATTAACATCTTCCTCCCTGGTTTATGCCTACTAACTTGATCATTATGTCCTTTTTATTATTGGAAAAAGGATCTACAGTGTAGCCATTATCATCGCATATTGCCATTATGAGATTTAGATGGTCACTGTGGGATAATAATTCACACCTTGCTGGGACTCGAAGCTGAAGTCTAATATGCAGGTTTCTTCTGTGAGATTTAGAGATTGATGGCACATTGAGCTCGTGTGTTTGCTGAGTGGGGTATGAGGCAGGGGCTGTACTCCAGTGGGGTACCTTGAGTGAGGAACGAAACCAAGAAGGTTTATTTCAGCAGGATTGCTGACTCTGGGAAAAGTAGAAAACACACTCACCTGTTGTGTAAAGGCATTGGCTCAAGGTCAGTGATGTAAAACAGAACACTCTGATAAATGAGGACCAGAATTAACTCTTAAAGCCAGTCTCTTACACCTTTATGTAAGCTGAATTTCTTGTTTCTTGGTAGTGGACCTCAGTGATAAGCCTGAGAAAACAAAGTGCACTTCATGGCAAGGTCCCTTAGAAGCTCCTTGGTCGTGTGGTTGGCACATAAAGGAACTTACAAAACTTTTTTCTGATCTTTCCATCTTGATTTTCTGATTGTGTTTTTTTAGCTGCATGAACATCTGTGCCCAGAGTGTCTCACGTATCTTTCTGGAAAAAGTGAGAAGTTCCTCTTTCCATGTTTGGTGTCCTTCTTGCTCATTTTTCTACTGTGGACTCTGACACCAGAGTGAGGAGACATTAACGTGCTATCCTTTTGTTTGATACTGTCTCTTTTTGGAGGTTCAAAGGGGGAGAAGCCTTTGAGTATTATCTCCGCAAACAGCGGGCAGATGATATGGCAGCCCGGAATCAAGGAACGCTCCACAGTTCTTGTGAGGATCATTGGGGGTTAATTTTGAGGGTAGGTTTTTGTGTCACTTGAAGAGATACTGAAGAGGTTCATAGTAATTGCTCCGTGCTGGTATCAACAATGGCTCCCAACAAAACATGGACAAGCTCCAGCAGAGATGGGGCATCAGCAGTTACTTCTAGGAGTGCTTTGGCTTTTAACATTTTTTTTCTGGCATAAATGAGGAGCATAAAGGAACACGGTTTAAGCAGAAGGTGGCTTTTACCAGATGTGTGAATGCAATAGTAGCAATTCTTTTCTGTAGACACTTGCTCCAGTTTTCACCTTGCTTTTTTTTGGTTTTGTTTTGTGAAGGAATGTGGGGTATTTGGTTGTAGTCACTGTGAGAAGGTCATTTTACTGGAGTAACTTCCCACACTCACCCATCACCTGGTCTGTCTGGTTTTTGGTTCTTCTGCTTCTCTCAGGAACAGAGCATTAATGTGTTTTCAGGTGCCATGTCTTCAGAAGATAATGCAAGTGTAGTCAATGCTTTTGTAAGATAAGTAGTGGTGCTCTTTCTTTCATTTTGCTCTAGTTGAACGAGTTCTTTATGTGAAAACTGGATTTATGCTGAGCAACTGCTGTGCAACTCTTGTAATAGATGTTTTAAAATACTGCATCCAAGGGGAGATGTGAGACGGCAGGATTTACAGGGGAAACAGTGATCTGAGGAGTGCAGCAGCCAAGAGCTGCTGTTTGTTGGCTGCGTGGTGGCTGGCAGAGTTGTTTGAGGTGGATCCCAAACCCGCAGAATCTCGGCACGTCAAGGGGAGATGTGCCCATCCCAAGGCTCTGCAGCTCTCCACCGAGTTTCAAAGCCTAATAAATTCAATGAGACTATGCACATTAAATTTAAATGTATGGCTATCTTGGGTTTTTTTTAGTCCCTTGTAATCAGAGTTAATTCTTTCAAGACGAGATTTTTTTGGTAATGCAGAAGGGCACAGTGTTATTTTGCAATGTAATTTGTTTTAATTTCCATGTTGATTCTCATGTGAATTTCAGGCACTTAATTATCGCCTAAAGGTTTTTAAAGTAATTGATCTACAAATTCTTGATTAACACAAATATAATCCTGAGTAATGTGTAAAAAAATTTCCATGGAGGGGTTGCCCTGTCTGACAGTCCTGTGGAAAATTTTGTAAGGGAAGTTGTGGTGAGGCTTGGCTGTGTCCTGCTGCCCCAGTCCCACGCAGGGAGTGGGTGTCTGTGGGGCCAGCTGTCCCCAAGGGCCTCCTGGCCCTTCGCTTTGACTACGGGGCCATCAGAACTGCAGTGATACAATGAATAAATCCTAAGCCAAAAAACAATTTAAAAAGGAGTCAAATTGCAAATAACAAGTGACATTGTAATAAAAACCAGTGTGAATTGTGAGATGTCTCACTCTGTTCCCCACAAGGAAACTATATAACAATATTACATGGGTCCTTTTAATTCCATTTTGTTGAAGAGCTGTGGCATAATGATCAATCAATTAGGAGCTAAATGAATTTCCATTTCTGATTAAGTCTGCCACAGGGAAGCATTGCTGACTGCATGTGTGGTAGAGGAAGTGTTGTTCAGGGCTTAAATTTTTTCGTAAAGGTTCAGTAGTTATTAAAATACATTCTAATTAGCTGTGGTTAAAAAAAAAAATTCAGTCAAAATTATGTATTCAGTAAATTTTTTCTCCTGAAAAGTTTGTTTCCTGGAAACATCCCTCTTCACTTTGCTTTTTTTTTTTTTGACTCCATAGGAGAAGCTTAGCCCTGTTGGGGGTGTTTTGGATGCAGACAGTTTGCTGGGGCAACTGAGCTCTGAGGTATTTAATCCCTCTCATTGTAGAATCAAACAACAAAAATGCTCAAAACTAAGACCTAAACCTAACAAGTCAGTGATAGGATTTTGAGTTTTGCTTTCGAGGCAGAATGATCTCTGTGGAAAGAACAATTTTGGAAAAGTAAATAAATGTCTGGATTACAGCGACAGCAAATTACAGCCTTGCTTATGGTTTTGAAGAATTGTTGGATGAATGCTTTATGACAGGATCATGTGTTTTCCTTTCAGAGGAGTTAATGTACCTCGGGGCCACTTATTTACGTTGCTTACCTTGCTGTGAATACCATAGGGAGAAAACAAAGTTCAGCACCAGAGCCTTGGCAATCAATCAGTCATTTTCTCACCATGCTGAAGTGAGGTCGCACTGCGTGGCCGTGCAAGCCAAGGCTCTGTTGAACTCAGTAGCCAACAGATCTTGTCTCTGCTGGAAGACATTAACCCAGTTGTTGAAATTGTCATTCTTGCTAATCCTTTATATAACTTTTCTCTTTTTTCACTGAAGTGAGCAAGGCCTCTGTTACAGGGGGAGGAGAGCTGAATGGCCCAACTCGCAGCTGTATTTAGAGGGAAACTGGGGACTTTTCCAGTTTTAATATACACTACGTATATTATATTTTTACATTGGTGTGCAAGTTGTCATGGATTTAAATAGAAAAATTTGGAGGGGGAACAATCCCTTTTGTTGCATTGGGCTTACATGTGGAAGAAGCTGTCACAATCTCTTTGACTCCTGTGGCTGCTACTTATACCTGTTAAAGACACATTGAAATTGGTTCTGACTTTGTTGGCTGACTCACTTTGTGGTGAATGTGCTGTCAGCTGTCATGCATTTATTTAATTTTGGTTTTAATGACTTTCAAGGCTCCCTCAAACAAGAAGAACTGGAGAGAAAATAACTGACTCTTATTTTTTGTTCTGTTAATTGTGGTAACAAAGTGGCACAAGACTGCCATTCTGCCTTGTTTCAACATGTTGTGTTTTAATTAAATATACTAGTAATAGTAAAGGGCTGCTAAGAATCTTTTATCCTCTGAATTATAATTTTACATTTCCTCCTGTTTCCCCTTAGCTTGATCAAGTCAGTGCATAACATTCAACGAAGTAACTGATTAAAGAACTGAATTCACTTGACCGATCTTTAGTACTGGGCCGGGTCATTTATAGAACAAATTTTAGTTGTTGCCCTCCTCTGAAAGAGCAGTTTGGGTTTTTTACATTTATTTGTGGGCAAAGCAATGCCAGGGCAAACAACCATAAGCCTTCAGGCCAGAGACCTGAACCTGGGGAAATTTAGCCAGTTCCTTTTAATTCCTGTGTGTATCCTGCTGTGGACAAAAGTGCCATCTGCGTGGACATAAAAGCAGCATTATCGCATTACCTCTGTGAGCTGGGCAAAGCTATGGAGACTGACAGGCTTGCTGATCTGTGGGCTCAGGCCTGGAGAAACAGGACTTGGTGGGAAGGCTTTCAGATCATGCCTTGAAGGCACCCTGCCAGCAGGCAGGAGGTGTGGAAGAACAATACAAGGACTGTCCAGGTCCCATGCTGGAAGAAAACAAAACCCTATCTGATATTCATAAAAATGCAAAGATGGCTTTGGATCTAGCTTGCTTATTTTTAAGTAGTCAGAAGAGGTAGAAAAGTACTTTGGGGGGTGTCTTAACCCCCCCCCCCCCCCCAACACCCTGTGATTTTTGGGGAGGGTCTGACCCATTCATTGCATAGGGAGCATGGGGCAGCTTGTTCAGTTACCCTGAATTTAGATGTCTTGCAATAGCTTACCGTGAACATCCCAAAATGTTTTGAAACTTTGTTCCAAAGCATGTGATTACAGAAGAATATCAAGTCTGTATTTGTTAAGAGCATCTTTCTTGTTGACTTATTGTAGAGGAACTAATTCAAGTCACAATCTTGGGCTTAGATGCAAGGTGAAATAGAAACAGAAATGCTTTTTATTGTCCTTGTGATCTTTCTGCTCGTTGTCGCCAAGCCTCTGCCTGAGCTCTGAGCTGCAAAGCAGCAATGGGACATCCCAACTTCAGCTCGCAGTATGGGGTTTGGGAGGGTCATTCCTACAGCTGCAGTGGGAGCGAGCCTGGCAAGAGTCTCTCCTGCTTAGATCTAGGAGACCCAGAAGATTGGTTCTGTACATCAGGCAAAGAAAAAGCCTAAATATTTTGCCTTGCCTTGTTTGGCGTAAACGATCATTTTCCTCACTGCCTTATCCCAGAAGTTATCCATGGAGCCAGAGCAGCTGAGCAATTTGCATTTTCTTCTGTCTAATTCTTTTGCTCTTTTCCTAATTTTTCCTCCATTTTTTTTTCTTTGTGTAAGAAGACTGCAAGTACTTCTCCTGGCATATTTATCAAGTATGCCTTTTACTAAGATTTGTCTGTCAGCTTGCCAGACAACCCAGTTGGAGACACAGAAGCAATTTAAGGATGAATATTTCAGTCTAAGAATAGCACCAAGGAAAGAACGTTCCTGGTTTCTGCTGTCCTGAAAAATCCCATTCCCTAGAGCTGTTCTTTTCGCGTAAATGCTCAGAGCAAGGCGAACTGCAGCCTAGGACCTGTGGTCAGAGGTTTGGACAGGTAACATCAGAATTGATAGCTGAGACAAGGTATTCCAGAAAGACAGCTGAAGCATTTAATTTACCAAATTTTCTGCTGCCTCTTGGCAGCCTGGACTTCTGGCTGATGATTACAGCTATGGAGAGTTTTCTGATGGGACATTTTTCCTTTGGGAATTGCTATTTCATTAACACTGAAAATGGGGGTGTATTGATATCAAGGAAATAGTCAGGGACAAACAAAACATTGTCAAAATACACCTTTTGAGAGTTAAGTAATGCATCTTCATATTTCATACAGAAGTTTTCTTGCAGTTTGTAGTGTAATGGATTGAAATGCTATAAAATATCATTGTGTTAAAAAGAAAAGTAATTTCTGACTTGGAATTAGCTGTGGTTCGAAACTGTACAACATTGAGAAATGGAGATTCTGATCCCTGCAGAGCTTTATTATTTTTACAGCTTCTATTTTCAGGTTTTTTAATTCTAATTGTTTCATGTACTGACTCTGGTTGTACCATTCTGTGAACTACTTAGATGTTCTTTTGTATCAGATATGAGTTGCCTTAGGTCGGTTGAGCTCATGAATAAATGATTCCCCTCAACTGTTGACATTGGGAACAAAAATCCCACTTCTTGTTTTCCTTTGTATTGCGTATAATGCCACTGATGTGATTAGAACCAGATGCCACTGGAGCTGCTTGTAGCTCTGGATTGCACAAAGTAAGGAGACTGTATCTCTAAATCACAGGTGGGAGCGGCACAGCTGGGTGTCTGTGTGGGTGTTAGATGGTGGAGCTGGGGGCACTTGGTCGTGCAATCCCAAAAATTTAGATAGATACATTTAGAGAGGGGGAAAAAATGTCTCAGCTCTTACCTCTGCTCCCTTCTATGCAATTGTGGATATAGGAAGGGTCCCAGGAAGCAATGATGGGGTGTAAATACCTGCACAGGCTATTGTCAGAAAAATGTCCAACTGAAATTTTTCTTCTCCTTTCCTTTATGTGAGGGCAGCCTCTGACTAATGCAGTGATTGAGGCATCCCCGACAGGAGGAGTAAATGCCTGCTGAGATCAGGATGATACAATTGGAAGACTCACAGAAGGGCATGATTTTAGATAAGACTTTGCTTCATGTTTTGCAAGCACTTGCTTCTCTTTTATTCATTTCGGTTCTGTTCATAGTCATTAGGCTTTCCACTGGAGTTGCTTGTGCACTCTAAGGGCTGAGTTTGGAATTTAATTCCCTGTCTGTAATGCTAACGAGGCTTCATAGTGCATAGAAATGGGAGTGTGCTGAAACATCAGGCTGCAGACAGCAAGAAGAACATGGGAACAAGATGCAATCTAGAGATTCTCTGAAAGATCCAGGTTATTTGGTTATCAAAGGGGAGCGGGTTGCCAAATGTGATTTATGTTGGACTGAATGATTTTGCAAAGTTTTTCAAGCATTTAAATTTAGTGAGCGAGTGCTTCCTGATTCACAACAAAGCTATACTAAGTACAGTGGAACAATATTTGGGAGCTGAAGTGAAAGATACCAACCAGTGAATGATTTCCATGTGGCACCTGTAATTAGCCTTCATTTCTGGCATGCTGAGCACTTTTCTCCCTCAGCACATCCAGATGATGGGTTCTGCATCACAAATTTGTGCCTATAGCACAAGATATAAAAATGGCTCCATTTGTAATTCTGTTGGCAGTTCCTCAGATGGTCGATGTACAAAGTTCCTATTTAAAGACAGCTGAGAGAATATTTGTGTAGCTCTCATTGTGTTAAAGGGATCATTTTCCAAGACATCGAACTGTTTTAACCTGCTAAGAGAATCCTTTTCTGTATTTGTTTTTATAGGCTGTGCTTGGGGACAAATGATTGTAACTCCAGTGTCAAAGAGCCACTTCTGTGAACAATGCTGCAGTAGCTCTTGTGAACTGTCAGTAGGGTGTAATCTGTTTACTCTGTATTACTACTAGACTTAATGTTACACTGTATTTAAATCCTCCTTTATTAGGGGTATGAATTTGGCAATCAGTTGAAATGGGTCCCTTGTTTTTGCCGTGAATCTGCAGGGGAGGTGTATCAATGCTAACACTAACTTCAGGTTTTCCAGGTCTTGCTGATGGAAATGCGAGTCAAATGGCCAAGGATCAAGAGATAATATGTAATTTTGTATTCCAGTCATAACTCTGAAGAAGTTACAGCTGTCAGAATTCATCATTGTAATTCTAACATAATTATTATAAGTGCAATCTCTTTAGTGCCCCAGGACATTTGTCCTGATGGGCAGTGAAGTGGCCCTATGGACACGCTGGAGACAGCATTTTTGTGCCACTCTATTTCAGATGTTGTTTTACAAAATCAAGATGCCTGTCATTCAAAGCCATGCTTCTGGGAAGGTACTAAGGGTATAATTTCTATAAATTAAACTGCAGCCTTTGTACCCATTAATGGGAAAAACAATCTCTCTGTGTGTGTTCTAAAGGCCCAGTTGATCATCTTGAGTGGATGCATGCCACTGCCTTGGCTCCATGGAGAAGCTTCTGTGTAAAGCTGTGATCACAATGATACATTTCCTAGTAGGTTTTTATGAACAGCCTGTGATCTGTTTTCAGACAGCACATGATAGCATTTTTAATTATCGCCAAAAGATGAAGTGCTTAAGATGATATTGGAGAAAGCCTCACACAGGAAATACAAGAAAACTTAGAGCTATGGTCTGTATTTAGTTGAAGTATTATCAGTACCATTGATTTTCAATTAATATTCAGTATTGACCATTACCATAAAGAAGACAGCAACATACTGCAGGAGATTTATGGATTTTTTTACAAGTCATTGATTTTTTTTTTCTTGCTACGCAGCTGTTTGCATTAATAAGCCACACATGGAAATATTCCATAAGAATTTGTCTCCCCAGTTCAAGGAGACAGTGTGTGAGAATGTGTTTTCTTTGGAGGTGTCCCCTGCAGTACGTGGCTGTTTGTCACCTTTTCATAAGGGTGGAACAGCAGGGCTCTCCAGTCTGAGGTGCTTTCAGGCTGCTGGGGGCATCTGGATATAATGAGAATTTGGGCTTCCTTTTGGCCATTGCCTTTTGGTACATAGTCCTCTATCTGGAGTAAATCCTCATTATTAATGTGTGAAATTAAGAAAAGGCTTATTGTCAGAGGTTAAATGACCTAAATCTGCCAGCTGCAGATGGAAGGAAACTTCATGTGCTGCTCCAAGAAGAAATGGCTTCCAAGCAAGTCTTGTTGGGCTCTGCTTTGTAGAAGAAAACAAAATTTGAGATATCACAATTTTTCTCCTAAGACTATGATTTGTTCTACTGGTTTAGGATTTAGTAGGTATTTGTCAATCCATTTTCAGTAGCTGACAGTCTAGAGGGAATTGGAGTAATCCCATATACATGAATCTGCCAATAGTCACGTTCAAACATGGGTAGAGCTGTCAGGACACATCAGATGTCTCTCCTGAGCAGAAGAACAAAGCTAACCATGAAACTAATGACAAGCATTGATCTGAAAAATGAATACATGTCATAGAGGCTTAGTCAGGATACCCTACAATAGGCAGAAACCAGACCCTATGTCTTAACCCAGTCCCTTGAGGTGTGATTATTCCGTCCTTTTATTACAGAAAAGACCAGCGTAATAGAAAGGAAGATGTCAGTTCTAGCTGTCCCTGGTGTGCCAATGCTGTAGGAGCTTTTCCCTGCCTCGCCAGCCTGTGCTGCTACTTGGCACTGCCCGCCCCGGTTCCAGTGTGGGTTCAAGCCAAAGCCTGTCACTTATGGAGATGGTGGAAGAGGCTTGTACCCTCTGGGGCAGCCCTTCCACCTCCCTAATGTGAACAGAAGGGAGGGTAAATGAATGTTCAGGTTGCTGTCAGTGTTAACACTGTGTATGCATTCAGAAGCCAGCAAGGTTTCTTCTGAGTAAGATCATACAAACCCATGCGCAATGAAGAAATTACTTTATTGAATATGGTACTTTAAATGTTATTATGGGAACAGCTCTGGCAATGGCAAATCAGCACTTACTCCGAGTTTACTGCTAAATGCTCTGGGCCTCACAGTGCTATGTTATAAAAATATTGTATTAAATGTATTTGCAGTATGTGACTTATACAAAGCCCAAGACTAATTCTGAGAAAAGCAGACTTGTTCTGTCCCCATAGAGCTCTGCATTTATGACATTAGAACTGCAATTTTATAGTGAGGGGGTTCAATCACACTGCTTATCTTCATCATGTTTGGTTACTCTGTAGTATTCAGGCTGAGCAAAGCAACAGAGTCAGAAATTTGCAATGTAAAATTACTGCCACTTCTGTACTTCCCACTGTGGATCCCAGTTAGAGGTTCTTTATTTCTGCACTTCTCTGTTCTTGGAAACAGCCTGTAGGAACTCATCTTCAGTGGTGGACCACACACTCTGTATGACATTGCTGCACTGATGTCAGTGGATTTGCTTTGATTTGCTTTAGCTTAGTCTCTGCTTTGGTTTTGTGTCCGTCCTGAAGGCATTATGGTTTTGTTTCATTTCATTCACTGCTGTCCTTGAATTCTACAGCTAAGTTTTAAAAAGAGTAATTCACTCCTGTATTAGACAGGATTTTACAGTAACTTCTGTCTGTCGATCTCATGGCTAGAACTTTAAAATATTTTTGATCAGGAAAAGATCTTGCTCTGGGTCTGTGCTGATGACTAACAGAAGCCATGCAAATGGACATGGACACAGAAAATAAATTGTCTAGTTTTTGTGTCTTTCACTATTAGATGCACTTGCCTTGTTTCATCCCTGTCACACCATGGATGCATTTTTTGAGCTGACATCTTGAGTAGTTTTTTAATTACACAAATGAACCTTTTTGGCTTCTTTGGGTCTTTTTTTGGCTTGTCCATCCGACTGTTTCTACAACTGGCAGATGTAATCTGTGTAGTGGGGATACTTAGTGTAGCATTTCCATCCAGCCAAGTCACAGCATTAGTTTTGCCTTAATGCAGAACATCCAGACTAAATCCATCTTCTGTTTTCTGGCTGTCTGGCATTAGAGACAGTTCCCAGAGTGGCGTAAGACTTGCACAGCACCCAGGTGACATGATACTAGATATTAAGTACTCCTCCTTAATTCATGCTTGGGCTGCATACCCAGGTGGCTGCTTCTCATGTCTAACATAAGAAGTGAGCAGTTCAGCAGCCAAAAGTCATAGCTAAATAACCAGCTATAGCTAAATACCCAGTGGAGCTAAAGTCCACTGCTAGTGTTAAGAAACTGCTTTCAGGCCCATGCTGTAGTTCACTGGAATGGATTAGTGCCTGCTTCACATCACTCGCTCCTGCTCTGCTGTGAAGGGAATTTATGAGGTGACACAATATATTGGCAGAAAAGTTCGCTTATTTTCTCTATGAGAACTACATGGGAAGGCTTAGACTGTATTTGCTTCCTTTAATGGATGCCCAGCATGGAATAGTGCATTGAAATGTTTTTGTGCACTAACTTCTAAAAAGCAGATCAAACTTTTAAGCTGTCACCAGTAATGGGCTGGGAATGATCTGAGTGGCCTGTGCCATGAGCTGGCAGCTGATGGCTCTGTTCCTGGGCTTCCTCCCCGGTGTTACTCTCAAGTGTGTTGAAAGAAGCAGTAATGTTACAGGAGAGACTAATTCACCATCATCTCATTTTCTTTTGGAAACCTGGCACTTCATTGGTCTCTGAAGCCTTTTGCCCTATTCTACTGACCTTTGGATACATTTTGCAAGATTTTCCTTCTCTGAAATTCGGAGCCCACGTGTGAGGAGCGCAGCAGTTGTGTGTAGTGCCGGTGCTGTGTGTGTGGGCAGGGGCTGGCCTTTGCTGGCTTCGGGAAAGCCAGATGTTGACTCTGCTTTCCCAAAGCCAGTCTCCCGGGGAAGCTTGCCAGGAAAGAGCTGTGTCTTCAGAATTAAGCAGGTGCATATTACTGAGCTGGCACTTCAGGGTCCTCTCCATTATATGAGGCTGTAAATGCATTTTAAGAGATTGCCTATTAATGTTGCAATAGATTATCTATATCTTACCACATTACTGTAGCGTTAACTGTTCCTAAAATGCGGGGAATAATTTCCTAATTTTTATTAACTAAAGAAATACAGAAAGTGTTTTGACAGGCCATGTGAGCGTTGCATTCATTGCCCTTGGCATGCTCTCATTCTCCACACAGAGGCATGTGCTGGGCTCACAGCATTGACCTCGCAACACTTCTATTAACCTGAAATAACCAATTCTGCTAGAAGCTTAAAAAGCTCTTCTAGGCTGGGCTGTAATTTGGGAAGCATTCAAGCATTTTTCTTATGAAGTGATAAAGTTGAGGCAGAAATACAATGTGCTTTGTCATGTTTAAATTTAGCACACAACAATTACCGAGGAAAAGAAATCGTATATTATCACTGTACTGTCAGCCCCATTCACTCTGATTCATATTGTCCGTGTGCAGCAGGACCTCGGGCTCTGAAGAAAGGCACTGTGGCTTATTGGCTGTCCCTAAAGGTCGGGGCCGGAGAGGAGGCAGAGCCTGTTGTCCTGGGGTGGGGATGTTCAGCCTCCCTGGCCCTGGGGCTGCTCTGTCTTGCCGGGGCTCTGCCCGCGGCTGGGAAGCTCTGGAGGGTGCTGAAACCCCTCTGCATTGCCTGTCCTTGTCTCTTGCAGGAAGCACTGCCAAGAACAAGGCATGTGCCTAATGAGCTGGACACTGTGCTGGGGGGTTGGGAACAACCTCCGGGAGCAGATGAAAGCTGAGGATGTTGGAAAAGGCAGTATTGTGCTGCTTGAGGACACCTGTGTGAAGGCTTTTTATTTTTCCCCATCTGTGGATGGAAAAAGACCCTTTATGAAAAGATATTTCTGCTTTATTTATAGCTCACGATAATTTAATAACTATCTTTGCAGCTCATTCAGAGCAAAAAGCTTTTTCAGGCACTGCCTGTCACTTACAATGTGCGCCCAGCACCAAACACGACTGATCCATCGGGGTGCCTGAGCCCTTGCTCCCCAGGAGAAGTAATGCCTGGGAGTATAATTTACAGGGGTGTCTTTTCTCACAAGTTCCACATGTATCAAAGTGAGCCCTCGCAGCAGACATGCTGCAAAGCCAACAGGAACAGGGATGGTGCTAAGGGGACCCTTTCCTTGCAGGCTTAGCTCTGGATCACTGGCAGGTTGGTGTGATGATTTGGCCTCTGCACAAGTTATTCTCAGGTATGCAAACCTTGGACTTGACAAAAGCAGTGTGGCTCATTGCGAAAATCATTGTAATGAAGAAAGTTTGAAGTATTTTTAAACTTGAAGATGACCGTGTTATTAGGCTGCTGTGGTACTAGAGTAGGCATGGAGTTTGAGGATCAAAGTCTCCTGCCATCATTCCCATGGAGCAGCAGTGCCACGCCAGCTCTCTGTTGGTGAATCAGTCATCAGCCTCAGGTGCTGGGACCTGCTGGTGTCTCACCAGTGTTGGCTGAAAATCATCTTGTCTTTGGAGGGAGCGTAGCAGTGGGAGGTTTGGTACTCGATGCTGTAAATTAGACAGTGTTTGTACCTCTCCCAATTACGTTTGATTTCTTTATGCTGTTTGGTAGTTCTGTGCATTGATGACAGCATTGTTCTTTCCCCCATGATGATGATCGTATCTCCTGTTCCCTCAGCTCTAACACATGCAATGTCTGGCCTCAAATGGAGCTGGCATCTTCCAGCTGATGTGTATTTGTGTCAGTCAGGAGGGTGAGGAGCTCAGCTCATGTTTATGGTCCATTACTCACCCCTGCATTGTAGGAAGGAAAGTCACTTCCTTCTGTGCTTTTCTCTGGGCAGTTGTAATTCCACAGCTCAATAGCTTTGAATTTATTCAGCCTAGCTGGATATTATCAGTTTATTTTTATATATGTGGAGAGAGACAGCCAAGGAGAAAAAGGGAAGAGGAAGAACCCTATGCTTTTGTAGGGCTTACAATAGGATTTACACTGAAGCATGAAATTCTTCATATAAATATTTCAGGACTCTTATCTCTGCAGAGATTAACTTCGGAAATACTCCCAGGGGAAACAAGGGCGACTTGTTCTCAGCTTTTCCTCACCTCCCCTTGCTGCATAAACGGCTGCCGGGGGGTCTGTGGCTCTGGTTGCATCGCTGGAGGCTTTTGTCCCCCGGGCAGACGTGGGCTGAGCACGGACCAGAGCCAAACCTGGGTCACAGCAGGTGAGTGCTGCCCACAGCAGCTGAATCCTGCTGGCTGGGCAGGAGGTCCTGAGTTGCTGTGCAGAGGGTCCCAGTCTGTGGCTCGGCTCAAGCCAGTAGAGATTGCGGTGTTGGGCTCCTGAGGTGTGACTGTGGCAGCACAGATGTTTGAATGGACACGTTACCTCCAGGACATGAAATACAGTGCTGGCATTTCAAGTTTTAAAGAGGGCCTCGGAAAGCACCTTTGCATGGAAATTCGACATCAGGGTTGTTGGTGGGTTCTGATTTATTCATGAGTTGAATAATGTTGTCTGGGTTGTGCAATCCACCATAGTCACGCTTCCGAGAATTCATGGTTCATGGTTGTCTTCTTTCACGCTTTATAAGAGGAGAAAAATGAGCCATGTGATGGGGAAAGCAGAAATAATATTAGAAAATTTTCAAGGATTTAGTGAGCATTCACAGCTTCAGCCCTTTGTACCCTCACTGTATAATTGCCAATCTGGAGCAAAGAAATTTGGCAGTCCGGTGCTTCATTCTTTTGGTGTTTTCTGTAAGAATTCTATTTGCAAACAAAAGAAAAAAACTAAGACTAAAAGGATAAACAGAGTGAAAACCAATTTAGCGTAACTGTAGCACGAGGATCTGACGCAGGTGTTTTTATGCAGGATTGCAACTTAGTAAGCAGCTAGGTAGGAAATGATTTTGCTCACAGGGGTGTACTGAGTGCATTTCCATGTCCAGGGGTCCCAACTGTGGCATCAGATCTGATTTATGTACTGTTTTGCTCAATTTCACACACCTCACCCCCATGAATGTGCCAGAGATTAACATAAAGGTCAATGCAGAGTTGTGCCTGTAGTGATCCTGGCGCGTGAATGACTTGAAAATGTCATTTGTTTGGTGTGGCTGGAAAAATGCTACAGCAGGTACAGGCACCAGGAAAAGGTATCAATGGAAATCTGGGGTGAGCTCAAATCTACTGTACAAGTCCTGTTTGACCTCAGGACTTCAGAGCCTTATCTAGTACATGTTATTTCCTGTTCTAGCAAGTGATATTTGTCCCTATTCTTGTAAGTTTTCCCTTTCTTTTCTCTGCTACCGACTGTGATGATTGTTCAGTAATCCAAAATAGCCGATTTGCATCCAAAGAAGCAGGCTTGCTGCAAAGTGCTGTGATCACAACTCTGCAGTGTCTGCTACAGACCATGTGCGTGCATTTGCAGCACTGAAGGAGCCATAAAAATACTTGTCACGGCAGATGATCCCCTTGGAGGGAGGTGATGGGCAAGAGCAAGAGGAATCCAGGCTGGGGCAGACCAAACCGTGAACCATGTCCCACTGAGAGCGAACGCAGCTGCAAGGCATCTAATTTTTTCAGGTCTGCCTCCCAGACAGTCTAAGCGGCCAGAACAGATGGAGACTGCCACAAGGCACCCATGACATTTGTTTGAGAGAGAAGAAAAAGCACCTTGTGGGTGCTCACCCCGGAGCTGGCTCTGCTGCAGGTAGAGCAGGTGCACCCTGGGCAGCGATGCAGTGCTGAAGGAAGCGCAATCTGTACATGTGCATTTGGGCAACTTTGACTTGCCCCAGGAGGGCAGGTGGCTTGTGTTTGCATTTATAATGAACAGCAGAAGGCAAGGTTTGTCAAAAGTGAAGGTGTGTTTAGGTGCTGTTACTGCTAGGAGGAGCTAATCTGTGTCTTGTGCAAGCTGGTCATCTCCTGGGTGATTTGACCCTTGGTAGACTATGGAGCCGAGCAGTGTCGATGTGTGTATGGCATAAGGAAGCTGTGGAGATGCCAGGACAGTGCTGTTAATGAAATGCTAATCCTCAGTCATGGCATTTCCAAGGGAGAATCGTTCCTCTGGCTACATTTGTCATTTTTTGTGGGCTTAAGTAAGATGGCTAGGCTGAGTCAGCTCACAGCACTCATTTTGCTAACCAGAAGGCAAACAAAACCCCAACCAGACATAGGAAGCAAGTATTTAATAAATACGGTGTTATTTCTAAACACCAGCTGCTTAGAGAGGTAAACATCGCAATGCAGATATTGAGGATTAGCACAGTTTAAGGTCACCCTTTGAAAACACAGATGTTTGGAGAAGTTGAGAGCTGCTTAAGGCAAAAGTTTCCACGACCTCTTTTCCTTGTTCCTCAGGAAAGCACACTCTTAATTATTAAATTTGTAAAACACCTTTACCTCTGGCCCACTTTACTCCTCCATTTGCAACAGTCTGTCTTCGTTCCTAGCTCACACACAGCAGAGCAAACTCCTTTTAAACAGCCGTTTTTGCAAGACATGAATATCACATAAGAGCAAAATTGATTGCTGAAATAAAGGGTGATAGCTGCGATATTTTTATATTTATACACTACTTCCAAGAGATCTGGAGATGAAGTCACAAAATCCGAAAAGCATGTGCAGTTTACTGAAAGATGGATCGTCTTTCAGTGTTTGCAGCACTATTATTTATTTATGATGTTTTTCATCCATTACGTTGAGCATTTGCTTATTGAAAGCTGCTTGCTGTCTGGAGAGTGGAGCCACTCGTGCAATGGAATGGGCTGAGGCTACAGCAAAGAAATCTTCTTGCAGAACAAACAGGGAGAAGTGTTTGATTGGAAAAAACAATCTTAACCTCCCCCAGAATAAAATTACTGGAAAAAGCACTTTCTCACTAGGAAGCTGTATTGTATGAAAGGAAGTGTTAATGGACAGTGTTCCCTACATCTGAGCAGTCATTTGATCCTGTGGTTTAAGCTAATCAGCTGTCAGATTTGTGATCACAGTGGGACAACTTGACTTGTTCAGGGCAGGTGTCTGGGTTTGGGAAGTGCTGCTGGCGTGCACCAGGATGCAGGAACCCGCTTCCTCTGCTATTAACGCGCAGTCTTTAGATCCGTACACCGTATCCTAGTCTAAGCTCATTGGGAAGCACTGCATGACAAATAATCTTATACATCAGCTTGTCAAGAGGACTTCGTCTAAGTAATTTTAAGAGTTATTCATTTGGAAAGTCAGATGTTTCTTCCCCTGGGGCATATCAGCACACAGCACAGCTTGTTATTAACTGTGATACAGTGCTGGTAATAGAGAGGTAAACACATGAGCCAGGCACCTTCTGGCAGCGTGGTGACAGGGCGAGTGCCCTGTGCTGTGGCCTGCTTGCCTCACTGTCCATCTGGGCTTCCTCACAGTTCCATCAACCACAAGTAGTGAGCAAGAGAAAAGAAGAAAGAGAATAAAAGGAGATAAATGAATATACAGGAGAATTGAGACATGGGTAGGCGGAGTATATCATTCCACTCTGAACAGATGGCGTGTTGTTTGTGTTTAAAGACTACAACAAGATAGATATCCTATTGGCAAATATCATTCATTCTTGTTGTCATGTTTTGGGAAAAACTTCATGGATTTTCAAATTTTTACTGATAAATTGAAGACATTCGTTAAAGTTTGGAATGAAATGAAAAATGGATGTTTCTTTCACAAGTCTGCAACCTCTGCTTGGGAAATGGCCTGGCCCTTGCTTAGTACGAGGCTGCAAGATGCTGTTTACTGCAGTCTGTTGCAGTGGAGCAGGCAGCTCTGTGCAATGATCAAGCAACTCAAGTTTGCTGACATGAGAATGAGGAGATGCAGAGGAGCATTTGAAATACTGAGACCTTAGCTCACCCTGAGGCTGGAATCCTTTCTTTCCAAGTTTCTTCTGGAAAAGCTCTTTACCCCGTGTTCACAGCAGGTTGCAAGCCAGCTCCCTGTGTCCCCCAGTGACGCTGTGGCAGCAGTGGGAGCGTTGATTTTGGCTGACAGCTTGTGAGATGAGAATGACCATGTTTTAGTACATAATTTCTCATGGCAGTAGTAATGCTGTTGGATTTGTTTCTATGCTTTGATAAGCAATTAGGATTTGACAGCTGATGGAAAATACATTTCCCCTTTTTCCCTGTGAAACTTCTGGATGCTTCTTTTAATCAGGTTATTGGTGATAGCAAACTGGAACCCCTCCTGTGCTGGTTGGAATGGCCAAGGGAGTGGACACAGTTCCTCAGAATTCAGCAAGGTTCCTCACCCAGGAACGAGTATTTTCTCTTGTGGTGATCCCTGGGAATCCATAGGCTCCTCCAGTTTTAGATAGCCATTGCAGCTCTGTGAATCACCTCAAAAGGCACTAATTCTGCCTGTACTGGTTTTCAGTGATGTAAAGGCTTCACAGCACTCGAAAGGAGCATAAAAACAGGATTCAATGCCGCTTACATCCATTACTACCCCCAGGATAAATCAGAGTTCTGTGCATAAGGTCAAGTTAAGCTAGTAGATGTTTTGCCCATAATTTTTTTAGGAAGGGAGATATCCATATTTCTCCAGAGATGTGGAACTTCCAGTCATCTGAAGTGCCCTGTGGCACAGACTGCTGGTAGTGACCACGGTCAGTAAGCACTGCAGGTGACACAAACAATTATCAAGTAGAAAGCTTGAGTTGAGACAAAGATTCTTCAACATCTTGCATGCGTTGCTGTATGAAGCCAACAGGATTATTTCAGACTCACCATCAAACTCTTAAAACGTAATTTTCTATGTAAGAAGGTAACTGTGAAAATCTTAGTGATGGATGACTTCGTAACAATCCAGACGAGCCATTTTGCCCCGCAGAAGCCAAATGCAGCAGGTGGAAAACATTTTTCCACTTTCATTGTGCTGTTTATCATTATAACAACACCCCGCATCAAGAGTTAATTAAGACTTGTATCTGTGCTGTCTGAGCAGGTGATCAAGAGCCAGGCATTTGCTCGCACGTTTTGGGCTGGAGGAGTTTTTGTTGTTTGCGGCAGTCCATGGAAGGGTAAATCCTCTGAAAAAATTCCAACTCTTTTCTGTTCGTTGCGTGCTGTTGCCTCAGTTTCTCCCGTGGTTTGCTGCTGTTGCAGCAGCAGGGTCGCACAGGCAGCCCCCTCTGATGGGCTGGGGCGGTGCAGGTCCCTGCACAGCCGTGACCCGTGTGTTTCTTTGCCCCATTGTTCCCTCCCCGACAGCACGGGGTGGTAGCAATGGCTTTATTGAATTGCACTGTGTGTCAGCAGGCATTTGATGTTAACAGAATGAATTATTACCACATCCTTTGGACTTTTCTGCTCTACTAATTTTGCTGCATCTTCTATTTTGGTCATTTGTCCTACATTTTAAAAAGCAAATTATTGTCCCATATTTCATCTCCTTTGGGTTGAAAGGGTCTGTGCTGCTGCTCTCTAGTGCTTCCACTGCAGGCATTTTACATTGCTCTGCTCTATTAAGTTGCCAGACCAAGGGTCAGACAATGCCTACGTGAGGCTAGAATTCCGTTCACGTTCACTTACATTTGTTAATTATTATTTACATCTAGTAAATCTCTTGATTAGTTCTGCCAGCACCCAAGATGCCTAGGGCACTGCTATTGCAGTCAGAGGCGATTTTAACTTTGGTCCTAACCCCATCAGATCCTGTTCAGTAACTGCTTTTCTTTCCTTTCTTTTCAGGAACTTTCTTTTTCTTTCCTCTGGAAACAGCAGCTGGGGAAGTTTGTCTTGAAGAACATGCCTGACAGTGACAGAAAAGGGGTTAATACAGTATGAACTGTAATTCCCTTGTCACGTAGTAACCCTGGGGGGAAAAGCCTTTAATTGTTTACCCTAGGCCCAGGACCTATTTGTGCGCCACATTAACATCCTGAAGCTGAGACTCTCACTCACTAATTCCTAGTGAATTAGTGATAGAGTGTCTGTTCAAACTAACATGCATTTTTTCAGAAGAAATCTGATCTTTAAAGATTCAAATGATGAAAAATTTACCATGTTCCCTGCTTATCTGTTGCTATATTTAATTATTTCACTGCTTACAATTGAGCACGTCTATTCTTTTATACATTAATAATGATGTTCTACATAAATTCTCTGTGAAGAAAACAGGGGTGTTATATATTTATTTGTTTCAATGAGGATCACAAGAATGAGGGGGTTTGAGTATGAAAAGATGGGAGACTGCTGTGAGCAGCTGGATCGTGTCTTGAGGAGGTGTTTGAGCACGTTCATCCGTAAACGTCTGTCTCTGGCAGCATATTAAAATGGCCTCTATTCTTGGCTTACAAAGAAAGGTACAAGGTACCATGTAGCTCCTTCTGATAACTGGTAAGACACTGTGTGTCTTATTATTTTTCTTTTCAGCTAAACAAAAAAGGAAGAGTGTGTCTCTTTCCTAGAAAGGTTGCTCCTGTGTTGCTGAGCTGTCAAAGGATGCGTGGCAATAGGCTGGCAAAGTTTTGGTCATGAGATGTCTCAGACACTTTTCAGTGCTCTCAGGCACTTCATGGGATGGAATATCCCTTGGGCCCAAGGGATTCCCCTCGTGTTCCCTCCTCATTCCTTGTGCACCCCCTGCCTTCTCACTGTGGGGTGGGGCGAGGAGCAGAGAACAGTGTCAGCACTGCTCAGCAATAACAAAAACAGCTCTGGATTATGGACCTTGTTTTTAGCATAAATCCAAACCACAGCCCCATACCAGCTACTAGGAAGAAAATTAACTCCATCCCAGCCAAAACCAGCACAGTCAGTGAGCAAAAAAATTATAGATTTGTACAGCTCCACTCTGTTGCTCTCTGGGGGAAATTCCAATCTCACAGAAATAATAGGATCAGTGAAAAACTGACTTTTTGTGGCATGCATTGTTATTTTTTGCCATCTTTACTGGCTTGGATTTCTACCGATCCAATTTCACCACCAGTTTTTCCTTGTTTGAGCCTGAACTGGTGTTCCGGGGGGTGGTTGTGGACATCCTGGGGACGAGTGTCCTGAGGGGCCCAGCACCCAGAGCTTGGTGGTCCCCCAGCATCTCCTGGTGCCTCTGTGGGAGTCCTGCTTCATCTGAAGTTGGACACTTGCCTGCGTTCATCAGTTTCCCATGGTCATTGTCTATCAGGGCTTCAAAAAGTGTTACGTTACTAGCTTAATGGTGTCTCTCTAAGAAATAATTACTTCACTGTGCCCATAAT
The DNA here is from genome assembly GCA_013398855.1 of Mohoua ochrocephala. Taxonomy (NCBI): domain Eukaryota; kingdom Metazoa; phylum Chordata; class Aves; order Passeriformes; family Acanthizidae; genus Mohoua; species Mohoua ochrocephala. The sequence goes on along the minus strand of VZTA01025101.1, from coordinate 427,547 downwards.
CCAGTTTGTATTTGATGTGTCACTTCTAATAACTCGCAGAATTTTTCATTCAGGAGGCTTTATTTGTCATGCTTCTAACAAAGAGCTCATCTCTTTTCATTAAAAACTGGTTTTTGAACTCAGAGACTTAAAAATAGGAAATAAAATAAGGAAAAGAACAGAATCTGTGCTGATGGCTCTGTTTGGTATGGGCGAGCAGAGCATGGAGGGAAGCAACAGCAGCGCCCAATTTCTGACGATGCGCAGAACTGCAATGACACGATGCAGACAGGGGACCAGGCAGAGAGGGCATAAATGCAGCATAACCAGATCCAGTTCTACTTGATTCTGTACCCAGGGGCACGAGCCAGTGTTCAGTCTGTGTTATTTCTGTGTTATTGGCTTGTGCCAATGGCTTTTGCGTGAAGAAGGGAATGCTGTGTAATCACCTCTCATTGTGTATATATTCCTAGTGGAGTAGCTAATCCTTTGGTTTTGACATCATAATTAGTATGAGAGAAATTATTATGTCCCCAAAGCAAAGGCAATTTCAGAAGAGAGGGGAAAAAATCCCTGCACAAAACCTCAGCTAGAACTGTTAAACTTTGAATGTGGAAATCCAGTTTTTATGCAAATGACCTAATTAAAAAAAAGAGCAAGACACAGCGTCTGCAGAGCATAAATGCTTTCCAAGCAGGATTGTTTTCAGGTGGACCAGTGTTTTTCTGGGCTCTCCAGTGGTACCAGTGGATCTGGGAAACCTTTAGGGTGTCATGCCCAAGATTTTATTCTTGTACTTTTAAATGACTGTTCAGTGCTCATCCTTTTCCTCTTCCATTTCCAATGAAACTAAAGATCTGTTTTGAAGTGGAAAAGGAATTGCTTTAAAGCTTGTGATGTTGAAAAAAGACCAAAGGTGCTGCTATTCAATTTTTGTCATTGTGACACCTCAGCAGGTGTTGCAGTGCAGAGCAGTGAGGGGCTGGTACCCTGGGGCTTGCAAGAGGCTGTCAGTGGGCAGTGGCACAGGAGACTGCAGGGGAAAAATAGAGCTGCAGCAAAAAACTCCCAAAAAGCTCCGAGCAGCCCTATTTATGATCTTTCCCCTCCTCCCCCCCACTTCAGGGAATAATCCGTTGCTCCTCTCAGTTGCATGTCTCAACTTCACAAACTCCGAGCTCACCCAGAGATGGGAACTTATTTTGTTCCCCCCAAGGCTGGCCACGGGGCTGCCCTCCTCATTCCCCCCTTCTGTGCTGTGCACAGGCTGTAGACACCTGCAGCATCCCTGACCTGCCCTAAAGTCCTGGCCTCATGGCTTCTGCACTCTTTGTCCAAGGGGTTTCAGATGAGGGGCAGCAAATCTGTGGGCTCAGGTGATTGGATCAGGGGATGCAGCATCTTCTTTGCACCAAACCCTCCATCTCACTGCACTCTCTTCAGGGCCTGTAAGATCTGGGGGGAAAGTTGGAGTGCTTTAGCTTTGTATCAGATGTTGGGGTGAGCTTTAAAGATCATGCAACCAGCTGCTGTCTGCATTTGATTTCTCCATCTTGGGGGTTTAGGTCCAGTTTCTCCCTATGCAAAGCAGCCTGACATAAATTTTTCCCTTCCAAGTGACAGTAACTGGCAGCATTTCAGGATATGACCTGCATTTATGGGCCCTGCTGACCTTCCTCTGAGTGTGTATATATTTATTTAAATAATTTGTCTCCTGATATATGGCAGCTCGGTGAAATGAGTTGTTGGCACATTAACCTTTCAAGCACTTAAGTCCAGTTTAAGTGATTATTAGATCAACTTTGACAGGATATTGGCTATTATCACAGTTTATTTTACATCTACTGTAATACAGCATTTGAGGTTTTTCCTCCAACACTCTGGCATTTCCATGAAATCTTCCATCTTCTCACTCTGGTTTTAGAAGTTTCAGTCTCAAAGCAGTGCTATGGTGACTGCCACCTATACGTGAGTTTAGAGCTTCCCAGCTCCGGCAGACAGGTGAACCCAGATCTCTTTGTTCCAGCTCCCAAACCCACAGCCAGTGCCTGACACCAGCCCTCCTGTGCCTGCTGCGTGTCCGTGCTGGTGCCCGCTGTCCCCAGAGGCCTGGGCAGCCCCAGGCCCGCGTGGGCAGCAGGCACGGCGGTGCCTGACACGGTGATGTGCGCCTCTGCTGCAAGGTTTGTTTCTGGCAGTGGTGCTGATGTCACCCCAGGGCGGGTCGCCCCAGCAGCACCCCTTGCCCAGACCACGTGCCCGGCCGGTGCATGCTGCTGAGCATGGTGGCTGTTTTCTCTGCTAGATTAAAAGCCATTTAGTCCCATATACTTTTCTCCCTGTGAACCTATTAATACCATGTAATCAAGCCACCTTTCACCTTCTTTTTAGTAAACTAAACAAATTGAGCTCTTTAATCACTCACTGTAGAGCATTTCCCACAGATCTTAATAATTCGTTCAAGTCCTTTCTGAGTTCCCCGAGCCTTTAAAAATATCTGAGTATCATCTGTAAGCCTCAGTCACATTTCATGAACTGTGCCTAGTGTTTAAGGGATGAAAAAATAAGAGAAAAAGAAATGGAACTCCACACTTGTACATGGATAACATTAGCTAAGACATCTGGATGAATATCATTGCTTGAAGCGATGTTCATACTATTGCTTCTGGTATCTGAGGAGCAAATAGCCTCCCATTTAATTTATACTGTAATAAAATCTCATATTGATTTTAATAAAATTGAAGACAATAATTTTGAATGAAATCCCTGAGGCAGCTTCTCCATAAAAACTGACTCTTATTTTCTTTGCACATGTACGTTGCAATTCACGTCTGATAACAGTGAGCTGGGACATTGTTTTATGAAGAGCTGGGAATGGTTTTAAGTACAGTGTGAAGAAACCCTTCTTTAGAAAAGAGGTGTTTGGAGAGCTCAGCACAGAACCCAGCCCCGCCATTGTGTAAGTGCTGTACAGCTCACAGTGAGGCAGTGCTCTTCCTCCTGCCCCCATCTTCTTCTTCCTTGAGGTGACGGCCTGTGGGTGACTAAAGGTGATAAAGGCTCAAGCAGACATTAGGATGCCGTGGAGACCTCTGGGGAGTTGGTAGTTGTTGTTATTTACTAAACTGCTGTGGAATTTGCATTTTACAAATCTTTAGTGTTTGCTGCCCACCCTGCACATACAAATCTCGTCAATGTTACTTTTCTGTTCAGCCCTGGCAGTAAGTTTAGTTGTGCATGAGAATTTGTAGAAATGAGATGTAGAAATGAGATCTGCTGAGGAAAAAGCCAACTGCAACATAATGAATATTCACCTTGATGTTCAAGTCTCACTTTGAAATGTGTTGCCCAGAGGAACTGCTAAGGAGAATTAGGATTTCATTGTTGAATGAATATTCAGTATGCTTTTAGTGCAGCTTCCTTCTACTCCCTGAAACCAAAGTCTCCAGTGAGACATCTCTAATCATTTTTGTTTCTCAAGTGCTAAATAGCAAGGGAAAAATGCAACAGGAGGGAGATGCTGAAAAAGAAATGCAGCCCTGAGGCTGCACAATTTGTTGTCGTTGTTGTTGTAGTTCAAGCTGGGTCTGGGGGAGATAGAAGTCATGTTTTAGAATGCAATGCCTCTTTCTCTGCCCAGGGGCCCTGCTAGCTCTGACTGCCTGCAGAGAGGAACCTCCAAAAGAGCAAACCACAATACTAATTTTAATCACCAGTCCCATGCTTGAGCACCCCATAACCTTCCTTAGGAAACCTGCAGAGTTTCTGGGGAGCCTTTTGTCTCTAAATAATGATGTGTAAGATACCGAGAATTAGTGAGATGCTTCATAACTTGACCCAGGGCTCCATATTGCAAAGAGCCCATTCCCTCTCCTGGGAGACACAAAGGGCTCCTGCATGTGCAATCAAAGGCAGGTTGTTTTTTTCTGCCCATGGACTTCATTCACAGCATGTTTTCTGAAGCAGGGCTTATTTGGGGTAGATGGAGAATGGTTCTCTCTGCAGGTGATGTGAAAACAAGCACTCCCAGTGATTGGATTGCTCCTTTACAGCAAGTCCCGTGGGCAGAGCCGCTGTCTCTGTGTCGCAATCTGAGCACATCAAGCACTCCAAAATTTATCTTTCAGTTTTGTGACTGGAATGGATACAAATGGAAATGCTGAACGTTACATTTAATGTCAGAAAAAGCTTCTTTGCTGTGGGGGTGGTGAGACCCTGGGATGTGCTGTAGAGAGGGCAGGGTGACTTCTGTCCTGGGAGATATCCAGGCCTGGCTGGTGGTGGTCCTGGGCAGTGTGCTCTGGGTGATGTCCTTGAGGGGAGGTGAGGGCTTTTGACTGGAAATCACATATGTGACAATCCTTTTCTCCTTCCCACCTCCAAAACTGCCTCAGTCATTTCTGAAAACAATACTGAGAGCTGCCTCAGTTGCAGGGGAACCCTTTTAAGTCAAGTGTATTCCTGGCTTTGGAAGATACACCTTCCCAAGCAAACGATGAGATCAGCTGTGCTGAGCCCGAGAGTTCTCAGATGCTCTAATTAGGCTGATCTGGCTTCACGCTTCCCAGCAGGGTGCTTCTGTAACAGTCCATAACTGATGCAGTCAAGCTGTTCCTACAGCAGGGTGCATCCTCCTAATGGTTCCCAAGACTGGGACATCTCAGGGTAATAATGGGAAGTCTGCTGGGGCTCCCAGGCTCAGCCCTGCTGGGTAGCCCACCTGTCCCATGTGCTTGGTGTCTCTCACTCCTTCAACACCTTTGCACCGATTTAACCCTGCACTGAGCTTGGTGGAGCTGCCCCTCTGCTCCCTGCAAAGCGAGTCCTGCCTGGAAGGAGGCCACAGAGACCCTCAGGAAGAGATCGGTGCTGCCTGGGAACGCACCTCTGTTAGCAGCAGCATCGGGGAGGAGCAAGCAGCAGGCTTATTTGGGGTGCAACTTGTCAGAACTTGGGTAGCTCAGAAGCCTTGAAGATTTTGCCAAATTCCTTAGAAGGAATAAAATAAAGGATAAAATAAAAAAGGATAAAACATATTGAAAGAAGAAGGGGTTGTGATGGAAGATGAGGAGGAGAGCTGTAAGGTGACCCCCTGACCAGCACAGTTAAAGAAAGTGATTTTCCTGGTTTTCTCAGGAACTCAAGCCAAAAAGTTGTATGGTTAAGAGTCTGAACGTTCCTCTCGCATTGGCTGAACCCAGCGAGGCCGCAGCACCCGGGTCTGAGCACCTTCCTCAGCCAAACCCACCACGGCTGGTGGGGCCCTTGCCATCCTGGTCTGAGCAGCAAGTAAATACCTTCTGCTAATGAAGCCTTGGCTTTCTGAGGCAGGTTTTTGTTCCCTGGCAATGTAATATCGGGTTGTTTGTCAGCATGCTGAACGCTGAACAGACGAGGTGATCACATCCCTGTTCCCTGGCCTGCCATGTAAATCAGGAGGTGGCACGTTCCCAGTCTCTGGGGAGGTGCAGCAGGAACAGAAATGGGAATTAACAGCTTCAAACCCCACACACGTGATTGCAGGGAGAAAGGGAATGTGAAATTTTGGACGAAGGACTATTTTATTTTTTTAGCCCACTCAAGCAGCAGCTGCATCCATGGAAACTGCCTGCATGAGATCTTCCTGTTTGTTTTTCACCAGGATTTCTGTGCTGGCAGTGTTGTCATCAGACACTGCATAACCAGTTAAAATTCACTGCTCAGTTACATTCTCTGCTGTGGGAGACCTCTGGGCTCTCTGCACAGGAGGGCCGTGGTAGAGGATGGGCAGCCAGGACAGCCACGGGACCAGCCACAGGGGCCGATGGGCAGAGCAGGGACAGGGGGTGCCCAGGGCAGCAGCACTGCCCCTGCTCCTGGGGAGGGCCCTGCCACCCTCCAGGGCTGCGGTGCAGAGACTGGCAGGGAGGGCAGGAGGCTGGCAGGGAGGACAGAATCTTTCAGCTGGTTTTCCCTCTTGAATCAGTGAAGTTGTGCCAGTCAAACCCCTAAATAATGCCCCAAATGTGAGCTTCATGGGAAAGAGTATTTATGGGGGTAAATAACATGTATGGAGAGAAAGAGAAACAGAGAGGTGTGACAGACCAATGCACGGGGCAGATAATTAGAGAGACAGTTCTGCTGCAGGAATAAACAGTGTGATTGAAAGCACGCTGCCTTGGCCATGCCGCTCGGGTTCCCTGCGCCACAGCTGTCTGGAAGGGAAGGAGGCTTGCAGGGAAGCAGGACTGAACTTAACAGAACTGCTCACAGAAGATGCTCTGGAGCTGAGAGCTGACCTTTTCCAGTGGAGGAGGAGGGACTGCTGGGCTGTACAGCACAGCCAGGTCCTGCTCTGCAAGCAGCAGTGGTGCTGCTGCCAGCCACAAGTGGCTCTGTGCTGGAGCACAGAGGGGATGGGGCAGTGTGTCCCCTCAGGGTCTCTGTGGGTGCTTACCAGGTATCACCCCTCCATCTGGAGAAGAGACATGCAGTACCTATCTAAAATGAGTATGTGTGAAGATGGTTTCCTTTAGTTGGCTCCAGCACCGTGGATTGTTCAGTTTATTGATGTATTTGTTTATTTATTGGAGAGAATTTTTCAGAAGAATGAGTGAGCTGTTTTGAATGTGTCTTTCTGGTGTGTGACCCTAACGGGGATTCAGGTGAAAACCAGAGACACCCAGACTCCTTTCCATTTGTCTCATTCATGAAAGCCAATTTCCTTCCCTTGCTTTATGTAATTGTCTTGTCCTCAATCTAATATTCCAGGTTTATGAGGAACAACAAATCAATACCCTCTTTTTTGAAAACTGCCAATTAATTAATTGCTGGTGTCTGCCTGCATGCTGCAATTGTATTAGATGTCAGCAGTAATTAATTTTTAAAGGAAATTGTTCTTGCTGAATTTTGAACACCAGCTCAGATCCCATCTTTCCTGCATGTTCACCTGAAGGGATGTCAGGCTGTTGCCCACAGGGGCATGTTCCTGACCAATGGGGTGAGGAGCAGGTGCAGCTCATGGGAAAGGTGAACAGTGACACATCTGCACTGCAGCTCTGCGGGCATTCTCACAGTATTTTTGCATTAAATAGGTTACTTTGGCTTATAAGAAAGAAAATACATGCAGAAAGCAACGAAAAAAATGTATGCGCCTTTTGAAAAAGAATAACCATCTTTACCAATGCAGAAAAAAAATACCTGCAAGGTCTCCTTCTGCTGTTGAACAGACACGCTGGCTGTTGTATCATATAGGCTTAGAAGGAACATCAAACCTCAGCTTTTCTCCTGGAATACAAATTATCCTTGTTAAAAACCAAACTATACCGAGCTCTCATTGTAAGTTTTTAGAGAGACTAAAGGATAAACAGGAAAGAAACTGCCACGAAATGCTTGTGAGGTGGCCTCTATATGGATCTGCGGAAGTCCCCTGGCTGTAAGCAATGGGGAAGAGAAGAATACTTCTTGTCAACTCATCAGTGTGCTTTAAAAATGGCCCTAAAAACTCTGGCGAAACCTTAGCTCTCAGATTTTTCAGTGGCTTCTTAATTTAAATAGTTTCTTAATCCAATGGCTTTTTCCTCTCCCTTTACATGTTGCCTCAGGGTTATTTTTGCAGAATCACTTGAATTTCTTGTAACATGAACAGATTCCAATGCCAGCAGCATTGATTTGCTGTATTGTACTGAGAATTAAGGGGTTGTTTTCCAGTACTGTTGCCTATAGTCAGAATCTGTTCCTATCCCAGTCTGTCCTCTGAGGGCTGAGCTTTGATTTGCAGCCTGCAATAGATGGGGAAGGCAGGGGCAGTGCTGGGGGTGAGGGGGATTTAGTACTGGCTTCCTGCTTATTTAACTGTCCTTGCTTTTTGTGTCCTTTCCCCCACATTGACCTCTCTGTGCTTTCAGCAGCGTCTGCCACTCCCAGGAGGTGAGGGGGTGTCATCTGGAAGGAGCATCACCTCAGGTTCTGGACACAGGCGCTGTTGGGGCAGGCACAGGAAATATGCGAACCATCTTTCACCAAAGCTGTTTTGGGCAGAGGAGGAGGATAGAGCCATGAAAACTCTTCTGACCTCTTGTTTAAAAACATTTGGAACTGCAGCATTCAAACAGTCTGGCAGAATATTTTTCAATAAATCTTGAATGTGGCAGTTACATTTTCTGTACTGTGCTGGAAAAAGGATTACGGTATACTTACTGCAGAGACAGGAAGATTGATTCTCACTTGGAAAATCTGTCAGATTTCTTGATTTAGAGAGCTGATGATTGGTGGAGTGTTTAGGCTTGATTTATATCAAGTTTTCTTTCCCGCTTGCTTGCTTTCTCACTTTTTTTCCCCCTGCACGTTGTTTTAATGTTAACATGAGTTACTCTTATTCTGAATGATTCTTTGTTTAACAGCTATTGGGGGGTTCTGGATGTATTTGATATTCAAGTCAAAACTCTCTTGTCTAATACCTGTTTGCTCAGAGTAACGTGACTAAATTTCACTTGCATGAGGTCTAAATAAAGTCGCTGTACTTTATGGCGATAGAGATTGGAATCCAGCCCTTCACTCTAAAGAATGGGTAGATGTTTATTCCCTGTGGAAAAGTCTTCTTGGCCCAGAGAGCTCTGCAACAGATAGTCTAGACCTTTAAGGATCAAGTTATTGTTTTCTTGGCCTAGCCATGGGAAGGAAGGGGGATCACATCCATAATTCCTCCAGGTCCTGGTCTTGCTGTCAGCACTCTGAGCGAAGTCTGGCTCACATCTAACAGTGTCTGATAACCCTGATTGCTGCAAATGAACACATGCGTGTAAAATGATTAAAAATATGCATTAGAATTTAACATTTACACTGTATTTTGAAGGGAAGTTCTTTGTTTCATAGTCTCCTGTTCAAACACCCTGTGGCTGAGCAGGGCAGTCAGTGAGTCATAGCTGTATGTGCATAATGGTGGTCCGATTGCATTGGTATTGAATTGCAGGTAGAGCATTAAATTGATTTAAAAAAAAAAAATCTTTGCAAGTATCTAGTATTGATGAAAAGGTCATTATGCATTTGCAGTGAAGTTGTGTCTGTGCAGCGAGGTCAGCTCAGGAGCAGCTCAGTCCTCATGCCACCGGGGGGGGGTTGGAAGCCAAATCCGGCGTTGACCAAACACCACCCGGTGCAGGTGGGAATTTTACCCTTCATACTTCATGCAGCTTTCAGCTAATTAGCACACATTTGGATTCATCTCTTATTAAATCTTTAGTGCACTTTTAACAATAAATGGGTATATAATTAACATAGGCATTCTTATTAAATCCATCTTAGGGTGCTTGTTTGAGACCATTGATACTTTTAATTGGAGGTGTTGCTAAGTGCTTCTCCTTCTGCAACAGCAGTTGTGGTTCCTCCCTGAAAGCATCAGACCTGAGGCAGATACACCCATCAGGAGGCTCCTCAGCTCAGGTGGTGAGCTCAGAAACTGAACAAATAACTCAGGCCCGCTCATCCTGTTTTTGGTGGCCATGTGTGGTTATGTCTCTTGGTGCACTGGGTGTTGGAAGGTGATCCAGGTTCACACCCCAGTTCACAGATGGCTCTCAGAGTGTGCCTCTCTCAGTCATTAATCATCCCTCCCTTAAGGAAGTGGGAGGCTATTTGGATGTGTTCTGGGCACAGCCAAATTATAGGCAAAACACACTGTTCAAACCCTGCCTCTCACAAGCAAGGCCAGATCCTCAGCTGCTATAGCACCCTTTTAATTACACATGTTCCCCAAAATTCATCTGGTTCCCTTCGCTTGCATCTAGAAACCTAGAATTATAATCAGCACTAAATTGTAGCTGGGATTGTATTACATGATTGCTTAGATCATTGGTGCTGTTTCTGAATTTTCTTTTTTCCCAGGATGTGATAAGTAGTGCTCAGATATAGTCCTATAGCTGCAGGCTGAATATCACCTTCTCAAGTATAGTTTAATGGAACTTTCTTTCCTTTTGTACTCCCATGGAAATAGGAGTTGGGCTGGATAAGATCACACATGACTGTTACCATAATTTTGCTCTGTGTCAGATATGATCTCATCAGAGCTTGACAGTATCACTAATTTGAGAAAAGGGCACAAGCATTAGAGCTGAGATATGCACCCTTTAGCAATCCTTCAGTTTCTGGGGAAGGTCTCTGGAATGCAAATCATTGGGCATTATGCTCTGAAACGTTCCAATAACTTTTCAACCACAAAATTATGTGACTGTCAGAACTGAGATCACTTCTACCCTCCTCCTCCTCACCTTGCTTCCCCGTACCTGAATACAAATCTGAAAGATGAAGGCTATTAGTATTCCAATGGACTTCCTTTTCCATATGAAAAACGAAGGCTTCTTTTAAAAAGTAATGTTAGTGTTAAGTTACCTATTTATGGTGGGTCCTGCACTCAGCTTGCATGAAGCAGTTGTATACATATTCTTTCTAACCAAGGGCTAAATCTTGGTCCTGGCTCTGAGACGGTGCACAGGGAACAGGCCCATGTGACTGGATAAAATTCCAACAGAGGAATTACTTCTCTGTTTTGTTGGGTCCCTGGGGGTATGTAAGGTCTGACAACTTTGGGAACTGAGATGTAGAGCATTACCTAACAATCCCTGGTACAATGTCTCCAGCTGGACACCTAAAAGCCCAGGGATTTGAAATTGCACCTCATTTTTAGACAACATAGGGCATAAAATAATTTGTTTAGCAGCTTCAGCTTACTGGATAAATCCCTCTTTGGCTGTGGTAGTTGCTGGCAACACGAAGAGTTCTGCATCTCTGGCGTGTGCTCTGGTTCCTGTTGTTTGTTGCCCAGTGTGGTACACTCAGGCATCTCTCCCAGCTTCCATTCTGGCCAAAGGAGGCTTCAGCCTTTCCCTGAAGGGTTCCAGCACTACCCTTAGCTTCATTGGAAGCTGCCCCTCCTGCACGGGAGACATTTGCCCTCAAGCTCTGTGGGGTCCCACTCATTCCCCACCTGGGCCAGCCAGGCTGGGCATATCCCTCCTGGGCAATAAACCAGGATTTGCAGAAGTGCCTCAAGAACTTAGGATCCTGAATCCTACTGAATTATATGGGGGATTTCCAGCCTTGATTTCCTGGGCATTCAAAAGCCCCTGGAGTTTGCTCCATGCGAGGCAGGTACCCCGTCGTGGCTCTGGATTCTCTGCCTCCTGGTCCTGCCCAAAAGGGTGGGAAGGCTTTTCTGTTTCCCTCTCTCCACAGGGAAATCAGCACTATAGAATTATTAATAGAGTTTATGGAAGTGGCTAAGCATGATTGAAAGGATGCTTGTAAATGCGGGTAGAACTTGTCAGTGGCTCTTTAAAAGTGAGTAATACCATTTTAATTGTCGTCCTTGCCGCTATAGATCACAATAAGGTTATGTTGATGGAACCATCAAGCAGAGTAAATGCTCTAAGTACAATATGTTAGTACTAATTATAGAGTAATTTAACAACAATGTATATGGAGAGGGCAATTTTGCATGCCAATTCACCATGGCAAATTTAATTGTATGGAAGAAGGGGAAAGCAAAATATTTTCAATAAAGAGTAAAATGATAGACACTGGGTGGCTCTTCCAGTGCCGGTGGCAATCCTGACTCCTTTTGAAAGGGTTGCTGCCACCTCACCCCACTGAGCATCCCTCTGGTACATGAATATTCCCAGGGCACAGGAGATCTTGGACAGATTGCTGGCAACAGCTCTGAGTCTCCTCAGCCAAAGCAGAAGTGTGTTATTCCTCATCGAGGCAGGTAAGCCGCGAGTGGAAGTGATGTGAAATGGTAATGGAGAATGTACAAATAGGCCCCTGGGTCATTTCCTTTTCATCAGGTTGCAAGAAGTCAGAAGCTGTTACTCAATAAATAAATCATACTCAAGAAATAAATAATCTATTTAGCATTAAGCTTTTTCCCCCCTTTCAATTATTGCAATTTACAGAGCTGAGAAAGGACTGAATTTAAGAGGCATTTCATTGTTTTGGGTAAAATAAGTTCTTGTCCTCTTTGCCTCAAAGATTTTTTTTTTTTTTTTTTAATTAATATTGTAGTTGCCTTTCACTGTTCTGGACCCACAAACAGATGTTTGAGAGTATTTCTTTCTTCGGAATGGTTACAAATTCATCTTCCTGAAGTCTGGGAGTTGTTTTGGCAGTTATGATATTGTTACTCCCAACAGAGGTAGAAGCCTGTGGATATTAATCGACCTTAGTTTTAACATCTGAGGCTTTTCCACGTTAAACTTCATTCTTGTTTTTGCCAACCTTTTGGTAACCCTGCTCTAGTGTGAGGGTAACAGTGCAGCTTCTGCCGATGGGGAAAGGCAGCTAAGGACTCTGACACTGCATTTCTCTTGCTAATCTCATTATCATGAAAACCTGAAATCTGTGCTACTTCAGGGCAGCATTTTCCCCTCTATTTGTCCTTTTGTATTGAAAACTAAATCACTTGATGACTCCCTTGTCTGTTTTACTGCAGAAATAGCAATAGGCATCTCTTCAGACTTGCAGCTTGCACTTAGAAATTGCTTTTAATGTTTCCTTGCATGGACTGTTCATCAGTTGTAATAAGTTTTTTAAACAACCTTTTTATTACCTTGAAATGTCTGAAGGAGATGATCCTCAGCAATTGATAAAACAAAAGAAATCTGTTTGAAGTCAGTAGAATGATGCTAACTTTTACCAGCTAAAGCAATGGTTCTTGACAGCCCTGGAACAGCAGGATGACTTCTGAACCATGTAACTGCCTGGCAAAGCTCAGGTAAATTCAGTGGGGGTTTATCTCAGAGGATGAGCTGTGCCATTTGCTTCCCTGTAGGTGATACTGTACCACGGTTTGTGAGATTCATTCCCAGAGACAGAAAAAACCCCCCACTTTTAGGCCTGCAGGGATTTTTGATTAAGATCTAATGCTGTCTGCCCCTTCAGGGATCCCTGGAGTGTCACGGAGATGACAGCTCCCTTGCAGGGAAAGCCGAGTGCTGCCAAAGCAATGACACGTTCCAGGGGATGGGATTTCCCTCGCTGCTCTCCTCTCCGGGCTGCCCGGCTGGGGCTGCGAGTCGAACGCTGCCCGAGCACTTCTGCCCCGGAGCTGCTGCTCTCCACCGGCAGCTCGGCAGGAGTTTCCCCAAGGAGGGCTGCAGGCAGAGCTGAGGCTCGGTGCTTGTGTGCAGTGGGCTGTCGGCGACTCTCACGGAATGTGTAACACTAGAGGTGGGCGTCCCAAGAGCCCAGCGAGGTCTGGGGCTGCTTCAGGCCGGGGGCTGGGGGATGCGGGAGCCAGCCCTGCTTCCCGGCGCGCTTGGCTCCTGGGGCTGAACAATCCCTGAAGCACCAGCTGGTGGAACCCAGCTTCACAGGGTTCTGGGAAAGGCTGGACTGTCACACCTGAGCACGGTGAAAAACTGTCCAGGGTTAACTAATCTCAAGTGTAAGTGCCTAGAGCTGTGGGTGCACTGGGTCGTCTTTGCCAGCATCTGGAACTTGCCTATAGACTTATTTCAAATTAAACAATAAGCATTTGCATCTGTAAGCAAACAGTTGTTAAATCTGCACAAATAATCAATTTGTTCCATCCCAAGGATTTCCAATCAATATTGCATTCCAGCAGAGAAATAATGCAATAAGCCATTATTAGAATAATGCTGTGTTTGTTTATTGATGCTCACAACTGACAGCAAATCTTTATTTTAATTAATTCTTAGATTAGTTAAATAAAAGCCATTCTCATTTTTCATTCTGCTCTTTTTATAAAAATAATTTTTATTGTGCTCCTAGTACAGATAAAATTGGCAGGATTGACCAGAAATAGATGTAACTTTTATTTCTCCACACTGGGGATGCAGGCCTGCTTTTATTTTTGGAAGTGATTTACAAATAGCAATATGAGTTTTTGTAAAATGCTGTGGAAACAAGTTGTTTTGGAAGTTCCCCTCTACATGGTTCTGATTAAAGGTATTTTGCATATATGCTAATGCTTCAGCAATTTTCAACTTGGATGTATTTACACTTAGCATATGTCTCGCAGTGAGTGATTAAAATGAAGGATTTTGGCTTTTCTAACTTGAGAGAAGTGAGCTGCTCCTGGGTAAGGGGTGTTCTGTAAAACAAGAGTCTTCCTCACACAGCTCTGGAGAATGACAGTCAATGCATGGTTTGCATTTTCTTGTCTAATAGTAATTAGCCATATATTTGCAGCAATAGCAAATTAAACACCATTAACAATCCTTGGTGAAATAATGCAGAAAGTTCACTGAAAATAATTTTGTCCTGCCTCATTACATGGAGAGTGGGTAGAGGTAGACTAAGCATTTGTAAAAGCTCAGAACTTAATTTTGATGCTGCTGCAGAGGTGAACAGAAGATTTTGTTTCCTGTCCCGGAAGATATTTGAAATTTCCATTTATTTACCCTTTTTACTCTCTCATATTGCTGCCACATAAGAGAGTTGAAGAGACAATTTGTGGGTGCATGAATGTAATTAGTCTGAGGGACAAAACGGGCCCAGGAAGGATGTTGGTTTACCTTCAGCCACTCAAAAACAACCAACCATGAACTGAGTTTGTAAAGCTGAGGTAGTCTGAACTAAACCAAGTCTTTTTCAATGAATGCTCCTTTGGCAGGTGCGATTTTTGTTGCTGTTGTTTGTTTTTTCCGAGTTTATTTTCTTAAATTGGGACACTTTGAACGTGGCCTTTTTCCATAAGCAGTTTTTGACAGAGCGGGAAGAGGATGCAGGGTGCTCTTGTTGGCATCCAACAGTTGGTCCTGCACCACTCCCCCAGTGTGCCTGAGTGACCTGAATTGAGAACTGAAGAGTCCATGGAATGTATTGATCTTTCTTAGCGATGTAAGTAACTGGAGAGGTCCTTAGGTGCTAGTTATGGGCATCAACACAAAACTGGAAGACAGACTAAACAAAGCACTAGATAATAACCTAGAAGCCCGGGGGAGTATCCTGTGCTATCGAAGAGCCAGGCTGGATAGCCTAACAGGATTTCTGTCCCTAGCAATTAGGATTAATCCTGTTTGTAGCTGGGAAGGAGTTGTCACAGGCAAAAGTTGTTGTCTCTCCCTTTCTGAATGAACATTAGAAGAAGTGAACGCTTGCTTAAAGCCCAAGCCTGCTTCATCCTTCAATAAGGAAATTTAGTCATGACAGTGCTGGTTGAAATGATATTTTTGGCATTGCCCAAAGAGCACAGAATTTGCATCTCTGGGTTATCCTGTGGCTCACAGCTATACAAAAGTTCTGCCGTGGGGAGGGCACAGGCTTAAATTAGCCCATGCAGCGTGTACGGGTACACTCTAGGTGCATCCTGTGTATTGTTGTAGTAATCAAATACAACCCTTAATTTATCTTCCATTTGTGACTACATGGTCATTATTATTCCTGAAAACTGAAATAATACCACTATTTGATCCCCCAAGACTGTTACTATGCTAGAAAATTCCTTGCAAATAGACATTTTGACAATCCTCATTCTTAGTCCATGGCAAACTGGGAGCTACAGTTTTATGCAAAATTAAAATGCTTAATTCTTCCCTCCTTTCTGGAAGACCTTATGCATGCTTGTAGTCTGTCAGTTTCCTGAGCAACGTGTAGATGTTCCATACTGATGAGAAAAGTACATGCTTGTTTCAGGTCACTTTTTTCCCCTATCTGGTGTTTAATATTAATGATGTAAGTTGCTGTGTCAAAATATTAAATACTTGTAACCTGTACAGGAAAGGAGTTTTATTTTAACCTTTGAAAACTGTATTTACATGTTTTAGTGTATATGAATAATGCATAAAGTTAGGCGCTAAGGTTATTTTCAAAGTCAGTCATTTAGGGATCAAGCTGTAGAAAACAATAAAAGAGAAGAGTGGTTTCTTTCCTCTCGCTCTCCCCCCTTTCTTTAATTCCCCAGGATTCAGGCAATAGCATTGAAGTCGAATGCCATTAGGATTTCTCACTAAACTTCAAAGCTTAATTTAGTCTCTGCTGGAATAAAGCAAGGCATAAAACAGGCACAGTGGAATCCATTTAAATGAGTGGCTGTGAAAAAAAGACAGTTTCTAAGAAAACAAATGTTCTGCACATTCTTTTAACAGAAATCCTCCATCAGAGCACAGTGTCCCCCGGGGTGGTGGGTGCTGTCCTAGCTCTGCCCTCCCTGCTGCGGGGTGGGGTCCCAGCCCTGTGCACCCCAAGGCAGTGCAGAGGCTCCAGGGGACTCCAGGCAGGGACAGGCCTGGTCCCAGGGTGGAGGATGTGGGACCAACTGCCCGTGCAATCACACATGCGTGTATTTGTGTGTATTTGACAATTTTCCAGAACATCATTGTAATGGGGTAAGTCAGCATGGAAGATGTGGTTTATTTTCCAGCATATTTGATGCTTCATGAAGGATGCAGTTGTACTGCAGACCGCTCCTTTATAACCTCACTCGTCAAAGAAATGTTCTTGTCATTAGCAAGGTGTTGCCTTTAAATCACTTCCCTCTCTGTGTTTTTTATTCATTGTGACTTGAATTTTCTCCTATGAAATGAGCTGTATAATTTTGCTAGGGTGCTACTAAGTGCTTTATTTCAGAAGCATTATAGGTTAATGCAGCTTCCGACATATCTAAAAATCCAAAGGCTGTGATTGTCTGTCTTGCCTTCAGGATAAGCGCTCATAATCCAGTCAGTGTGTGTCTGCAGCAACTGCTCCAGATAACGCAGCTTGCTTCTGACCCACCCCACTGGTGCAGAACGGACCTGGAAAGGTCTCTCCTGCGGTCCATGGGAGGAAATTATTTTTGTTTTCAGTACCTGTAAGAGTTTGCGATTCCATAGCATCTCCTGCCCACAAACCTTGGAGCTTTCCATTCGGCACGCTGAAAGGCGGCAGCGGCAATAGCACTGGGGCAGGACCTGAAGCAGCTCTAGCCAAGGCTTTGGTGAACCTTGAACTGCAGAAAAATCCTGCCTGGTATCTCCAGCATGAGCAGGAGGCAAGTTGGTAACTGCAGACCGCCCTCCCGTAGGCAGGGAGGTGACAAGCAGGCTCCAAGAGCAGGGGCGAGACACAACTCTGCAGTAAGAGGGCAGCGAGAGACTGGATTGATGTTACCACATTTCCTCAATTAGAGCTGATTTCATTTAAAAATCTTTGGGCCTTTCACATCATCTTAACTATTGCATAAAACACTTAATAATGCACTTCAGTTGTATTCCTCTTCATTTGAGGGATTGCTTGACACTGATTCATGTGACTGAGAGAGACAAGCTGCATGTGACTAATTCATTCTCCTCTTTGCTGCTCTTTCAGGTAGCTTGGTCAAAACCATGTGGCCATTAGTGGTGATCATGCCCCATGTCTAGAAATGATACACTTCCTGCTAAGTTTTTTTGCATTTTCTTGGACACGCACACCTGTAAATTGCTCATTTTGTAACAGAAACAGCGTGATGGTGCAACCCGAGGGGCCTGCAGACTGAAGGACCAGGGTGTTTGGATGGTAGGTGGAGTCCTGTAATGGGAAAAGCTCCTGATCTGAGAACCAGTAAGTGAAGATAAATAGGTGCTGTGTAGAAAGAGCTGAGAGAAAGATGTGTTTTCTGGCCTGAGTATGCAGAAGGCTAAAAAATGCAACATTGTGGTTCAAAGGGGAAGAGCTGATTTACAGTCCATTGTAATTGTACATCAGGAAATTTGTTAATTTAGCTCTTACAGTGTTAATTAAACACTAATATAAAAAGGAGATTCAAAGGGATAGCTTCCTTAAAGATTGCTCTCAACCACCCAAGGTCAAAAGCAAAGTGTAAGTAACGCAGTTGAGAAGTCGGATCTTTCTGATTGAATAAATGTCACAACTGACAAAAGCAGTAACTCAACTTTTTATATTTGAACATCTCATTATATTGCAGGCCATTGGAAGACACATTAGGTTCCAGAGAGGTGTCATGTAAGGTCTCATGCTGATAATCCATCCTTTAATTATTTCATGGAGGTTAATATTGCTGTAGTAGTATAGTAGCTTGGTCTTAGGAGTGAGTAATGGGTTTTAAAAGAAATGGGTTTAATGGAAAATTCATAAAGCAGCGCAGAAAGACAGAACTGCTGGTGATGACGTTCATGCTTTTTTAGGGTTGCTTTAAAGGCTTTATTTTGAAGTTGGTTTCCAGGAAGAAAAACCATTTTCTCTCCTATTATGTCCTCTCTTCTAGTACGGTTTACCTGCTTTTTAGCTGCAGTTCAATGGAGAATCTGGATTCCACTTTGTATAGTGTGACCGTTGTTCACTTTAACAATCTCAAGTGTTAAACGCTTCCTTTTCAAATGTAGCATCTCTGTTTTATTCCGGTTGCCTGCTTATGACTCATGACTTCCTGAGGAAAACTGAAAGCTTGAGGGAATTGCATGCATATTTCTTCCATTTCTAATATTTCAAATACGAAATAAGAAGGCAAGTCTACGTGGAGTGAACATCAACGTGGCTTTTGGTGGCATGATAGCGCCTTTTTTTTTTTTTTTTTTTTTTTAAACTGAGATATTCTGGTTAATTAAAGCTAAGTGTGATAAGCGTAGAGATGGTTGAGAGGAAAACCTGCCCTGCAGGGAAATTGGGTAAAGCACCACAGAATATTTGCCCCCTTGTAAGATGGAGCTTGAGAGAGGATGTGATCAATACCTGTGAACACATCTCAAGGTAAAGATGAAGAGCTACTTCAGCTAAAAGACAATACCGACCAAAAAAGATGTGGCAGGGAAGGACAGTGTGAGCTATGCCTCTGTTCAGGCTGTTGGTCTGGAGGTGTTTCCTGACCAGTAGAGAAAAACATTCTGCAACCTTTTCCCTAGGAGAGAAAGGGGTAAAAATACTGCAGGTTTTTTTAAGGTAGAAGTCAGCTTATTTCTGTGGGTGACTTGTATGTGGTGGTGCAGGCTGTGGCAGGGATTGTGTGCAATGACCCGTGAAGTCCTTCACTATTCCTATGATCCTAAAAGAACCCTGCAGAACATGTGCAAGTGATACGTTCTTGTGTCTGTACACAGGGATGTATAAAGTATATAATGTGTATACATATTTTGTACAAAATGTATAAAAATAAAGAGGCAGCCCCTGTACCTCAGCTATTAAGAAATGGTTAGCTCCAATTTCTTTTTTCTTAAATGAGCTGATTTTTGGCATTACAGAGCTAATGCATATTCATAATTTTTGCCAGCTCTAATTTTAGCCACCTAGAGTCTTCATTGCAGGACATATGCATAATTAAATTGCCTTCTTGAGAGTTTGCAGCCCGTCTTTGCTCATCATTTACGGGTTTGAAATGATCAAAATATTTTTAAATGATCCTGTAATGCTACACAAGGCTGGAAAGGCAATGTAATAAAAATGTCATTCTCATAATCTTCATGTTTTGTGGTGGGCTCAAATCCTGGTTTGTGGTCTCAGGCAACAAGCCCCATACCAGCCAGGTGGCACAGAGATGAGCCATGTGTGGAGTGTAAACAGGGAGAGACTCGGGTTGAAGTGTACTCCATGTCCTGTATTTTTTTTAAAGCACCAATGATACACAGGCAGAGCAGGTTCAGCTCCCTTTATATAAACTTGTTTTATTAAAATTAGTATTTTCACTCAAATTTTTAAGAAATCCTTTATTTCACATGAACAGAAGCATCTCGCAGCAGGGCAGCCCCTTTGGCCGCAGGGTTTAACCACCTCCAAGCTGGCTAGTGGCTTAGGGTCGTGGGCCAGCTGCCCTGCCAGCCCCGTGTGCCCCTGTTCCCTCCCCACTGCACAAGGACCCCGTGCAGGGTCAAACAAACCTCAGGGAACTGCAGGAGTTAGAAATCAAACCCGCATGGCTGCTGGAGGTGGCTCCAGAGGGCAGCTCTAAGAAGCCATGGTTTTTCAGGTTGGACTGCCTTGGAGTTCCTCCAGGGATGCAGGGATGAGGTAGGAGGTGGGATCCTACCCCTGCTGGGGCTGGAGGGGCTGGGGTTCATCCCCTTTGCCCCTATTCTCCAGGTGGTCCAGGCTGATGTCAGTACGGGCTGGCTGCGGCCGTTTCTAGAACCAGGAGCACTGACCGTGGTGACATTTGGCCCTGGTGTCCCCCCAGACCCACCGCGACTCTCCAGGTGAAGAGATGGAGGTGCAGAAACCTGTGTCGAGCCCCTAGCACAGGTGGCACTCCTTTCCCTGCCACCCCTCTGGGGTCTCCTCCATGTCCCTGGAGCCAGGTTTGGGGCTGATAAAACCCAGGGATTCCCAACTGGCCCTGCTTCATGTCTGTTTTCTCCTACGGGTCCCCAGCTGTGTGCCTCATTGTGGGGGATGCTGCGGCCACCCCCTTCTCCCAAGAGTGGAGAGAATTTGCACTGCTCAGAGCAGCCTCCACAAGCATCTTTGCCATAACTGCTAGAGAGGTCTGGTCTCTTTTTTTTTTTCTTTTTTTTTTCTTTTCGTTTCCTGTTTGTTTGTGGGTTTTTTGTTTGTTTGGGGTTTTTTGTTTTTTTAAGAAAAAAACCTTCATTTTGAACCACAGCGGCATGATACCAGCCTATCATCTTGGCACATACTCCCTGGGCAGCCCTGAGAAGTTTCTTCCCCTTAGGGCTTCATCCACTGTCAGGATGTATCTGTCGATAAGATCTTTCATTTCCTGGGTGAATGGCTCAAAATTCTTTTGCTTAGCACCAGACCTCTTGAAATTCCCGTCCCTGTTGTTCTCCACACAGAGCAGCCGGTCCTCTGTCACTGTCACATTCAGAAACTCCACCATCTCCTTCAGCTTGGGGATGAGGCTCTGCTTCAGGTCCTCATAGTGGACAATGAGCAGGCGCTTCCCATACTTCAGCCACTCCAGGACATGGGAGGCCCACCAGGAGGCATAGCCGTTCACAAAGTCCGGCCACTCTGGATGACCGGGAAACCAGGAAAATGAGACACTGTTAGCCATGCTCCATGTCAGCAATTTTCCTTTGCCTTAGGCATTAATGATACCTTGATCTCTATTTGCTGTCTATGGTAATTTAATTTCCTGAAGTCAAGACAGACCTAGTGAAAGCTTTTGGGCTGGACAAAGAGCATTTGTGGCTGAAATGTAACAATTTGCAGTCTATAGTATGGGAAAGCTATTCCCAGCAGACTTTTTCTCTTTTCTGGGGGCTATTTTGTCAGTTTTTGATGAATAGGTCTTGAGTTGTGACTGATCAAAGGTGATACATGAACTTGGGAAAGAAATGTGCTGTGACACAGGACACTTCCCCCCCCCCAAACCCTCTGCCAAGCCACAGCTGTAATGCCTAAAATATGTACAAGGAGAAATGGAAGCCAAATGGCTTTTCTGCTGCAGAGTCTGAATGCAGCAGTGTATCCAGTGGGGAAATTGCAGTCACCAGCCAGCTTGCCAGTCAAACATGTGAAGTGTGGCAGGCAGGTTCTGAAGTCTTTTCATGTGTTCAGGGGACATTGAATCTCAAGTCCACTTATTGCTGTTATCCTCCTTTTTCTGCAGTGCAGTAGCACCTGTGCAGTGCTGTAAAATGTCCTTCGTGAAATGTCATGCTCCATTGGATCCTCCAAATCTTAAATTAGATTTCTCATGGCTATTACATGCTGCAGGGGCAAATTTTCTTCACCTCAGCCTGGCAAATGGACTGTGCACAGGAGCATTGTACCTGGACATGTTTTCTATGCCCAACAGTGCAGAGATGCTACCGTGTGCCTGTGGCATTGCTGCTGTGCTCCCCTCCTCTCTAGGGGTGGGCATACGACAAGACCACAGCTGCTCCCACAGTGCAGGTGTCAGAGGTTTTGGGACTGATCCCAACTGCAATGGGACTCGAGTCCCACTGAATTTGTTTGCGGTGCTCGCTCAGGTCCTAGCGTGCCCCCCCTTCCCAGCATGCTGAGGAGATGGGTTGAATGCTTACCTTTGCTTTTCCAGTTGCGGTCGGTGGCATAGCCCAGGTGCCCGGCGTATTTTCTGTTGAACTCTGCCATCAGTGATTTGTACGGGTTCCTTATCAACAGGATTGCCGAGTCGAACATTTCAATCTCTGTCTTGCCACTTTCATGTGTTTTCACGCAGATGGTCCTTCTACTTCTCCAGTGGTCTTTTTCTCCTTTAAAACCTGTTTTACAAGACAGGATTGTTGGCTGTTTTGTCTGACTATATGTCTGTGCCTTTTCCCACTAAATCATTCCCTACAGTGGTGTAAGGCTGGTGGGACAGTACCAGTCAGCGAAACCCATGGCTGGAGCCCCAGCCACCAAGCTGGGCACGCGCTGGCAGCCAGGCTATCCCTCTGCTGGGAAAGGCATCCTCAGCCCCCCACTGCAATGAGGCAGCTTTTCACAGGGCCAATGCTTGGTGCTTGCTGAATCTCTGCCCCTTCAGGATACTGTCCTCCTGGAGTATGTAGTAACATTTGAAAATTTAACCTCTACATGTTTACTCAAGGGTCTTACCCACAGCATTTAGGTAAGTGGTCTTTTGGAGCAGCTTGTCAGATGGGAGCTGCACAGGTATGTGTGCACAGGGCACCAGCGCGGGCAATGTGCACGTTTGCAAAGGGAGAGCCTGGCTGTTGTCTGTGAGGGCAGCTGCCTGCCAGGAGCAGCGTGCTGCTGGAGCTGTCCCTGCTGCCATCTGCACTGCGGGAGGCTGCTCGGTCCAGGCGCGTGTTTAAATTGTACCAAACGTGCTGACAGCGACAGCCATTGCTGGCTCACGCAGAAGGATGACAGGGCAGTAAGTAAAGCTCTGTGCTTCGGAAGGGCTGCACGTGTCCCGTCTCTTGGGCCCCGGTACCTTTGTTGTAGAGGGCTCCATCAAAGTAATAACTTCCCGTGTAGTAGCCCGTGGCATGCTCTATCAGATGGCGTGCCCACGTATTCCCAGCCCCAGGAAAGCTTGACAAAGCAACAAACACTTTGGATTTGGTGGTTAAGAATTTCCTGTCTGTGCAGCGGGTGTCTGTGAGTAGAGAAGATATTTCATTGTTAGCACTGTGGCTTTTTAATAATTCCACTGACAGCTCTTGATTACAGAGTTTATTGCTTCCTCCTTCTCTCTTTTACAAATATAGAGTATCAATTTGGTCTGGTTGTGAGTCAGCTACTTCCTAAAATTAATTGAGCTGTATGAGGCCAAAGAGATTATCCTCAGAGAGGTTTCTGCTGGTTTTGTGTTAGGCAATGCTTTTTTGATAAAGCTGCAACAAACCATTGTACTTGCCAGCAAGTTGTCTTAAAAGCCTCTCGAAGCCTGTTTGTTACCAGCTATTTGCCTGTCAGATTGGCTCTTCAATGGAACTCTAAATGTGCCACTACACCTGGAAATTGGGAGGTTTTTAACCCTGGAAAAACTCCTCCTACTGAAATGAGCTCTTTAGTTTAACATCTGCACTGCTATTTCTCTCTGTACCTTGCACAGGTGTCTGATAGACCAGGCAGTACTTTTCCTCGGCAGCGCTGCTGGCGTTGCGGGTCCCGCTGCAGCGCAGCCCGTCTGCGCCGTCGCGCAGCGGGAAGCGCCCGGTGGGGTATCCACAGTAGCATTCCTGCCCTCGGATCACTGCCAACGGAAACTCCTGCAAAAGAGAGAAAACGGTTCAGTGTGTAAATGCCATGGCATCAACAGCCTGCAGGGAATGCTGCTGCCATGCAAAGAAAATAAATCTCCACAAGGCCACTGACAGGATCAAAGCACTGTTTGATATGTCGTTCTAAAGCTCGTGCTGCTTTACTGTTACCGTCTTCATATTTGCATTACCTTGCTTCTAGATAGGAAACTTCCTAAAGTATGCAATCATGAGGAAGTTAGTGTTGTTTGCAAGGAATAAATTCCTAAGAAAAATTCTTGTCTGTAAGAAGTGTTTTTTAATGGATTTGATGCCGAGTAATTCAGGCTTTGGTGTACCAATCTCGCCCAGGAAGGGTAACAAGCCGCAAAGCTGTGTAGTGGTGGGGCAGTGAAGCCCAGCTGCTGGGCTAATAGTGGTAAGAATTAACACAAGTTAGAGGGAAATGTGCGAAATATTTGCCGAAAGAATTAGCAATTGCTTACTGGCCCTAAAATTCAGGTTTTCTCTTGTTTACCAGAAAGACCTGGTTTGCCTCAGACTCCCCTGTGGGCTCTCTTGGTGGCACGGGGCTGTGTATGCGGGCAGAAGGCCGAAGGAAGTTCAGAGAGTATTTGAATGCAGAACGTTCGAGTCCATCTATTCCATATCAACACTTTTTGCCTTTTAAAAGTCTTTTGGAGTCTGGGAGCATGTGACAGGACTGCTGAGCAGCTTATCTCTTGCTCTTTCCCATGCGTTCATCCTCTGATAAGGAGTCAAATGCAACACGTGTGCTGTGTGTGCCCAACAGCCAACATTTACTTAGCGAATGAGATATGACATTGTCGAAAACTATTTACAGATTTGATCCAAGGGCAAAACAGTTCTGGGTTTGCCTGCAAACAGAAATTTTTCCTTTACAATGAAGCAGTGTTTCTCAGTTTGAGAAATTAGTAAGTGTCCCTGCCCTCAAACACAGCCTAGGATAAAGATGTTCCTTGTGCCGCATGCCAAGTGGCCCCTGCAAGTGATGGACTTTTCTGGACTGTGAGGCACAAAACAACTGCTCTTCTGTACTCCTGCATCTGCAGAAGGTGGTCGGTGCAGTGCTGCTCTGCAGCCCCTCAGCACTCGGTGCAGGTGGTGCAGTGCCTGGCCCCAGGGCAGGCAGGGCGGGCAGGCTGACCCTCACCTGCACAACCTTCCTGCAGCTTGGGCAGCACATGAGTGAGGAAGGAGAGAAAATTGGAGTGGGCTTTGCATGGGAAATCTCAAAATTTTCCTAATACACAATCTCAACCTCCCCTGGTACAACTTGAGGCCATTTCCTTATGCCCTGTTGCTTATTCCTTAGGAGAGGAGATTGCGCTAAGGCCACGGCTCCTGGTCAAAGCACTGTAATCAGCCAGCTAACAGTTGTAATCAATTTTGTGATGCTGCAAAAAGTAATTGAACGTTGAGGTTAGTGCTTGAAGCTGAATGTGGCTGCAGGCAAAATCTGACCGCACAGTGCGCCCTGTGTAGAAAAAACCAGCCCCATCAGAGTGGGGAGGAAGGCAAGGGAACCAACAGCCACCAAAGCACAGGGTGCCTTGCCCATGCCCTGTGCATGGCTCCCTGAGTGGAGCCGGCTCCCTTGGAGGGCACTAGAGTCACGTTTTGGATGCTGCCAGCCCACATCCACCCTCTGGCAGCATGTCTGTCCATGAGCTGCAGCCACCTCCCCCGGGTCAGATATGGCTCAGGGCTTGATTGGAATGTGACACGGAAATGGTATTGATTTCTTCGTGGTCGATACTCATCACTTAGAGCAGCTCGCCTGTGTATCATGTCTAGTGGCACCGCTCTGATGACTTTCCCTCCCACCATCCCCACTCCAGCAGTTGGACCAGATGCATCACTGGGTATTTACTCTGATGAGTTTTGTCCTTTAGAAACTCATTTACAAATTCAAAGCTCTAAGGCACTAATCTCTGCCCTTCCCCTAATAGATTAGAATTTAAAATAACAAAAAAGAAGAAAGGATGTGAAATGAGAACTGTTCTTACTTTCTTGGAGCAAAATTCAGAGCACATCTCCACCGTCAAATTGGGCTGTATCAAAGAGGCTGGAAAGGTGTCTGTTAAATTTTCTGGAGCTCTAAAACATCCTCGATAGATAACATTTCTCCCTGTGGGGATACGAAATAGGTTTCTCTTAAGAAAATGATGCCCATAGTATCCTGCCTCTTTCACAAAGAACAGTATTAGGTTCAGAAGCCCAAAATAATAAAATTAATTTTGTATTACAAAGACTGCAGAAATAAGAGAAACTATGATATACACTAGAAAAATGTGTTGCAAATCCTGTGGTACTGAAAGGAGCACGTGCCTTTAGCTTTGTACAAACCACAGAAAGCAGGGCTGCACCGAGTTTGAGTTAAATTCCACCAGCGGAGGGCATTGCTATTGCTTGCAGGTCCCGGTTTCCTCTGAAGACCTGCTTTCCTTTCAACGGGTTAAAAGCCCTGATAAAAATCTACAAAGCTTCTGCACCAGGAAAGGAAAGGAATGTAAGCGAATCCTGAAAACCCCCTCACGGGACCCACCTTCCTCTTCAGATGCCCCTCTGCTCCCACACCTTTTCAGGCCAAGGGAGTTTGCTGCAGCCTTTCAGGCCCTAAACCAGGCTTTTGTCAGCTGCTCAGGGAGCAGCTCAGCTTCCATGGTGTCTTCAGCAGCAGCCTCTGATTTCACCTGCTTGTACAGAAACACCACAGAGCGTGGTAGTATTGCAGTTGCTCCCTTGAACGCTATTGCCAGAACTGATGTGGGAAGTGAGTTGAATGACAGGAGAGATGTGGTGTAGTTACAAAGAAAAAAAATTGGTTCTGCATGAATTTCCTGGCAGAAAAGCCCAGAGTCTCTAGCAAGAGCCAAGAGCAATCTGAGGAGAAACTGCTTAAATTTTGTTTTTGTAACTATTCAAACCATTTGCTAGAAGCAGAGCTGGATCTCGGGGATCACTCAGGTGATGTAAAAATAAAATAACTCCACCCAAGCTGAAAGGAACAGGAGTCTACCTAGGACCAGGTCCCTTTGAGCACACCACCAAAGAATAAAAGAACAGGAGTGTTTGGACTTCCCAGAATGTTCTTGAAAGGTCTTCTACTAAATCTCACGCTGATATTTAATTCCTGAAACAAAATGTTTACAAACACGTTTAGAGTTTTCTCAGCGGTCAGGAAGAAAGCTTGACCTGCCTACACCGGCACTGGGAGCGAGCAGGATTCGTGGAGAACCCATGGATTACACTGCAAATGGCCGGGTTTGGGTGGGCTGCCCGCTTTCTTTCAGGGAAGGACACCCTGAGGCACGCGGGACTCTGCCACAGCCACCCCTGGCTGCCGCAGCTGTGCACTCTGAGCCTCGATAGCATGATATGGGGGCACGAGTCGGGGTGTCTGGGGAACCACGGCGGGAAGAGGGAGGTGAGGGACGGAGAGGGGAGACAGCAAGCCCTGTCTGGGAGGGTTTAAATGGAGATGTCACTGAATCTGCTCCATGTAAGGAGAAGATTTACGCGAGGTCTGTGCTCTGTAGTACACAGCGTAAATCATGGGAGCCTTTACAGTCTCAGAGTTACTTTCTAACAAACTTGTTCATTGTGATTAATACTTCTGTTGGCCCCTCAGCTGGCTTGTGTCAGGGGGATTCTTCAAACAGACAACTATCAGGTATTACTAAGGGCAAAAAAATTACAACTCTAGCTTCAGGCTAGACTAATTTGAGGAGTAATTCATTAATACTTAAAAAAAAAAATTAAATGCTGTCTTTTCCTGAGGAATATGTATATATATTTTATGCTGGAGGTTTAAACAGTGATGCATGTCCTGGGAAACCTGCCAACGTGCCTGTCAGCCTGACAGTGGCAATTTAGGTCTATGTACCTTTGATATATAATTTATATGTAGCTGGTTGGATTATTGTACAAACCTTGACTTGTCTTTAAGAAGAAATGAAGTACCATCAATACTGGCACAACCTAAGGTCTTGGTGCTTCTTCTCAGCAAATAACATCTGTAAGGTCTTGTGAGCTTGCCAATTGCAAAGAGTGATCAGCTGTTTAGATCTGTTATGTGCTTTGTGTTTGCCTAAAGGTTTATCCATTGTGTTCCCCATGGCAGCTAACTGAATGATGAGTAGAGTGCGTTGCCACCTAAAGATGAAACAAAAATCCCAACCGCCACTGGAACAGAACTCCTTGGAAAAGCAAAACTCTGGTCTCATTTCTGTCAGGAAAGGGATTGACGTGGCTCTCTCTGGCCTCTACTAATTCCCTGCAGTCAGAGATCACTCATTTTGTTTAGGGTCATCCGAGCGTAGGGTGGCCTTGATCTGAGTGACTTTCTGCCCTCCTGTTATAGGGCACCTCTTCCAAGGCTATTTCTTAAACACCCATGGATTTGTACCCCTGCAGTGGATACCAAAGGGAGTGTTTTTTTCAGCTGAAATTCTGCTTCTGTTGCAGTCACTGTGCACTGTGCTGAGTTTCCTCCCTGGTGACACGAACCTCCTCTGTGGCAGGCCCGAGGCAGCGTGCCAGGCACATCTCCCCGCTCCGAGGTGGTGAGCAGCACTGCTATTTTGGGGAGGAGCCAGGGACCAGACCAGCAGCAAATGGACATTGTGCCCTGCAGGCACCTTTGTCCTTTGCTGCTTCAAACTCTGGTGACAAACGGAGTGAGACAAGCAGCAGGGACAGCCCCTGCGCTCAGCCTGGCCGTGACATCTCTCCCTCGTGGGGCGAGCGGCCTCCCCTGTCCAGTCCGTGCCCACTTACGTCGCCTCGCTCCTGCCCGCAGCTCTTCCACCCTGTAGACCGAGAGCCGGTTCACCCCTCCGCACACAGAGCCCTTCTCCCCCTTGCACTCGCTGTTGCACTCCTCGGGCTTCGAGGCGGCAGCTGGGAGCGTGTTCCCACAGTAGCACTCTGCTCCGTATGCCAGGCCCGCATAGCTGTAAGCCCTGCGAAGAGAAATGCCAGTCACTGCCATGGAGGTGCCCGTCTGCTCCCCAGTTTGTACCTGAGGAAGGCAGGAACCTGTCCCCATGTCCCTGCATACAGCGTGTGCTTCTGCTGCCTTCTCTGGAGCTGAGTCCGTCCTGGGGACAGCGTGGCCTCTTCAGCAGGGGCAGCCACCCCAACAAGATTTGGGCTAGAGACCAATGTCTATCAAAAGATAAATATCTTATGAAGACTGTTTAACCAAACAGTAACTTTTGTCCAGGACAATAGAAAATACATTGTAAGTAGCCATGCTGCCATAGAGAATAGGCAGCAGTGCAGCAGTCTGCTTCAAGCAGGGTAGCAGAGCTATGCTGTGCCTGAAGGTATGAGATAATCACTGTTTTCATAGATGCTGTATGTTTAACACAGGAATGCTTTTCCCATTTCAAATTCAGTTCCACTTATTGTCAGAAAAGAGAAAACTTGCAGTGAAAAAGTACCACTCACCTCTCAGCACAAGCTTCCTGACAGTGAGCTACTGTCATTTTTCTTAAGTCATAAAAGACAGCTCCCTTCAGTGTCCTCTCCCTCGAATCGTGAGTGAAGCAGCCCATGTAGGTGCCTGTGTGCATGCAAGACCAGGGTTAGGCAATGCATGTGGGGTGGAAGGGAAAAACCCATCCCGGGCTTACCCAGTGCAAGCAGAGCCACGTTTGGTCAAGCCCCAACCTTGTCTGGGGTCCCACACGCTCTGCAGACCTCTCCATTGGCACCGAGCCTTGGTAAGGGTATTGAAGGGGTCAGTGTGACTGCCCCATGGAAACGAGCAAAAAGGAAATGAGACTTTCCCTTCCCCGGGTTCCTTTCAGCAGGCCTGCCTTTGCATACCCAGAGTCCGCGACCCACCCAGGACCGCGGCTCCTGCGTGCAGCTGCTGTCTGCTTGATTCCCTCCTTTGGGTGACAAAACATGGCCCTTCTCTAAAGTAAAGGAGAATGTAGCCTTCAAAATGCTAAAAACTTCCAGAAATCCTGTTGGATTTCTCCCAAGTGTTCTTTAAAATCTCTAGTTGATAATGAGATGGTGCAAGGGAAATATTAAGAAAATCAATTTTCTTTGGATATAGAGAGTTATATTAAAGCTGTAATGGAAAGATAAATTCACTCTTAACTAGGCAGCACAATGTAGCTATCGCACTGAGCTATCTCCTCTCTGGTGCAAAGGAATCTCTTCAAATGTGTCTTGCTTTACTTAGCATAGGAAAGATAAATGCTTCTCTTAGACTGCATTCAGTGCTCAGCCTAATTTTTGTTGTCATGAACAAAATACTGTAAAAATCCAGCCCATTATTTAATATACAGTTGGAAGGATGATGTGAAGTCCCACTATTATACAGCAATTGTGTGTCTATAAGAACATTTTATCATTAAAATATGAAGGAAAAAAGGAAATTTGATTTTAGAAATAGCAGCATTGAGATGATAACACAGGAAAATTAAATAATGTGAGCTGTGGATAGGAAAAGAATATATAGTGAAAAATGAAACGAAAAAGCATTATATTAAATAATCCACAAGAAAAAGGAAGTTTGTGTTGCTCCATCAGGGATTTTGGAGCCAGGAATAATAAATCAAACATTTAAATATTACAAACACAACAGTAGATTCAAAGACCCACACACAGTAATTTGCCAACATGCAATTAGAAAATTCACAAGCTGTGAATGCACACCCCCAGCACACCATTAACGAGGTGGGAGTCATGCACCTGCAACAAAGATGCTCCACATTTTTCTGGAGAGTTTTGATTTGGGTACTTCGATTCAAACCTGTAGCAGCAGAAAACTGAGGATGCGGGGCCAAAGAGCCTGAGTGGGGGTCCTGGGCAGGCCAGCCACCGTCTGCCCTCCTCCCTGTGTCCTTCCCAAGCCACCGCCAGCCTGGCAGCAATTTCTCATTCACATCCTCTCATGAATGAGTTACGGAGAGATTCCACGGTCTCAGAGTAGCATGTCACGTCACGTCAGCGATACAGTCCCTGTCACCTCTGCATCCCGTTCAATGGCAGAACCAGGCCAGGGGAAACTGGAAAACTCCATTTGCTGGGAGCAATTGTAATAGAAAATTCTCATTGTTGTACTAACAGTATTTGCCAGTGTCCCTGTCAGGAAAAGTGTGGTCCCTACCCTGAGCCACTTGCAAGGTCAGCAGGTGAGATAGCCTGACCTGGAGAAAAAAAGGACTTGGATTTTCTTACCCAAGGCCACGTGCTCCCGGGTGGAGACAGAGCAAGGCAAAGTGAGCTGGGAGGTTCACAACAGGCTGGGGCCGATGCCATCGTTTTTGGCTTGGGTCAAGGGTGTGCCTGGGGAAGCCTTCGAAGGGCTGGCCAGCAGCCCCCAGGGCAAGCAGGGGCAGAGCTGTACTGCCTTAGAGCCACGGCCTTATTAGGATGACACCCATGAGGAGTGCACAAGCCCAGCCTCTGTGGTCAGGCAATGCTGCTCTACTAAGCAGGAACCACAGGGCATCTCTGAAACGTTCTTAAGCATTATAAGCACGGAGGAGTTCATTAGGTCTTGGAAGGGATCCATAATGAAATAACAAGCCTCTAAGTTTACTAGAAGTGAATTGGAGAACATGCTCTACGTAGGTAGTTAAGTTTTAATTAATTACCTTCAAAGGCATTCCAATGCTTGTTAACAATATTGTTATTAATAATGTCACTTCATGTTCAATCAGACATTCAAATGATGCATATTTGAATCCACAGTTCAATATGGTGAGATGTACAAATAAATAGTTCTTCTGGCCCCTCTCATCAGTAGTTAGAACCTAAGCAAGGCCCTGGCTGAGCAGCTCTCAGTCTCTCCTCTGCCACCAAAACCTGCCACCAACAGGGTGTTCTGAAGCAGCTCCAGTTTGGAGCTTCAGGTAACTCCAGCAGTTCAGTTTGCCTGACTCATGCTGTATGACTCATCTCCCACCACCATCGCCTTCTCATTCCCATTTCTGACAATTGCTTCAGTAAGTATCATGATGTGGCACCCATTTTGTAGGATTTTGTGCCCTTTTGTTTGGGCAAATTTATTCAACAAACTAAAAAGCAGTTCCGAAATGTGGTGTCTAGTCATCCAGATCCCATTCCTGTTTTATTATTAGTGAAACATCTCCAAGAACAACTAGTTCTTCCAAAAGGCACTGATGTGCCGTGCCCATGCAGCAGTAGGAATTCTCCTTGTGTTTCCTTGGCCCGTTGCACATTCCCAGCATGCTCACCAAACCCCAGGAGGTTGTTTCTGGTTTGGGGGGTTGATGGCCCACCTCGTGTCCCCCACAGGGGCAATGTGTTTGCAGAGATGCTCACAGAGGGCAGGTCAGGAACAGTGAATGTGTTTGCAATAGCAGATTTTGGTATATACTAGAAAGCTTTAGCAGCAAGGAGGCACTTCTAGACTTAAGGTACTGTATGGTTTTGGGTAGTTAATTTGATAAAATTCATTTTTAAAGTGTTCGCTCTTCTGAGAAAGAAAATTAAAGTGGTCATCTCTGCCTGCTTGAAGAGAAAATAATTTAAATTAGGGAAGCATATTTTGTTTCTGGGCTTCCATTCAATCGATAAAATTACTTTTTGGAGGAAGTTACAGCTCAGCATGATCAGGACGGGTATGTTTGTACTCTGGCCTGTGCATGTGCCTAAGAACTGTTTTGAAAGTGGCGATGAACGAGGAGGAAGGCAGACCTGCAGGGGCGTGGGGTGCTCGCCTGTGTCTGCCTGGGATCGGCAAAGCGCAGTTTATGCGTGTGCCAGAAAATGGGCAGGGTCCATCCCTTACCTTTGTGTTCAGTAGTGTGCTTCATTGCTTTGAGTCCTGCTGTCTGCAGGGGCTCCTGGTCACTGGTGAACCGGTGAAACCACCTTCTCCTCAGCTGCCTGAGCTCTGAGTTGCGGGACATGAGCCAGTGCGGGCTGTGCCGCTGGTCCAGGGCCGGCTCCTGCAGCGCGTCCATGCCCACCAGCAGCCTGGGACCGGGGCGGGGGCTCTGCAGAGTCCTGGGGTCTATGATCCCAACCCTGGTCATCTCGTCCGGCACAGGCAGGGCCTGATTAGCGGGGGTCCCACGCGAACCTTGCTGGATAACCAAGCGGGTCCGCTGCAGTAGCAAGAGGCTGCCAGCCATCAGGTAAGCTGCTGTGAGGAAGAAGAGCAGAAACTGGGTCCGACGGAGAAACTTCTGTAGCCTGAAGAAAGCTTTGGCCATGCCCTTACTGAAACTGGCCCTTCACGCTTCCCAACGGGCCCCCGAATCTTCGCCTGGCCAGACACTCGTTCCTCCCATAAGTTCAGCCCATCACTTTGGTGCCTTCTCCTGATGAAAAGCTTCTTCCCAGGTGGCTGCAGCAGAGACCAGCGTGGTGTGGCACTGCTGCCAGCCTCAGGCGCCTGGCTGGCCCAGGGGCTCCGTGGGCTCCTGGGGCGATGCCTTCATCGTGCCCTGCCGAGCTGCCGAACAGCCGATGCCGAAACCTGAAAGACCAAGGGGAGTAAGGCTGGTTCACATCCAGACTGAAAACATCCACCATCAGGGTGACTTTCCCCCACCCACCCCTTTTGGCTTTATCTGAGCATTTCTCCATCTGTTGTTTATAATTATGCACGTTAAGAACTATAATCCAATGAGAGCGATTGATTGAGCTCAAGCGAGTTTCAGATCTTCAGACTTTTTTCTTTTCTTTCTTTTAACTTGGAATGCACAAGAAATACCTTAATGATGAGGTTATTTCTCTTGGGATGTTTGGAAAAGAAGTTCTTTATTTTCTTTTGTCAGTAGCCAACATCTCCATTCTTTGTCACTGGATGAACAGGCAGCCACAGCACAGGCATCTTTTTAGGGAGGTATTACCAAATTCCTTCCTTTCAGCTTAACAGTAGCTCAGCTACAAATGCAGATCAGAAGGAAACAGCAGTGTGGGTGTGTGGGAGGAAAAAAGAAATTGCATCAACTCACAATAGATAAGATAATAATTATTAATCTCTGTGCAGCACAAAGAAGTCGGGCTTTATGCTGGAAGGATATTTGGAAGTTCTGTGTGTGTTGCTTTCACAGAAATCAGAGATCCTGCTATATTTTTTTTTAGTGGATTCATATTGCCAACTATTGATGTGGGGATGCGTGTGGAGAAAAACTAGTGAATGTTTGAAAAAATTTCATCTCAAGTTCAGCAGATCTCTCTTGACTGCTGCTGAGCTTTGCAGCTTTAGTTGTGCTGATGTGTACCGCGATGGGATTGTCTGGGCAAGAAAAGCTCCTTTGTGCTCTAGGGAACCTTTAACCTCCCGTGGCAAATAAAAGCTGGCATCTCCCCATAAGTTCCTGGTTTCCCAGTCTATCCCTTCTCTGTGGAGCCAGGCAAGTGTTGAGAAAAGATCAGTGTTTTCCAGAAAAGAAAATATTATGGCTTTTGCTTAGCTTGCAGTTGGGGCACACTCCTGAAATCCGCAGTCCTGGCAATGAGCGTCTGCTCGCTGTATTTCTTGTTTCAGTAGTTGATTGAAAGTTTTGTGGGTGTTCACTTATGCTGCTTTACTAAACAAATTTACCAATTTCCACCCATTCCCTTTTTCATTTGGTTGTGCAAATTCTTTCTGTCCTAAATAGCAACCAAACCAAAGATCCAAAACTTCTAGGACAAA
Organism: Mohoua ochrocephala; assembly: GCA_013398855.1. Classification (NCBI taxonomy): domain Eukaryota; kingdom Metazoa; phylum Chordata; class Aves; order Passeriformes; family Acanthizidae; genus Mohoua; species Mohoua ochrocephala. The sequence goes on along the minus strand of VZTA01025101.1, from coordinate 393,353 downwards.
AATAAATTAAGGCTCAGTTAAATCTTTTGTCAGTTAAGCCCGAGTTCCTTTTGTGTGATCTTTTCGCCTCAGTTCCTAAATGAGGCTGTCAGGCAGGAGTCTGTGTCTCTAATCTTACAATTTGGGTGATCTTGAAGACCCGATATAGGTACTTTTGTTAAAGTTTTTTTTTTTTTTTTAAGTGCATGTATGCTGATTTTAATTGTAGAGGACTGAGTAATATCCAAAAATATTCAATGTGCTGATTGCTACTCTTTCCAAGGGCTGGTGAGCATGAGCAGGTGCGAAGCACTGCTGGGCTGTAGCATCTTCAGTGAATTCCGACTGCTCTCTCTACAGTAGAAGTTACACACCTCCCTTCGGATCAGCTCCAAAGCCAAAGAAAATGCATTGATTTACACTAGCTAAAGAGCTGACCCTTAGAGTTAAATTATTGAAAATCTCTGATCAATGTTGTGAGTGCTCAAGAATTGCAGTAAAAGGGTCAGAAGTACCGAGACAAATGAATGGAAAATTAGCCATAATTAGATCCTGCAGGTTGTTACTGCACTAATTCATCTGAAGAAATACTGTCTATGAGCATAGGTGGGATTTGATTCACTAGTTGTTCCTGCCATGGGGCTCCTGTAAACTTGAGCTGTTCCCAGTGGAGGCTGATCTGAAAGCGAGCAGCGTGCATGTGTCAGCCACTGGAGGTTCGGACTGGGGATTCCTCTGCTCCATGCAGTGCTTCGAGGTCGGGCTGGGTCAGCGGGGCAGGTGCCCACGTGCCTCAGTGGCCGGGCACACCCCGCTGCTCGAGGCGGCCCTGCCCAGTGAAGCGCTGCTGCGAGCCCTCAGCGGTGAGATGGCAATGGCTGCGGTCACGCAGGAGTTCAAAAGGTTTAAGATTTTTTCCGCCCTGGCAGCGAGATAAGGCTAGATAAATCGATCAGATTTGCAGTCATTTCTGCCCAGCTGTAATTCAGGGTTTCACAGCTCTTTTGGTTTATTCACCAAGGGAGAGATGCTTCAAGCCCAAGTTCTCAGATGTGTCCCAGTTGCTGGTGTTGGAGAGGCTGTGCTGGGGCAGCTGGAGCTTTCTGGCTCATCAAGCAGTGCCGACAGCTTGGCTGGAGAAGGGCCGTCAAGACCGTGTAGCAGAGGTCAGGCATGTTATGCTTGAAACTGCATCACTGGCCCAATTTAGTCTTTTTTAACGCCACTTGTGTTCTTGGTCAGTGGATTTGGGTAGAGTTTCTCCATGTTTGCAGTGATGTAAAGTGGAACAGCTGGAGGCCGCATCATCGCCAGGATGAGGGGATGTGCCACTTGCCTGGGCAGCACGTGGCAATGTCTCCAGGAGCCAAGGGAGACTAGTCTGGCCAATGCCTGCCCAAACAGCACCTGGGCAGGGCATAATGTTCTGCCTCCACATGGGCAGGATGGAAAACTTGCTGTGCATCAGCAGAACTGCAGAAAACACCCAAGGTATCGGACCTAATTTTACTGTGCAGCAGGCTCTGCATCCAAACATCAAGAAGTGTTTGGCATTGCTCCTATTGCTCTGCCAAGTTTGTTCATTTATTTATTTATTTAGTAAGGAGAAGATGCTTCTGAGTCTCAAAGAGGTAACTTTGCCCTTGCCCAGTGGTTGAAAAAGTTTAAATGGTACAAGGCAATTTTGCTGCATTCAACATGATGTGTACAAATTACCTCCAGATGCACTCGCCCTTAGAGCAGTTGCCATGACAGTACATTGTAGTAAAACCCAACCAAATAAATAAGCAGACTCTCCGCCCACAACAACTGCTGCGAATGTGCAACTCAAAAATTAAATGTTGCTTTTCAGTGGGGAAATAGCAAAGTGCTGCTGACATAAAAACTGCCATTTGATTTTTCCATAAACTGCATATTGCAGTATCATCGAAGTATGCCTAAAAGAGTTGAAGTGCATCACTTCTGATGATGATATTTAAAAGGAAAGACTAAGGAGGAAAGAACTAGTATCTGGTAATAGAAAATGCGTCATTTGTCTTTTTCATGCATGTTTCACCGAAAATGAATGAAGTGAAATGGAAGAAAACAAGTCTTCTATCCCTCTTTATCGGTTCTCACAGTCAAAGGGGGCTTAGGACCATATTAATTTGGAGTTGTTAGTAAAATCATAAAATTATAATTGAAAGGGCAATGATGGATAATTGATGGGCAATGAGAACTGTTAAATGGCAGAGGAGACCTCTAGGTGAAGAGGGTAATGAAAGGGTTAACAGTGCACTGAAAAAATGGCAATAATTAGCACTGGAAAGTATCAGCTTTGGGCATGGTGAGTAGAAGCACAGATCTACAGGGTGCTGGGACTTCAGCAGGGAAAGGATCCCTTGCCACCAAAAAAGTTGCTGTAAGGAAAAGCAGGTCAGTACCTTGCTTCCGAAATGAACTCGCAAAGGGTGAGAGAGGATGTCACATTAGGCAGCTGCGTTAATGTATTTGTAAAGAGAAATAAAAGAAACATGGTAAAGTTCTTGGCAATTCTACTCTCCTAGCTGAAGGAGCATTCACAGAATTTTTAAGGGAAGACTGACTATTTTCAGTGATGCCATGAATGCTGGTAAAGGCTGAAGACACTGAAAAACAGCCCCAGACTCGCAGGTGAAGAGTTGCTTAACTGAGGACTGTCCCTGAATACGTGCTCAGTGCAGAAGTTCAGGTCAGTGCTGCATTGACAGCTGCAGGTCATCAAGAGTTGGTCCTTGTCTAAAGACCAGCAGGATTTTGCAAATTCAGAGTTCTTGGCAAGGAAGCAAGATGATGTTTTCTATTGTAAACTGAAGGGAATTGGACTCATGATTGCTATTTTTAGAAAAATCCATCCCTTTTCCACGTCTCTCTTTTGTCCGCTTTCTTTGAGGACAAATGCAGTCAGGCCTCAGATGAAGGATTCTGGCTTGCAGCCTTTTTCTTGGATACGCACTGCCATTTTCTCAAGGCGTTTTGGAAAGTCAAGACAAATATCATACTGTGTGAATGCACATAGGAAGTAAAACTCTCAAGAAGCCACAAATTTGGCGTTGGGACCCTGTCGAGTATTTGCAGTTCTCTTTATTCCAATAGCTAAAATCATTCTGAGAAACTTCAAGCGCTTCTTACAAAGTTTTCCTTGCTAGGGGATGTGTCTGTGCTGACCCCACACATCTCCCTGTCAGGTCTGCCAACAAGTTGGGAATTAGGTAGAAGCACCCAAATTTTTCCATGTGCTGTGGTGACAAGCATTGCAGCTTGAGAGGGCTTTCCAGCGAGTTTACCATTGCTCGCTACACGTGGGCTTGCTACAAGATGTAATCAAATAGCAAAGTTATCTTTGATGGTGAGATTGTGTTAAAACCTTTAAATAACACTGAACTGTGATAAGGAAGAAGAAAATCTTTATGTGGAGTTAGCAGAAAGACGGAGAAAAATTCTATAGTCCATAAACTGGTCAAATCAAGTTGAAAATAACACAAATTTAAAATATTCAATACAGGAGGCGTTTTACAGTGACAGATAATTCAGCTTTGGAGGGGAAAGGCAATGTCACAGAGCAGAGCTGCAGCCTGAGGCTCGAGAGTCAGCACTAACTTGCGCAAATTCTGTCCCAGTGGCTCTTCCACCAGATATTCGACTTTTTAAGACCCATTTTTTAGCATAGATAGGTGTAAATCCAGACAATAATGTTGTTGGTGAGCCTGAGGTGAGGGATGCAGAGGAGCCTTCGGGAGGCAGATGGTCCAGCAAGGCTTGTTGTGAGAGTGCTGACTTGGAAAGTGCTCAGGGACAGCTTAGGCAGAGATCACACCATGGTATTTCTCCATTAATCCAACACTTTTTACCTAGCTCAAGTCATAATGCAATAATCAGCAGGACTGATTCCATGCCAGTGTGGAAAAGAAGATGCATGCAGACACATTCATACCCACATTTCAGGTGCACATGTGCATACACGTACATGTGTGTGCCTTCTGTACACAGAGGGATGTGTGCTCCAGAGGTAACACACAGTCTGCTGTCACCATTCTCTGATAAACTGAAAGCTTTCAGCAAACTATTGCTGAATCTCAAATGTATTTTATTAACAATAAAACATTCATGCATGATGTACGTCCTTGGATATTAAGAGTTCAAACACACAGCAAATGATGCTCTATCTGCAGTTTCTAAAAGCCCCTATATGGTCTGTGGCTGAAGTTTTGAACAAGAATGTTGTAACAAATGTACCATATATTTATGTTTGCCTTAGCCCACAGGAGCTACAGATGAGATCTTTCCCTGTGTGCAAGGAAATCTACTGAAATTAAAATAACACACAGCTCTGTAACTGAATCATAGGTGTTTTAAAAGTGTCTTTCATAAACCCTTCAATATGTGAATTCCTGCAACATTCACCTACTAAACCTTGTTAGAGTCTATTTGTTCAGCACAGTGATGCTCCAGAAACTGTCTGGAGAAGCTGAGCATTCCAGCCTGCCTTGCCAGGCTGTGACACAAACACACTTGCAGTATCCATTGCTGACTTTTCAAGTATAATGTTCCGTGGATGCCTGGGGAAGGGCATCTCGAGAGCAACCTGCAGTCTTTGTAAATAATGCCGCTAAGCCCCTTTACTTAGATGCCGCGGATAAATTTGGTAAAACAAACAGTCATTGAGACTGCAATGAATGCTGATACCTCAGCCTCTGCAAAAAGTTGTCCGGTTATTGCTCGTGCCCAGGCCAGCTGGCACACGGCTCGCAGAGGCAGCTACTGAACGGTGTAAGAAAAAGAGGAAAAACCTCACCTTTCTTTTGTGGCTGAGGAACCCCTGTTGTAGCCAGGCAAAGTCCTGTACAATCCGGTGAAATATTACAAAAGGCCGTAATGCATGTCTGAAAAGCCGGTAAATCCTGCTCCCTCTGCCCTTCCCTACTAATCCTTCTCCTGCCTCCCGCTCCCGGCGCGCAGAGCCGTAATCCTGCGCGCACCCCTCGGTGCCGTGCCGGGTCTGCGGCGCTCCGCTCCCTCCCGCTGCCCCCGCCGGGAACTCCCCAGCCCCGCTCCGCGCCCCGCTCACCGCTGCCGCCGTGTCCCTCGTGGGGTCCCTGCGGCTGGCCGGGGTCCCTGCGGCTCACGGGGCCGGGGCGCCGGGGTCCTGCGCCCTGCGGGAGCCGGCGGGAGAGAGCCGCTCCATGGCCTCCTGCGCCAACAGGCAGGATGGAAGCAGCCTCCGCGCCGCGCTGCCAAAATCCTCAAGCACGGCCAGTGCGCTCGTGTTTCATAACGCTCCCCTGCCCGGCGAAACAGCCTCTCCTCTAAGGCTGCTTCACAGCAGAGCTCTGCAGCCTTCTGCAGCTGCCGACGTTTCCAGACCTACCCATTCCCTCTGCCTGGGTGTTTGTCCAAACGCACGGATGGCTGCATCGGCAGAGAGCTGAGTGGCGGCAGCAGCAGCGAGAAGCCCCTAATGCGATCAGCTGAACGGATGCTCCGTGTTTGTTTCTCGTGCCTCTTCCCACTAGGGGCAGATCCCTCCAGAGCCCTCCAGAGCTGCCCCTCTGGAGACCCGGACCCCTTCCCAACAGGTCGAGAGGGTCCCGGGAAAGCGAGTCCCTGACAGCCTCCCGGCACCGGCGTGGAGATTTCAGGCAGAAAATTGTTATTCTGGGCACAGGTGGCTGGAAATAAATTATTTATAAATGTGAGAGCTGAAAGGCAGTTGCTGGTGTCCTCAGGACTGCCTGTGCTGCCACCTTTCCTGCTTGTTCCAGCTCCGTTCTGCTGCTGCTTCACATGGAGATTGAGCAATTTATAATTATTCTTAAAGCATCTGCATTTAAATGGGGGCAGGCTGCACCCCTGCCTGGGGTTTTGAAACGCCCCATGGTCTACACATATTTAATGAAACCTGTGGAGATCCATCCCTTTTTGACTCCAGCTCTGTGGAATCAAAACAGAATGTGGTTATGGGACCCACTTTTGGTTCCTCCCTGTGCCAGAGAGTGTGGATCAGAAACATCAGACCAAACACCTGCCTGGCTGTGAGAAAGCAGCACTCAGGGGGCTTCTTGGATGTGGGAGGAAAGAGGGAATTGGGATGCCACAAGGGGACTGATCCTGTTCCCTCTCTGTATGCTGCACAGTGCTTCGTGCTCTGACCAGTCCCACGGACCTGAGTGACGCAGGTGTGTGGATCTCTCCATGCAGCGCACCCCTTGAGTGAGGTCCGAACCCCACAACGGGGTGCTGACACCACTTAAATGACACTTGGCTTTCCCATCTCCACATGGCATTGGAGAGAAGGAAACTGGTTGTTCAGCTCGACATGAACGACTAAAGCGCTTTTACTCTTAACAAATGTTCTCTGGGACCTGATGGACTGATAAGGCTGCAATCCTAGAGTGATTTGGTGAATTTTGATTAATGGAAAACCCTGAAGCTTAGCAGTGTAACGTTCAAATTTTAAAACGCTGATGGGTGGAGGTCTATTCTCAATCCCAAGAAGTTGTGCATCTGTTAGATTGCAACCCATCCAACCTTTATGTGGGTGTACAGCTTTAAGGCTGTAAAATCGTGAAATTAATTTAGTTTTACTGAAATTAAATTAATCAAATGTTAAATGTAATGGCATTTTTAAATGTGCTGGGTTGGGGCCTAAATCAATAGAATTGCAGGACTGTGCCCAGGTGAAGCAGTGGCAGAAAATGCGGTCAGCATTCTCAGGGAGAAAAACTGTGCTGAAAATGTACCAAACTCCTGACCACAGCGTGTGCCCCACAGCGTGTGCGTGGGCAGGTACAGCCACTCAGGACCTTTGGAGGGACGGCTGGCTGGGTCTGCAGCCACCTGGCACGCTCAGAGCACCGGAGAGACCTGCTCGGTGTGAGGAGCATCCCAGGGAGATGCTGTCACTTTGACATATGAGCTGTTTGCACAGATTTGACATGAAAACAAGCACTGTTGTTTGGGGGTCTCACAGATGCTCTGCCTCAATTTCTAAACACAGGTGAAGCCCGGACAAACTGCCAGGGTTTATAAAACAAGAGCCCCGCTGCACCGAGCCCTCTCTAATGCCAGTTTGTTTCCAGGACTTTGTGTACAAAATACCACGGGGGGAATTGCAAGACCGGCTACATCCCTGGGCAAGAGTCCTGATGCCACAAGGTGACCTGGCTGAGGGGTTATGGGCTGCAGACAGCAGTGTCAAGGCACTGCCCAAGGCTCAAACCAGCCTCATTTAGGGGAAATTAGCAAGAAAAGAGAAAAGGGGCAGAACTTGGGAAAAAAAGCCTGTGTGCATTATGGTCATGTGAAATCAGTCACTGATGGGAGGAGTGGCAGCTGGAGGCAGTCAGTGTCTCAGTAAAATCCTGGGCACTGTCTTTCTCTGCTTGATGGTTCTGCATGGTTGTTGCACAAAATACAGCAATGAAATTTGGAATGAGTGGCATTACTTTTAGAATCCTGTTGTGGGAGCAGTTCTTGTGCTAAATGACTCAAACTTTCAGTCACTTCAGAAAATAGGCTCAATTGTAACAGTAAGGATCAGTTCAGGAAAGTGACAGGTTTTGCCAGTGTGGTTTCAAGAAGAAATATCTAAAAGACTGTGTGGTTTCATAAAGGAATGTAATGTAGCAAATAGTTTTCTTGTCCTTTTCATCTAATAATCCTAAATACTCAGGGATTAGGCATTCCATGTAATGCCTACCTACAATTTTCAGTTATTTCATGAAAGAACTGAGCAAAACAGCTGTTTAGTGACAACATCACTCTCTTTTCACAATGACTGTGTTTATAACATACATGCCATATTAGGTGTAACGTAGGGAAAACTGTGAAGTCTAATATGATTATTGGCAAACCTTCCCGTGATCTCAGAGCACCCAATAAACGTGCCAAGTGCTATGCACAGAACGTTTGTTGAAGACTGTGCAGATCAGTGAGGGATCTTACACTCCTAAGATACCTCTCAGAGCTGGCTTTGGCTGTTGGAGCAAAGGCAGATGCCGCGGTGGCAGTGCCGTGGGCTCTGCACGAGTGACGCTGCAGCACAGGGGCTTGCGCTGCTGCATCTGCTTCAGGTGGTGGTGGAGGGTGGCTCAAACTGGTGGAAAGAGGTGCTGGGAGGTGCTGCCCAAATCCCATTTTTGGTATTGGCATCCTGAGCCATCTCAAACATTGTTTAATCACAGACTTTCTGATAATGCTTTGAGCCAAGAGCTTTGAAACCTGCCCTCAGCACCAGGCCGCTCAGGGCATTTTGGGGACAGAGACTGCCAGGAGACATTTGGGACAGTGTGAGGTTGTGAAGTTTTGGGGCCAGTTCTCTTCACCAAATGGGAGGAAATAAAACACCTCAGCTCTTTGTACAGCTTGGATGTAAGCTTAGATTTTTGCCAGCTCAACTCATAGCCTAAATTAAGCACATGTTGTGCCTAATTCTCATTTAGAACAGTAATGGAGGTAACAAAAAAGCTCTTGATTAGAAAAGTGTAATGATATCCTTGTGCGGAGTTAATGGAATGAAAGTTCTGGTGAAGCTCCGGACCCAGGCAGAGTTGTGGGTTTTTCAGCCTGGAAAGGCTGGGTCCCAGGGCATCTATTTACTTCTTTCCATTGTTAGATCCCTGGGCCATGGAAGATCCTGCAAAGCACCGCAGTGTGTCCAATGCGTATGAGAACTGTGAATGTTAATTTAGAATTTTGTTTGCTGTTTGCCTTAGTTTTAGTAATATACATCAAATTATGCTTATAGCTGCGCCCACATAAACCCAGAGCTCTTCTGCTGCAGCTACTGGGCTGATTTCAGATTTTCCTCTTCTTCTTGTTCCTCCATCCTCTGTCAGTGCAATGCCTCCATTGTTTTGCCCTCCTCACTACTTCCAAAGGCCCAGCTAGCTCTGGAGGCCACTCTGGGTGGAGGGTCCTGGCTCCACGCACCGTGGTGTGCCAGCTGTCCAGACTGCCCGGCTGCACTCGCTGTCCTGGGAGGGCAGAGCCGCGGGCTTTGCCTCCCCCGAATTCGGAGGCACTGCTGGCAGCAGAGCAGGTTGCTTGGTAACTGCAGCCACATTTCAAAAATGTACCCTTTTACAGCCAGCTTCCCAAACTAATGTCTTTGAAAGGAAGAGTTGTTCTTTCAGGATCGTTTTAATTTTGTTCTTTCTTAAAAAAAGGGGGGAAAAAAAAAAGAGCCTTTCAGCTCCAGCTTTGCTTTTCTTCTCTCCTCTCTTTCCTCGCATCTGGTGCCACAAAGGGGAGCAGTGTCACATGCCCAGGAGCGAAGCCCTTTCATCCTCCTCTCCTTAGGGTTCAGCCGTTATCATTTCTGACTTTCAGGCTGAATGGAAGGAAACGTTGAGCACTTCCCATAACGCCTGCATTTGGCATCTTCTCTTTCCTGAGCATGGTTTTCCTCTTCTAAGGGTTCTATCTTTCACCCTCCCCATGGCTGACAGGTCAGTGTGGAAGGAGGGACTGGTGTCACAGAAGTGTTTGGTGTCTGCTCTCAGCTCTTGTGATGGTTTGCTGGATGTCTCTGTTGGACGCGCCGTGCGGTCCTCAGGCCTTGCTGTCGCTGTCCCCAGAGCAGCCTGGTGACCTGGCACGGTGCCCTCTGCCCTGCGAGCAGCCAGGCTTCAGGCAGCTCAGCCAGGGCATTTCCATCCCAGCACATGATGAGGCTGTCAGGTCCAACTGGGGCTGCACCTTTAAGAGTTGCATCCGTGGTACACCACAGGCGAGCAAAACCCTTAACTGCCCTGAGACCAAACTGCTGCTGTTCAGCTAATGGCAGCTGTCTGTTCCTCATCAGCCTAATGAACAGCCAGCTCATCCCCACAGGATGTGGCTGGGAGTCACTGCAGCATCCACTGCGGTCAGCAGGCAGGCGGAAGCAGTGGCCTTGGCCTTAATTTCCATCTTCCTGCCTGTGGAGCATCTCTACCGTGAATGGTGCAAGGGCTTCGATTCGGTGGGAAGCTGAACAGTCACTGTATGTCACTCACATTGCAATTATTCCCAAAGACACAGTATGGAATTGGCCTTAGAAATTAATTTCTGGCCAATCTGAAGTTTTTGTGTGGCATCAGTACTGGGACATCTTCCACGTAATTGCAGGAAATTCCAGGAAGATGATCACTCTGTCCTGATCCCTTGATTAGCAAATTAGAAACTTTCCAAATTGTACACAGAAGGGTACAAAATCTGACATCTTTTAAATTGCTGGGGATGGAGAAGTAGCTCTGCAAAATAATCATAGTTCACTGGTGTAATGAAATATAAACCTTTATCATCAGAGCAGTGGGAAAGTGTGTTTGGTGTTTTGATGCCAAGGCAGGTTTTTCAAGGTTTTAATGATAGTTCCACAAGCCGTAATGTTCCTTGGCTGCCCAAATGGCATTCTTCCTACCTCTGAAAACATCAAAGGCTGTTACTGTTGTTTTGAATTTCAGTCCAGCCTTCAGAAGAGGTGGTCACAGAGCAGGGAGCAGCAGTTCCAGTGCCAGCGCTGTGCTGAGAGGGCTCCTGAGCAGAGACGCACAACCCCTGTCCAGCAGTACCCCGATCTCTGACTGATGGCCAGTGGAGGTAGTAGGACAAGTTAGGTCATCCCTTGTGCTTTGCGCTCAGAGGTCGGTTCTGCCGTCGTGCTGAAGACATTTAGTGTGTCCGAAGAGCTGCCTTCAATTCGTGCCGGCTCCATCTGCTTGAAAATTGAAATGACGGCGTCATAACAACACTCGATGTAGGCTGTCACTTTTTATTTCACCACTGCTGCCCCATCACATAGAAACACAAACAATTGCAAAAGAAGCACAACACCCAGAGAAACAGGCTGCTGGCACAATGGGAGTACGGGACACGGAGCCCGAGAACATGAGCTGGGCCTGCTGGGCACGACGGGCACTGTGCTAGCTGGGCAGAGAAACGGGAAAGCTGTGGTGACGAGCGTGGTGTGAAAACAGAGCTGGCAGAAATCATGAGGAAAGGAGTGAGTGCTGATAAATACTGCATTAATAACAAGAAAGGATGACTCACAGCTCAAGCTGACTGTATGCTCATCTCAGCTTTCCCAGCAAGTTCAGAACCACGCACTCGTTACCGGGCTTTGTTCTGCCTGTTTGCTTTTAATTTCTGATTCTCTGTTCTGGATGGCTGCAGTCATCTGAACCTTTGGATGCATTAATATTTAAGCAGGATGGGCAACAGAAGGCAGTGAAATGTCAGTTGTGTCTGAAAATCAAAAGGGATTTGGAAGTAGATGATGGGTAGGTGGCTGTCTTAATTCAGCAGTGTAACAGCAGAGCTAACACAGACTCCTTCCTCTCTCTCCTCCCCTCCCACATGCACTCACTGAAAGGAAAATAAAAGACATTTGCGTTTGTTGGCAGCTGGTGATGCGTTCAAAAGGATCTTTATGGAGCCGATAAACAGTCATGTCTCTCTCCCCTTCCCCAAGTTCTGGGTTGATGACTAGTTTCCCTTTGTTTCTTAGATAGATAAGGCTCTTCAAAACATGAGCATTAATGTAATAAATCAGAGAAAGGAAAAAAGTGCACACTCATACTTCTGTATCTCGTGGCTTGCTCGGGGCATGCAGAGCTGAAGTCAAACTGCAGCTGCTCAGAGCTGGCATTTTCAGAAACCTGGAGTCAGACCTTCCAAGTCCACTGTTAGTGTCCTTTTAAGAGCTGTTCATTTATCAGGGTATTTCATATAATCTGACAGGAAATGATATTTACGATGCTTTTAGCTCCATTTGGGACATTTTTTTAACACTACTTCTGGGATGTAAATTATTTAAAAATCATCAATTTAGTCCTTCACATGAAGAGATGAAAGCTTAACTAAAAAGCTTTCCTGTTCATGGCAGTCTTAAATTCTCCAGCAGATCTCTCGATTTTTGCTTAATTGAACACCTAAAGAATAAAAAGAGCTTGGCCTCATAACACTTTTAGTAGGAGTAAATTTTAGATTTATTTAGCCCCATTGACTTTTGAAATGCAATCACTAACAGCATCTGTTTAAGCACCGTCCTTCAGAATGGATAAAGCGTTTTATCACCAGGCGTTAAATTCACCGATGGAGCATTTTATGTACCCCTCTGCCCCTTGCACAGCTCTCCTGGCCGCCCCAGCCCGGAACCCCCAAGGGGTGGGTAAAGCCACGGGGAGATGTCCGTGGCTGCTCTGGCCCGTGGGGGGTGGCCACGGCTCCCAACCCCATCTTAGCCAGCTGGGCTCACCAAAGCTTGCGTGTCCCCAGCTCGTGTTTCTGGCCGTAGCCCAGGGCAGCGCTTTGTGCCAGCCCCCCACAGCCAGGCTGCTCAGGATGCCAGCAGGGCTTGTCCTCTGGTCCTGCCTGCTGCTCGCAACTCCTCCTCAGGTGACACTCGTGGTTGCGTGTGATTCCTTTGTCTTGACAATCCTTTCAGAGAACTAACGTGAGCAATGGCTAGGAAATACTTGAACTCCTGGCAGATATATTTCAGATGCAAACAGCCTCAAAGCCCAAAGATAAATGCAATTGAAATGAAAATTGAAAATAAAAGATGTCTGTATGGATGCCATTTTCCTCCCTGAACAGTTCCAGCCCTAAACCAATCCTCAGGAAGATGCAGGATGAAGCCACAAAACCAACTGCTCCCAGAAAAGGGGCCACTCTAATCTCACAAGGGAACTGCAGTGAATGGTTTTGACATTCTTTTAAAACCGAAATACATCTGTCATGCATAGGAGTGTGGAAACTTGCTAAATATTCATGAATCTGGGATTTCCTTTGTTCCAGTTATGCCTGGGGAATATGGGATGTTTCCCCCCTACCAATTACTGGCTGTTTGATCCCTGTCAGTGCAAATCTGAGGGCAGAGGGACACATTTCACATCAAGGTGCTGTGCCTGATGCTAACCTTAAAATCAATATGTGAAAAGTTGGTGGTTGCGGGTGAGTGACACTACAGATGCAGTGGAGACACTGGGATTCCCTGTCATAATTAGCATTGATTCCCCTCTGCTTTGGGAGCTTTGTTGTCTGTGAACTCATTAAATTGTGACCTGCATGTAGGACTTGCATTTCTGCCCTGGAGAAGTCAGTGGATTCGCTATTGGTTATTACACTCCTGAGGCTGCAGTTGTTTAAATGCATGTGATGAGAGGACTGTTGAGAAATATTTCAAGTAAGAACTATAAAAGCAGGTTCCAAGGGTACTTTTTTTACAGCCAGAATCTGTTCTCTTGCCTAAATGTGACACACTAAAAAAGCAGCACTCTGTTTATCAAACCAGTGTGGAATTTCAATGCCTGCACTCATTGTTCCTGATGAATAGAGGGTGGCAACAGCACTGGTGGAGCTTACTTGCAGGCTGATTTGGCTCAGTTCTTGCTTTCTGTAGGAGAACTTGACTCTTTTTTTTGTCCTGTTTTGACTTCTGAGTGATGCTGGAAAGCCCAGGTCCAGCAGGAGATGCAACACATCAGTGGGGCTCTACAAGATGCTTTCCCTCGACCTCCAGGAAAGAAACAGCCTTTGTAGAAAACGAAATAATACCGTTTCCAAGCATTCCTGATATACGAAAACTGGACTGGTTGAGTCTCGAGTTCAAACACTCGATCACCACTGCTGGTTCGATGTTGAGGCCGCTGGAGTTTGCCTGCCCATCACTGTGTGGTAGTTCCAGCACTGGCTGAACAGACACAGAGCTCTTACCAGACCTGGTGCCCTCAGCTCTCTCCACGTGCTTATGTGCACGTCAGTGTTTTGTTCTGCGTTTGGGGGACTTTTTTTACTGTCGGATTCAAAACAGAAATTTCACACAGTAGGGCAATTTATTGTCCCCATGCTTAGGCCAGTATTCACCAGGGGGCCAATTAAAATAGTGCAGTGCTTGTTAATAATAATTCAAAGCGACTTTTCAGTTCAGTTTTGGTTTATTTAGGGATGCACGCTGGGACACAGCCAGCACTCTTCAAAGGACCGAGCACACAGACACGGCGCAGCCCAGGATCTCCACTCCTTTAACCATGACTTACCAGGGCAGCTGAAGGTCAGTTTTACTGACTCTCAGTGGGAATATTGATAATTTAAGGAGAAATTAGCACAACGTTTATACATTGTTTGTGTCCCACTTAACTCCTGAGCGCTGAAGTGGAATTTCAGTTAAAAAGCTGTTCTGATTCTTTGCAGCTCTGGCGGGCAGAGCCTCTGTATTAGTCAATACACCACCTAATAAAACCCTGGCATGATTTACATACTTTAGTAAGTAAATGGACACCCATCCGTAGGTCTCATAAACTAGTGAAGCTCCAGTGACTTTACTCCTACGGTTAATGAGTTGCTGGAATTAATTACAAATTTGGTTGATGATATTCATCTATTTATAGCTCTATTTAAAACTCTCCCCTCCAGAAAGTAAGCATGCACTTGCATTCCTTGTTCTCAAGAAAACTTTGATGTGTGTTTTAATTTAGAGTACTGATTAAATCTCAGTGATCTCAGTGGGGTCCTTTATTGAGAAGAGGTGGTATTGTCTTAAATGTGGATGAATCTGTAGGGTGATGCTTTTGAAGTAACTGTGTCAGATCAGAAACTAAAGAGACTTTGAAGAGTTAAACATTTTTCCTTTAGGCCTACTGATACAGCTGGCAAAGGCAGATGGTTTTGGGGTGCTCCAAAACCTCTGACCCGGAGCAGGACCCCGAGGCACGCGGTGGAGCTGCACTGTAAGTGCTGAGAAAAGGCTCTGCCGAGGCTGCCCCGCGGACTGGTCAGTCTGACGGGGCTGGGGCTCCTTGGTGGCCCAGGTGGGAGCACCTGGAGCCTGGGAGGCACTTGGCTGAGATCTGCTGTGCAGTGGAAATGGCACCTCCAGAAGGCAGGAAGCAGCACTTTCCAAAGCCGGAGTTTCTGAGACGTTTGGATGAAGAGTCGACTTTTTGCTTCCCTGAGAGCACAGCCTCCCTCAGGGCTGTGACCTGGACCCCTCGGAGTCCTGTGTCCCCAAGGTTTATGTGACATTTGCTCTGTGAGCTGGTGTTTAGTTACTCCTTAAGGGCATATCATAAGCTCCACCATTTTGGTACACTGATAATTTTCTTTAAAAAGTGTCTGTAAGTGTGAATTTAATCTACTTATTTTTGATGTCCAGTGAAGCTTTAGACAGCAATTTAATCATTATTATTGGTATTGTACAGCTGCTCCCTGGAGGTGCTTAAACCATGTCAAAAAGGGAACCAGCATAATGAGTCTGACAGAATTTCAGAGGGAGAGATTAAATTTAGGATAATGAGTTCTGCTGCATTTTTAATGTTATTGTAACAATTCACACCACTGCATCCTGTTCATCTCTGGACTCAAAACTGAAATGTGCAATTGGGAATTAGGCTGTGCAGATATGTCCTTTTTCAAGTCTTTTCCTCTTATAAAAATTAAAAACAAGACAAAAGGAACACTACATCTCTTGCGAGATGGGGTGGAATAAATTCTGTGTAGGAGCTGGAGCAGCTTCTTCTTGGTTCCCTGAATCAGACACCAGCATACAGATTAACTTGAGCTTTGTGAACTCCTACCTGTGGATTTTTGAAGCTCAGCGGTGACTTCAGAGCCCGAGTTGCAGCAGTGCATGTGCTGGGGGGCAGTGAAAGGTGTGTGTGCTCGCACAGCACGGGGGTGGGAGCTGGCTGCTCCCACTGGGACGAGGGCGTTTGTCTACAGCCAGAGCTCCAAGCAGAGTTTGGGGCTCAGAAGAGCTGACAAAAGTCGCCTTTCACTGGTGGAGTATTACTTCTGGAATTTTTATCCCTCACCCCTTTCTCCTGACAGGAGCAGCATCGTTGTTTGGTATTGAGAACAGTAATTCTCTTATCTTGGGAGTTGAACAATGTGATATAATTAATAAAAGTAATGGCAATTTATTCACTGAATACCAATTAGTGTTCAGCTTTCTAGGGGAATGGAGATTGGGAATGGAAAACAGGTTGGATGATACCAGATAAAGAAATAATTTCTTTGATGTAAAAGACATTAAGAAGGTGTTTCATCTACAACAGGATGAAAAATGAAGCAAGTTTTGTGGCAACTGTGAATATTTTCATCTGTCAGTGTTCATTGTTTAATGGAGACACGAGCACAGTCCCCCACAAGCACCTCAGTGCCCATGGCCTCTCTCATGGTGGGCTCTGCTCTGGGGAGGCCATCACTGGAACTGGATTTCTTCTGTTGAAAAAGATGCCCTGGTGACAGAATGGAGGAAGCACAAACCAACTCAAGTTTATTATGATAAAGCAGAAGAAGCAGCCCCAAATTATGTTGTTAGTTTGGTTTAATCAGCCCACCCTGCTGCTCCTGCCCTCACAGAACAGCAGTCGCTGAACCCATCTGTGAAATGTGGCATTGGAGCTGCACTGGCTGAGAATGCACGGCACAGCTAATGGTTGCTTAATCTGTTGTGTATTTTTTTATGGTGCGCTGAAATGCCAGGGTGGAATCTGGAATGCCTCATTTATTAGCTCAGTATTAGGAAGAATAAGAGTGCAATTAGGGTTTGAAAAAATTAGGTTAAATACCTATTTCCTGATACAGAGAGATTAAGGCTCCTCCTGTTTCATATTAGGCTCCAAACTGGAGGGCAGGCTGGACAGCAGCCCTGTAATTGGTGCAAATAGCACAGGACATGCTTGGAAGCACCTCAAGAGTTCAGCTTCAGCTCATCTGACTCCTGGAGAGCTGCAGTTGCACATCCTCAGGCTTTCACCACATTCTGGATTGCTTTGTCCTCTCTTCTCCTTTTGTCTAAGTCCTGTTTACAGTTAGGTCTCTCCAGCTTCTTGACAAAAGGGTTCCTGACAAATCTCGATTGCTGCCTGCCCTGCTCCTCTGGTTCTTCTCCATCCCTTTTCCCAGTCCCTCACTTATCCCTCAGAGCTGCTCCTGTTTGTTCTCTGATGCTCTGGCACACGAGAGGAACTCGGCGCTGTTATGAGAGGTGGCATGCTGCTCCCCTGCAGAACCATGAAATGGCTTCCAGGAGTCAGCAGCCATCACTTTGCAACAAAAAAACATCCTCTGTGAATATCCATCGTATTTCCTCTGAAATACTGATGAGTTGGCACAGCATTGCTGCACTGATGAAGTTTTGCAGTTATTTGGTCCCCAGGTAATTGGACTTCACAGTAAGACAAAGCCTTTGTCCCAGATAGCACTTTTAGAAATTTTTTTTTTCTTGAAACTACAACTATAAAAATGTCCCTACTTTTCACTGTGTCCCCTGGCAAATGGAGCATGATGTTTAACTGCTCTTTGGAAAGCATTCCCGAGATAAGATCATTAGTATATAAAAATGGTTTCTTGACAGAGACAGCTTTTGTTGAAAAACCTTCATTGGTGGTAGATCGGGAGTAATTAAGTGAAATGTAATGACTCAAAATAACAAACAAGCTCTGGCATAGCTATTTATGAACACCCAGTTCTCCTGGGGAAACCTGATCCGACGTGAGCACAGAGCATGTGGTGTGCTTGGGGTCGTGGCAGGCAGGAGGGGCATTTCTGAGCTGCAGAGTTGTGTCAGTGGCTGCACAACAGGTTCTGTGCCCTGCAGCAGACCCATGCCAGGCTGGCAGCTCCTGGGGGGACTCCACGAGTTCGCTTGTCCCACACGTGTTCAGTTTGATCCTGGCTGCTCATTCCCCTTTGTCTCTCCTGTTGGTAGCTCCTGTGGACAGGGACCTTCACACAGCTCTGGCTTTGCATGCGGCTGTTGGTCTTAGTTGTTAATCTGAGCTCCTGTTGCCCCCAACACTCATATCTACCTAACTATTTCTATAGCTATCTATATCTATATCTATATCTATATCTATATCTATATCTACATCTCCTCTTTGTTTACCTCCCAATCCATTATGTTCTGCTAAATGCAAGTGGTAGAGGTTCTACACTGAAGTGGAAAAACCAAATGAAAAGGAGAAATAACCTTTTCAGTGATTTATACAGAAAGTGACTCTCCAGTGTGTGCGTTTGACTCCAGCTGTACAGTGGCATCCCAGGGGACAGGCAGTCATGTGGTGATTTTTAAAACCTCTTAGAGACGCACGAAGATCAGAAGTTAATTTTCATGTCTCTTCTATGGCTGCTTTATAATTAATTTCTCTGAACCAGTTTGTTTTTCTGCTGCCAAACACTTCAACGCTTATATGTAAATTATCAACATCTGAAGCTGTCTTTCCTTAGAAAGAATACAAGGCAATCATCAGATAAAAGTCATTACATATTCACAGCTATTCTGCTCCGCTGATAATAAAACATTCTTAGGCGAAGGTGACCTTTTTACAATAGACTTATTAATGTCAGGACTTCAGAATTGTCTTTTCTCATTACAAGTCTTACCAAAAACATTAAAAAGAGTGAAGTTTATGATCTTAAAGATGTGTCAAAGCACAGCCATTAAGGACATTTTCACAGAATGTTATTTATATAACCCGGTTTTTGTATTTTATGTGGGAAATATTGAGAGAATACAGACATTCTTGACAGAACTCTGTGTTCATGACTTCTTTTGACTTCTGATCATAGTCTAGCGATTCCAGATAAGATTTCTAGCACTCATATTTATGGCCTTGGAAATCTCCCTGGCTCCAAGAAAAAGTTATTCCCGTACACATGAGAACATCAGCTCCTTTGAATGCAGAAGTGTTTTTGTGCTGCCCTGAGTTTGTGCCCCCAGTGGAGGGCAGCTCCATTACAATCTAAACTATCCCAGAATTTCCGTCTGCTTTTCCTGGTCTCCATCCCACCCTGCACAGTCGGTGATGCTCATCCTCCAGCTGCTGTGCCAGCAGGATTCAGCCCCGTGTGCCTCCACTTTGGTATCTTTCCAAAATCAATATTTTAAAGAAACTTAAATTATTCCTCCTACAGGAATCATGATTCATGCAATGATAGCATCAATATTAATACAATAATCGAACTTTAAAGTCGGCTGCTAAGCAACCTGTCATGCCCATGGAGCAAACTGGACTCAAACCAGAACAACTGGAACTGGAGAAAACTTAATGTGAAAAAGAAAATATTAAAGGAGGAAAATGTCAGTCAAGTACCAGATTTTGCAGAGCCGCCCTCTGGGCTCGGCTGGAGACTGAGACCTGCCTTTTTGGGACGTTCCCATCCTGTCTGGTGTCCAGTCTGGAGCTCAGCCCCAGCCCTGCAGGCTCTGAGCCGGCCCTGCTCCCCAGGCGCGGCAGTGCCGGAGCTGCTCCTGGGAAGGGCTGCATCCACTCTGCTCACGTTCTGTGGAAACAAAGAATCAAGAGGAAATAGTTAAAGAAAAAAATCTTATCCTCTTGCTTTTTTCTTCCTGCACACTTCTGAAGACCCATTCTGTGTTTTTCTTCTGGAAAGCCATTTAGTCGGAGCCATCGCAGGGAGCTCTGTTTCTGCCCTGTGAAGGTTATCTAATGGCTTTCAGTATGGCCAGTTTAGGATGTGTCTTGATGTGCAGGGAGCTGGGATTAACAGAATAGAGGGAAATTACTTATTCCAATAGCTTTCCAAATAAAAAAGCAAGTTCATTTGAAAGAGGAAAGCCCATGCAAAGTATTTCCATTATGCTGGTTTTTTCATTATCTTGAGAAGCCTGAAGAAGTCTCTGGGAAATGAGATTCTGTTTTGGTAGAAGATGCAAGTGGAGGTTGGGAAAGGGTATCAGAGCCAGCTGGTGCAGAAGGAAAAGAGAAAAGAGGTCATTCATTATGATTTTTTCCTCATGGTTGCCAGCAAAACAGGAGGAAACATGTCCTGTGGGATATCCCAGCTGGCAAGAACATCCTTAAAGGCTGAATTCCAACCACACCAGCAAACAGAAAAAAAATATTTTAAAAGCCCTGGAGACCTACATATTTGTGGATTCACCAGTGCATTGGCGAGCACCCTGGATGTTTTAATCTCAAGAGTTCCATGGTGATGTAAAGTAGAAAAAAATAGGATCTCAACTCTAGGAACAGACCCAGATTGCTGTTGCTTTTGTGTTTCAGGACTCAGCAGTGTTCCTTTGCCTTTTCTCTCTCCTCTGCTGTGCTTTCCTCCTCCTAAAAAACCCTTCTACCTGTTGGCCCTGCACGGTCCCTGCACTGAGCACAGCACAGACCTGAGCCTGGCAGGTCTGGCACGGGCAGCAGGATGGTTTTTTCCTTTCTCAGACATCAACTACCTCACTTTCCACTGAGTGTAATTTCCTTCTTGTCTCTTTAATTAGCTCACCTAACGCCTTGGCTGCAAACAGCGACCCAGGCTGCTCTTTCTTCTTTTTACTTATCGATACATCATCCGCTGTGACTGATAATTTATGCAGCCCCAGCTGTCCCACTCCCTTGTCTTTCCACTTGCTTCCTGAGGTTTGCAACTGCTGGGTGGAAGCTGCCAGCAGCAGGGCTGTCAGCTCGTGCTCAACACCAAACGCACGCTGAGCTGGACCTCAACCTGTATGAGTCCATTTCTGGGTCAGTAGTTGCCAAAGGGGAAGAACTGTCTCTGGCACCTGTGTGTGCAAAAGGCAGTGCAGGCAAGTCTCTGTCACTCCTGGTGCTCCTGCAGAATTGCATTAAATGGTCTTCAGTTTGTCATTGCTTGGAAACCTCAGCGTCACCAGGATGAGAGGTCAGTGCTCACCCAAATTTATTGCCGCTACAAACGAAGGAAATGCTGGAGTGTCCGGCACGCGGAGCTCCCCGTCCCGCTGTGAGCGGTGGCACTCGCCGCGTTGGTGTGGCTGTGGCCAGTCGTCCTTCGCCGCGGCACCGGGCAGTGATGGATGGTGATGGAGCGAGTGCAGAGCTCTGCCTGCAGCAGCACGGCGAGTTTCCTTCGGCCCCAGCGCCCCACCTGGAGCCGCAGCCCCACGTGAGAGCCCGCGGGGGTCCCAGGGCCCCTCGAGAGGGAGCGGCTGTGCCCTCAAAACCAACCCAGCGTCCTGCAGACCAGGCTGCTGGAGGTGTAGGAGGCAGTGAGGGCAAAGGCAGAAATTGCTACGAAGCACACAGATTTTGCTGACTTTCAATGAGTGTCAGGTCCTTCAGTGCCTCTTTCCAAAAAATAAAGAGTTTTGTTCAAAGCAAGCACAAGAGGAAGCCAGGGTTTTGTAATTGTAGGGAGTCTTGACATGTGAGCAGTGACATGGTCTTCTGAACATTGAGGGCCAATTATCCATGGGAAATAACTTTGATTGTTGCCTCCATTATTTGGCCTTAATCCTAACTTGGTACCTTCAGATAGGTAAAAAATTCTCCCATTGCAAACAAATGATATTTTTTTTTACCTCTCACTGCTGAGAGTTTGGGTTGTTCTTGCCAATATGATTTTTGGAAGTGGTCTTCTGCACCTTCTGTCAAACGGTGTATTTTTCGTGGTTCCAGTTTTTCTGCAGGTATTTATTTTTCCTTTGATGGAAGCAGAAATAATACCTAAATAATCACTTTGATTTTTATTTGAGGCAGCTGTGCTGGGACAGAACCTATTGTTCAGATCCGTTACCTTTTACACAACAGAGATAAATTAATTACAGGGCTTTCCCCTGACATCCAGGCTCTTGACTGCAAATGTTCACATAAAAGATGAATGACAATGAGGTTCTCATTACAGCTTGATGAATTAGCCTTTTCACTTCAGTTCCAAGAAAGTCTACTTCATGGTCAACACTCTTGTTTAGGCCCTGCCGTGTTTTTTCTCTCATTGAATTCAAATCGTGCAGCTGCTGTCAAGCCACGTTTGTTGGAGCAATCAATTATTTTTCACTGCCCTTTAGAATTCTTCACTTTTCCAGGGAATTTGCCACAGTGGTTTGCCAGGTGCTGAGCAACAGCATCTTCTTAATTTTCCTTTGTGCACATCACAGACCTGGGGCTGCTGGAAGAAGTGGCAGCTTTCTGTAAAGCAGTGAAAGGACCAGGAGAGCATCACCTCTTCAGTCCAGGGCATGATCCTTGTGTTCAGGGTAAGCCAAGCTGCTTCCCCTGACACTCTGGTGTCTGCACAGGCAAAGCAGGTGGGATGGGTGGGATGGGGGATGCCTGGGTGTGCCTGTGGTCGGTGCTGGCCCTGCCAGTACTCCTGACGCCTGGGACCGTGTCCCTGATGTGCTTGGGCTGTCGTTGTAATGCCGTGCATCTCTCGCCTTCCCAAAAATGTGTTTGGGAACCACCCCTCTCTGGCTTCAGGACCCAATGTCTCTTTTGTGCTCCCCGCCATTGTTCCTGCACAGTGACGTTCTCAGCCTACTGCTACCTTTTCTTTTCTTTTTTCTTAAAGTAGCAGAAGCTTAAAATAACATAAATATTTTATTTGGCTGAGATGGATGTTTCCGTACAAACTAGGCATGTCCACACAATGATCTTGTTGGCATGTAATGCCCAGTTTAGTTAAAACTGGAATATATGTGGGGCAAGAGGGAAATGTGCAGAGGTGTTTGCTAAGAGTTGCACACACATGGATTCATTTCCAGTTTGTGAGAGGGTGGGACAAATGATGATGGAGCTCCCCTGTGTCCCCCATGTCTTGCGATGCCCGGAGCAGGGACACCCTGTGTTCAAGGGCACAAGGGCCATTTTGCCAACCCGTTCTGCTCTGAGAGGCCGAATGGATTACCTGTGTAATTTGAAAGCTGTTGTCTACACAAAACAACGTCAAAAGACCCATCCCTGCCAGGTGCTGTTTCACAAAGAAAGAACATTGTGTTTCTTGCTCGCAGTCCTTGGCAGTTTATCATGTTCCTTTACTTGTATCTTTAAGTGTCAACACCTTGATCAATTTTATTTCACCTGCCTGTGGTCAGAATATTACTAATGGTGGCTCTGGTTGGTGTCTGGGGACAGGAATAAGTCATTTGTAATGACTGTCAGTGAAAACGTCAAAATATTGGTAGAAGAATAGTTGCAGTAGCGTGAAGCTATCGTTATTGAGGTGGCAATATTTACCTTTATATCTTTTCCTAAAGCTTCCCAGACCACACTGACTTTTCTGGCTTCTCACAGCTTTAAGAGGTTTGGGTGCTTTTGGAAGTGCTATCCCAACAGGATTCCAAGGCAGAGGGATGGACATGGTCACCGGTGACTTCTGCATCGGGTGGCAGTGCCTGTTCCGACTGCGCCGCTCCCTCACTTGAGCAGGAGGGGAGGTGAGTGTCAGCCAGCACGTCTTTGAGGAATTGTCCTCAGCTCCTGCACAATTCTGTGCCCTGGCATGCCACTGCTGCTCCAGAGCTCTCTCATCCGCAAGAGCCCAGCAGGGACTCTTCTCCTTGCAGTTTGCTGCTAGAACAGGAAAATACCGTGGGAATTTTGTCTGCTCTGCCTGCCAGCTCTTCAAGGAAAACTCTGATCTCTCCAACCATGAAATAAAATCGAGCAAAATATCACTGAGCCATATGGACACCACGCAGCATAACGCCCCGGTGGAAAGTCCTCCCTGCTGTCTCTGGTGCCGATTATCAACGCAGCTTAGAGCAAGGCGGAGATTTCTAATGCCCCAAGCGTGATGCACTCCCCTGACCTTGGAAATTATTTTTATTGCTATTTTGGCTGGCTCTGTCCTTGGCAGGTTGCTGGACTATAAGCAGATGCAACAGAAATGGTGGAGACAGCTAATTTCAAAGGTACACAGAGTCCTTCCACAGCACATGGGAAACATATTTCATGTTTGGAAATCTCCTTCTTGTGGCATAGGTTAAATTTGGAACTGCGAATGGTACAGCAGAAATTCCTTCAGTCATCTGTTCTGACAGAAATTTTACTAATGTCTGTATTTACATTGTTCCGTGGTATCCGAGTTCCTGCTGCCTGGGCTTCTCCGTGGGGTTTTTTCCCCAGTAGCAGTGATGGACACAGTGTTTTGGCCAGGGGAGCACACAGCTGAGCTGGGGCTGCTCGACCTGGAACGCTCGCTCCCTCGGCTGCAGAAGCAAGCCATGCACTTCATTGACGGTTGCTTTGCCTCCAGGCCCTTACGCTTCTTTATTTCCTCTTAAATGGATGTTTTCCCCAAAGACAATCTTTTGAAAGCAGTTCAAACAGGTTTCCAATTACTTTTCATCACATTAGTCTTCTGTTCTAAAAATCTCAATCTCAACATCACGTCCATTTCAAGAACTTGGGAAAGAGTTTTTTTCTTCCTGTTCTATTTTTATAAGATGAGCATTTTAACAAAGAGCTTTACTCTCTCCTCTCTCCTCTCTCCACTTAGACAACCTCAGTGAATTGGTCGAAAAGAGGACCAGTCTCTCTGCTCTAATAACAAGATGCTCTTACCTCTCCCAGTTCATGCTCTGGGTACTTGCTGACAAATGACCTCATGTGAGAGACGACTCAAACATTTTGGGTTAGGAAAATATTTAAATACAGAAACTTCAGAGAAGTGCCTCACATGGAGCAGGTCCCTAACCCGTGTTTACTCTGAGTTGTATCCCAGACCACATTTAAGCAGGTTTTCTGAAATCAGGGCTCACAGAGCAGGTATGACCTAGACGGGCGTTAACGCTGGGGTATCAGCCAGGCTGTGAAGTGGGATAATAATTTATATCCCATTGTTTTAAATCCTGAAACGATCTAAGAATAAAACACATTTAATGAACAGTCATTAAATTTGGGACTGTGTTGTGGTTGTTTATTTGCAAGTCCTGGAGAACTGAGGTTCAGTGGTACCGATGTTAATTAGAGGTCAGTTTTGGCAATTGCTCCAGAAGTGTTTCTGTTCCCATCCAGACATGGAAGGAAATCGGCTCCATGTCACTCCGACAGCCAGTCTTGACAAAGTAATCACCATTCTCATGCAGAATATTCAAATAATTCCCTGGAGTGCCATGTAAGGAAAAAAAAAACCCAGAAAAAAAAGAAAATTGTAATTTGCTGTTGGACTTCTCACAAATTGGAAGTTGAGCTGCCCTTCACACCCCTGTTTTGATGTGCAAGCCTTGTCCTCATGAGGGTGCAGGCACTGGCGCAGTGCAGCTGTAAGAAAGAGCCCCTCGTTCAGGCACATGCCAGAGGCCACAAGCCCCTGGGCCAGGAGCTCACTGAGGGTCACTGACTGAAGGACACATCCCCTCTCCGTCCTCACCCTGTTTTCTGAAACTTGTTACATGCTTAATATTTGCAAAGCTTCTGATTTCATTGTTTAATATAATTTTATTCAGTAAAGCTGCCTCATTGCATAAAGGTCTTGGTATTTAATATTTAATAGCATAAATCCCACGTGAGTCCCAGGCAGAGGATAAAAATTACATTTTAAATTAATGTGCACTCAATGCCTGCTGCTCTTTCTGCATTTAAAGGCCATCGGCCATTTCAAGCCCAGCACCAACTTCCAGGGGCAATGCCGGTGTTCTCTGCCAAAATGGCCAGTCACCATCGCAGGATGCGTAGCAGTAACTCTTGGAGTGCCGAAACAGGATGAGTGGGATGTTTCTGGTGGCATCTGGTTTCTGGTGGTGTGCAGGCGGGAGCTTTTGTCCTCCTGTACAGGTGCGGTCAGCTGGGAGCTCTGTGCTCCACGGTCATTTCAGCATGGACACCTGGGATCCATCCACACAACCTTTTGTCACTCCTTCAGTCTGGCAGCTTGTGACAAAGGACACTGGAGCAGCGTCCGCAGCAGAGACCCCCTGCACGGCCTCAGGTCTCCGTGGTGCTCAGCTCGCTGACACCAGCGCAGGACAGCCTGGGACACACAGGGTTCAAACAACGCGTACCCCACATCTGTGGCAGTAATGAGCAGGTCCTGGGTTCTGCAGTAAAGGGGTTTTGGCCAGATATTGCAAGGATTCAGCATGTAGCACATCCTGGAACTCCACGCTCGTTTCCATCTTTGGCTATTTATGCTGCTGCTTTCGCAGGAGCTGAACTCGGCAGTGACAATTTCTTACTTTTTCTCTGATGACTTTTAGCCTTTCCTTTTCCCTTCTGCTGGGAGAAGGTTTGAGATGGAAATCTGCACCTAAATTTTTTGTTCTTGAGACACAGGAGCCAAAAACATGTTCAACTTGTCACATGGTTTGTAGACTGAACCCCCAACCAGCAATACACATTGTCCCTGAGATGTAATGTCCTATTGCCTCAGTGAAATTGATATATAAATATGTATACATATATAACATTTCAGATTATGTAATGCCACCATCTGCTGCTTTACATAAACAGTGTTCAGCTTCCACCTCTGCTGCTTTACGCAACTGTGTCCCCAGCCAAGCCACTGGGGCAGGGGATGGAGGAGGACTGCGCCGTTTGTTCTCCTCTAACTAAATACCTCTCCCTTCACCTAGGGCACAGGTGGGGAGCTTGCAGCCATAAACACCACGTATTGCAACAATGCCCATTTGTTTCCCACTCGCTGTCCTTATTCTTCCATATGCAAACCAGGCAGCTTGTGTTTACTTTGATAGGCAAAGTTACTGCAGGGTCAAGCGGAAAGAGAAGATTGGCAGGGAAGGAGCAAATCCTCCTTAAACAAAACTGTCTGCAACAATTAATAAGTGTTGCAAGAATGAGCTGATAAACAAAAGGTAAGAAGGGAAAGGTAAGCTTCAGGGCAATTAATTAAGATGGTAAATGAAAAGAGACCCAAAATTTCTGCAAGCATTTAGCAGATGGGAGGGTATACTGGGAGCATGGTATTTGTTCAAGCAGTGAGAAAAAGCTGGAAATACAGGGATTCAGGACCATTTTTAAAGGAACTGGCTTGTTTTCCAGGCAAAAGCCTCCAGGAAAGCAAGGCAACATTTGATTTCTTTGCCTGCGTTTGTATTTTTGCTGTTCAGGGAGTCCAAAGAAATGGAAGTTCCTTTTCAAAACTGGAGACCCACACCCAGCTCTGCTCTTCCAGTGCAAGTGCCAAAACCATGCGTTAATTAACCTGCAGTGCAGCACACCTGAACTGCTGGGTTTGGGATGTAACCTGTACCCTGCTGTGGAGCTGAGCCCTATTGCCTGTCCACTCTCTGGGGGCTCCTTCCTGCCCACCCTCAGCCCCAGAAAGAGCCAAGTGCTTGTGCTGGTGCCTGAGTTCCCTCTGTACCACGGAAATGTGAGAAGCCTCTCAGGGCCAAGCCCCAAATCCTCAGATGGGCTCAGTCATCCTCCACACCTGTCAGACTCAGTGGCTCAGGTGAGACACTGCAGGAGGGGAGGGATTAGTGGGGGGATAAATGCAGGGAGGTGACTTCCCCTCTTCCTTTGTCCCTCTCTATCCTGAAGTTCTGTAGCAGCCAGAGACTACACAAGAGATTTGGGTAACTGGAATCTGGCTGGTGGAGGGGGGCTGGGCTGACACCATCATCATCTAAAGCACTTCTGAGGTCTCCTAAAAAACTCACCTCTAAACTGTCTCCAGAGCTTTTTGCTCCTAACCCTTGGAGAAGTCTTGCTTTAATGATTTCATCATCACCCCAGTTTATGTTCTTTTCATGCCTGAAGCACGCTTGACTCTTGGGGTGGGCAGCTTTGTAACAGTTATTGTTAAGGAGTTTGGGGGAAAAGGGACGGGGATTGCTCCATAGAGGCAGGGCTGCCTTCTGTATTTCAATTTTTGGTGGGTATATTTTTGATGAAGAGCAGGGGACTGATGTATGTTATGAGGAAGTGATCAATTACCTGACATGTCTGGAGCACTGAGGATTTTATCACATCAGGATGATGGTGATTGATTTTTTTTTTTTTTTTCCCTCCAGATCTGCAGCAGAGCAATCTCTGGATGCCTGATTGCAGCCGACAGGTAAGCTGTGGAGCCAGCTCACCAGTGACTGTGACAGGCCTCCCTATCTCCTGTCCCCGCTTCTTTTCAGACTGTAATGGCTTGATGAAGACATGCTGTCAGGGTGATAGAGAGCCAGAGATTATTAAATGAGGACACCTTCGACTTGCAAAATTACTTTAATCTTGCAGGAGGCTCTATTAGCTCCTGTTGGCCCCCCTTTGTAGGGGTTAGAGAAGAAAGCAAGGGAGGCGTCTGCAAAACTGCAGCAGTGTTTGTTTTCCTGAAAAGCTGTGGCAGAGCCCAGGAAGAAAAGTGGGAATTGCACCTGGCTTTGCCTGCGTTGCTGGTACCATGCTGGGCAGAGGATTGATTTAATTTATCCCAGCAGGTGTTGGGTTATTGGCTTTGGGGGGTTGTGAAGCACAGCAGCACATTTGGTGTCTTGTCCCTCGCTGGTCTTGGAAATGATGGAGAAATTATTCTGTGTCAAGCTGCTCTTCCCTGTACCCACCCGGCTGTGTGGGCTCCATCCTGCTCCAGAGGAGGAGAGAGTCGTGGCATGGGGGCTGGAGTTTGTATCCAAACCTTGAGTATCTGTTTCTCTGGAAAGGAGGCTGCAGGTGCAACTTGTATAAAACCACTCTTTGCCAAAAGAAATGATGGAGCTGGTTTGGACTAATTACAGAGTTGTTCCACTATCCTTGCTGTGACAGCGTGACATGAAATCCTGTGTGCCCCATTTGTGATCACCTGTAGGGTGAAGAGGGAAGGGGGCAGAAAATAGCAAAAGGAGCCCAAATTAGGCAGGAAGGCACTGAAAAAGGAATGAAGCCAAACAGAAGAAGGGAAAAGGTCTGTTTGAGATGCAACCAATGCAGAAATGCTGCTATCCTCAGATGACATTCACTGTGGGTGGGAAGGCATGTACCTGCATTCCCAAAGTGAAGCAGGCAGTAGTCTGTGAGTGGTCGGTGAGTTGTTACGTTGGTTGGCTGCTTGCTGAATTAAGTTCTCTGCTGGTTGGATGTCACCACAGAAAGGGTGGTGGTCAGAGCTGCCATGGGGCTGTGGATGTCCAAGACGTGGCTGTGCTCTACACTGAAGAAGTGTGCTGGAGGAGAGGAACTTCTCCTTGCCGGGTGGGACTGGCCATACAGACCGTTCACTCAGAAATGGTCCCAGCTCCCGAGACCTGTGAGTGTTTTAGGGTAAACGCTTTCTGGTGAGTGAACTTCTCAGTGCAGGTTAAAAGTAGCGGCTGAGCAGAAAGAAATATTCCATGTGGTCCCATCTCCCTTCCTCTTCCCTAGTGTCTATACAGTTTTAAAAACCCTAAACAAACAACCCCTCCCCCCCCAAAATAAAACAAAACAAACAAAACGCCTACGCACCGCGGAATAACCTCTGACAAGACTGGAGTTAACAAAGCTGAATTTTTTAAGAAGATCTTTGCAATGAAATGAGCTGATTACCAGTAGGGAGAAACTTAGTTTATTATCTGATTTTTAAAAGCTTGAATAATTTTAGCCAATGGCTTTATCGTCAGGCAAAAGAACTATTTCAATTATTATCTTTAATAACTTTGGAGGAAATCTTTTAAGTTCTTTTCCATGAATCCTATTTCAATGCACCTGCAGAGATAAAAGCAGCAAACTTAACCCAATGAATAACTGATAAACCAGAAATATCACTGCCTTGCCTCAGAACATCACAGCTCCGAGCTCGTCCCGTGCATGTAATCAGTGTCTGTGCTCTCACTGGCCTCTATTGGCGGCGAAGCTCTTTTATGATATTCTGTCATTTATGACAGCTCCTCCAGAGAGTTCATTAGGGTGAACATTAATGTGGCTGAATCCAGGAAACTGCTTTTCCTGACATAATGCCAACATCTATTACAATGCTGTGCAGTGCAGGGGGGAGCTTTATGGTTGTTTAATGTGCGTGTGTGTGTTGCAAATGGCATCACTTTTTAACTCTCTCCGTAAAGCAGTGTCTGTTTTCTGGATTGCCACCACTATAAATACATGTAATGGGGAGCCTGAGCAGCTGTTGTGTTCAGCAGTTGTCTGTGACGATTATGAATTCGTGGGTTGTGGTTCCCAGTACTAGAGAGCCACAATTAATCTATACCATGCTGCAGACCATCAACGGGAGTGCTTGTGCTTCCCCTGCTCTATTGGTATTTCTTAGAGTTCCTCGTACATAAAATCTGTATTAGGAATTGAGGCAAAGGAAAGCAGCAATGGCAGAGAAATAGCCAAGGGCTTTCCCTTCTTCCGTCTATCTCCACGCAGCTGTGTCGTGCAGGAGCAGCTACTCAGAGTCTGAAGTTGGATCAGTTGTTTCAAGCTAGTCGTGGTGGAGTGTGGAGGGCTGGTAGGATGGATGCTATGGACTCGCTGCTTCCACGCAGTGCAGACCATGCGTGTGCTTGGTTTTAAAAGAAAAACAAGAAAAAGCAAAACTAAAACCCCCAAGTCCCCAGAGGAAAACAGTGCTTATGACAGCAGGAGAAACGTCGGGCTGAGGATTATCATTCCTTGCATGCTTGGCTCAGATGGAGAACACTGGAGCTGTAAACTACCTCATGCTTTTTCCCACAGCCTTATTCTAATCTCCTTTCTGGGTCAATTCCCAGGTAAGAGAGCGATGCCATTCCATTTTTAATTGTTTTCAGCTCAGTCTCCTGATTGCCAGCGCGGGGCTGGCAGAGCTGCCAGGACAGGCTGTAACGCGTCGTGTACAAGCATCTTATCTGCTCGGAGCTGCCGTGGGTACTGTGCTGAGGAGGCTGCCACGGATACGGGCATTCATCTTAGTCAGCTGTAATGAACCGCGGCTGCCGGGGGGAGAGGACAGCTGCAGTGGATCCAAACTGGCTCCGTCTGTCGGCTGCCTGCCCCGTGGGCTGGGATGGAGGGGTCTGAGTGGGACACTTGGCTAACAGGCAGGATTATGACTTTGGGGAAGGAATTCAGGGCTGGTGAATTGCTGCACTCAACATGAGACGAGCTCGGGAGTCCCAGTAGCCTTGTGGGATGCTGGCAAGCCCAGGAATGTCCATTTGAGGTTTACAAAGAAGCAGGGCGTTAGGAACTGCTGATGGCTGCTGAGGGACTGAGGCCCTGATACTTGTGTGGGGGTAGGAGACTGAGCACAGAGAGTCATGTAGGATCGCCCAAGAGGTGGGACTGGGAGAGAAGAAAACCTGTGAATCCTGCTGCAAGATGTGAACCCGGAGCAGGATCCTCCCAGGGAGCAGCTAGTATGGACAACCCCTGCTTTGAAGGGGCTGCGGCTTCAAGGGAGGCAGAGCAGCTGGGAAATGGGAATGGCAATAGATGGGGAAGTGAAATCTCAAGGGAGCACGAGAAAGTCCTGCGCCTGTTCCCGGCCCGTGCTAGTGCCCAGCACCAAGGCTGCGGGAACCAGTATGGCCCGTGCTGCCAAGAACTGGGCTGGGGGCACAGCCAAGTGTGTCTCTGTGTTGGACTGGAAAGAAAGACCCAGCTTGGTTTTCTAACTGCCCTCTGCAGCACTTCCAATTTTATCAAATGGATTTTATTTCCTCTTTCAAGTCTAATGATGTCAGGAAGAGGCGGCCAGGTTATAGCTCTATTTTTAATAATTAGGAAGATTGGTGCAGGACTGTGGAGAGGTTTCCAATAGCTAGTTATTTCTTTAAACGGTCTGGATTAGTATCCCATATAGCTGATGAATATACTGGAGTGACTGGATTGATTGATAGTAATTTCAGGATGTGACTGGGAATTCAATTATCTCTTAAAAAATGATGAAACAAAGAGCTTAACCTGAGTTGGTTTTATGGGGCTTCAGCAGCCTTGAGATTTTGCTCCATCCTGGAACAAAACAACAAAAACCCCAGATTTACTGGGCTATTAATATTTCTAAATTATTTTGCTTTGCTGCAGAAAAATAATTTCTGTTCAGCTAAATCAGTGCTTCAGTCATTTGTATTTTACATGAATATTGATATCTGCCCAGCACAGGGGTCTGGCTTGTACCACCTTGTGTTCTCTGATGGTTTGAGTGATAACTAACAGCACAGTTGCCTTCAAAATAAGAAACGCTTCAAAGCCAGCCCCCTCCAAATCTCCTCTCCAATGTAATCCACTCAGAACAATTTGACAGGTTCCAGGTTCTGTATTTTGAGGGTTTTTTTTCTGGACAGGTGTGCTTTAACCAGCTCTGTCGGGAGCGGTGCTGGCTGGCTCGCGGCACTCGCGCGTGGCAGCGGCGGCACCGGGGGGCTCTGGGGATGCACACACGAGGTGTGATGGATTCACACGCTGTCAGGGCCGGCTGCCAGGCTGGGGAGGAGGAGAGGCACAGCCCCACACGTCCCGGTGCCAGCGCTCCCATCCGAGCTGCGAGCGGAGCCTGCGCTCCCCGCCCTGCTGTCCCGGAGGGCTGGGGAGAGGCAGAGAGGAAAAACACCCGAATAAAGAAACCCGATCAGTTAATTGGTGAAATCCCCTTTCTCTGGTTGACTGTATTCATTCTGACAGGAGCCTCTCCTCCTTCCCTGGAGTGCTCTGGCAAGTGAGACTCTTGCAAATAAAGCAAAGGATCTGCTGAATGCACAGCCATGCATAATTTAGGAGTGCTGGAGCCTTCTGCGCATCTCATCACAAAATGGCATTCAGTAAGTGCTAACACAACTCCTTTGTGGATAGGCATTTCTTTGACTTTCTTGTTTTTCGGTAAGATTTGGACATCAGACCCCTGCCAGGAATTAAAAATTGACCATCAGGAAGTACCGTTAGCAGGGCTGACGCTGAACTGACACATTTGTTCATGTGTGCCCACAGCACAAATAAAGAAATGGTTGTGGATTCTTGGGTGGGTTGGCTTTGAAGAATAGTATGAATAAATGATGGAAGACCACATTTGCCTTGAATTCACACTTTTCACCCGTAAGTTATAAAAACAAATTTGATGCTAGAGAAAACAGCTGGAAGGGGGAGACAAGGAGACAAGGACATCTCTTTCATTCTAAGGGTGTAGAGGGAAAGTGTTTTATGTCTGGACCAGGTGTGCGAGAGCAAAGAGCCATAACTCTTTAACTTGTGTGTATCTGTTCCCATCAGGTAGATGTTTCATGCAGGGAGAAAGACCAAAAAATAATTAAAACTGGTGTTGATATTTATTTGGACTAATAGAATGCTGTGCAATATCACCTGAATGAAAATCAAGTTTGTGATTAGTAGGTGGTTCATCCTGCTCTAACAATGCAGAATGATTAATTCTTCTTTTTCATGCCAGAAATAGTAATTAAAGAGAAATATTACATAGCTGCACCTGGTTTTCATTATATGGTTGCAACAGTGTGTAAACCAAATCTTTTATTGATGAGAACAGCCATAAGTTTGAAAACTGAGTGAAGAGCATGAAAGCCCCTCTGAGGCTCCCTAGAGACATGTGAGAAATCTGAAATTATTAAAACATATGGTGGCACATACTGAATGCTGACAGCTCCTGCTGTGGCTGTGAGCCCTCATTTCTCTTTGACTTCCAGCTTTTCTAAGGATTCTCAGCTTGGTTGGTTCTTCCCCTTCCTTTGGTAAATCTGCTGTGACAGGGAAGCCCTGCCCCGCGCCATTGACAAGCGTGGCCCGGCTGATGGACTGTCCTGCTGCAGGGACAGTTTGCTGGTGTCCGTTCAGCAGCGTCCCCCAAGCCCCATCCCTGCTGGGTGTTGGGCAGTTTAAAATCCCACTTACCTGCACAGCCCCCTGAGCCACAAGGCTTTATTCTACTGCAGTTTTAAAAAAACACTGTTGTGCATCTGATGTTAAAGCTGAGTGTTTACACCTGGTATTTGGGCCCCAGGGAGGGAGGGAGGATATTTGTCTATCTGGTTTACATATTTATACTGTTTGCCAAGTCCCTATGTGCAAGGAGGTTCACCACCGCTCAGTGGCCATCATCTATTGCCGTTCTCTCTTTATGCACGAGTATATATTTATTGATATTGATTAATATTTATTTCTCATAAATAATACATCACTGCGATTTTGTGTGTGCCGTTGCAAACAGTGCAGGAATATACAAGGGTAGTGAATGTGGTGGCAAAGCTGCTCCATCTCTGCCAAGCTGCCCCAGGGCCTTGCGGGGCTGGCTCCTGCCCTCACACCAGCGTCCCTGCCCACCGAGTTCTGGGTTCCAGCACATCCAAGCAGATCCTGCTGGTGGCTGGACCCTGCTGCTGCCTGCTGCTTTAGGAGGAAAAACCCTTTCCTCTGCCCCAGCTAGAGCCAGCCAAGAGAACGTGGCAGCAGCTCACTACATCAGCTGCTGGTGGCTGGTGCCAGGCTGCAGGGACACCAGGCATGGAGTTCTGTCACTCACACAGGCACCAGCTGGCTGCTGCCGTCCTGGTGCCTCGCTGGTGCCATGCCCTGCTGGCACATGGGGACGGGGAGCCAGGGCTGGAAGCACGGTGCTAACAACTACTGCTTCTCTGAACAACTCGAGTTATTCATGTCAGTGCATTTTGCCCAGTGAAATGGGAAGATTCTCCCCAGATCTCACAGCCTCATGGTACCAACCACAGCATGAGTAAACAAGATAAAAGCTGAGCCCTGGGAGAGCCCCTGGGCCCAGGTTCAGTCAGCTCTGACGAGAGGGAAGGAGGGAAACAGCGTTAAGAGGTGAGAGCATCAGCAGCTCCTCCGCCGGGAAAAGTAGGTTATTCTGAAGCAACAAACAGCAGAAACATAAAATGAACAAACAAAAGAAAGAGAAAAGGAGATGGGATTTGGACAGAGATTGGTTTATTAAATTCTAGCTGAACGGTGATACTGGTTCTAGGAGCGCTCTGCAGTGCATTTGGCACTGTCCCCCAGTGCTGGGATGGGAACCAACCCCACTCTCCCCAGTGAGTAGCTATGTGTGCCCAGCTAGGAAATTCTGGAGAAAACTGGCTGTTCCCAATGGGCTTTCAGGGAGCCCATGTCCCTGTGCTCACAGCTGAATCCTGGGCATCCCTGGGAGTCCTCATTTGAGTGATGATTTGCCAGCAAACCCCAGTGAGTCGAGTGCAGCCTGGTCCTCTACCCTGGTGGTTGCCATTGCTGTGCAAACTTTGGTATTTGTTGGAAAAGGCTGATGCCAGCATGGTTTGCTTTAGGAAAAAAACCACCCCTGATAAATGGGACTGTTCTGCTTTGAGTAACACAGTGGGGCTGGGGGCACAGCTGGAGCCTCTCATCGTAGCAGGGGGAAGGCTGACCTTGCTGCAGCAGAGCAGCCTTGCTGGCAGGTTCTTTTTTTCTTCCCCTTTCCTTTGGTGAGGATACAAAAGGATGGAGGGTTCTGTGCCAAAGCCAGGATGCTGAGCACTGGGGAGTTCTGGTTTGGCCCATGCCCTAATCCTACTGATCTGTTCTTAAGCGTGTGCTTTGATGATCAAAAGGCAGTTCAGATATCAAACAGCGCTTTGCTACCCCAGGTCTCCAAATGCTTTTTAAAGAGGACAGGAACACGTGTGATGCTTATGGCATGGGTTCGGGGAGCTGGTTGGTGTGGGAAGTCACTGTGCAGACCTGAGGCAGGATGGGCACTGAGGGTGTCTGTGCTGCAAATGCACGAGAATGCCTTCTGCACAGCCAGGAATGTGTTTTACGAAACAGAGCGGTTCTTCCAGGCACAGCCTGGGGATTGTTAGTATGTAGTTATAGGCAATAAACACAGAGGACCACATGTCCCTGCTTTTGGAAACTTGTGTAGTCCCTGTTTTTGGAAGCACCTATAAAGTCAATATGTTATTGACAGTCGCTGCCTGGTTTGTCATGTGGAGTTACCTGCCACCCCAAAGGGGCTGGGAGTTGCTTTTGCAATGATTTTTGGTGCTCCATCAAAGTTCCTGGATCTAAATCAGTTTGTATCAGCTGTGTATCATCTTTTACAGATGATTTTCAGCAGAGACTGTTTTCTGCAAAATAACTATTTCAATAAAATCCATCATTTCCTCCCTCCTGGTACCTCTATGGTCGGCCCCAGAGCTGCTGTCCCTTTATTGGCCAGAGCACTTACCCCCTTCCCACACCACCCAGGCTTTCTCTTGGTCATGGACAATGGACCCTGGATTTCTACTTAATTTAGTGCCCACTGGTTTTCTGGGTTTGTCCTTGTACATTTGTCTTATTTTTACACTTGTCCTTAGTAACCTGACCCAGTTTCCACTCTCGTGTATTTACTCCCTATGGCAAACCCCAGAGTCCACAAGACATCAAAGATGGTACATATCCTCTTCCAAATCAGTTGTGAAATGATTGTCTGGAGGCAAATGATAATTTCCTAAGACTGCAAAAGATTGAGAAAAGCCCTGTTTCAGATGGCAGCAGCCTCAGCTCTGCAGTAATTGCTGTGTTTGGCCACTCTGCACAAGCTCCCGATGGTTTCTGCTCCCTTTGTTTTTCTGAACCACTGGCTAATAGTCGCAGCTTTGGCAGGTAGTACATGATGCTCCAGCTCTGTCCCTGCCCCATGGCAACGGAGGGTGTTTCTAGGAGAGGTGACACAGAGCCCTTGGTGCTGCCTTGCCCAACGTGAGGGGCATTTTAAGGGCCGGGTCCAGAGGGGCAATGTTAAGAGTCAAATGAGTAAGAGGAAATTTTACACCAGTGGGAGTCTCTTACATATCTGATGTTATTTAGAAAAAAATGCAGAGAGATTCTCTATCTTTAAATAGAGTTGCATATTTTATCTATCAAGAGAGCAAGTCTGGTGTGTCAGAATATGTAAATATGTTGGGTAGCTCTGAGGCTGGCAAAAGAGCCAATATTAAAAAAAAAACAGATTTGAATCTCTGGCTGCCTCATATCCTCTGCTGCAGATGCCTGCCTCCTTAGGAAATAAAAGATATTGTTTAACACACTCTGAGCTGTCACAGTTAAGTTGAATACCTCCAGTGTCTAGTGCTCCTGGATGTAACTGGGATGCTGTACATTTTCCTAGTCATTACTTGGGAATGATGCTCTACAAAGTCAAGCTGAAAATCAGTTGGAAAGCTGACTTCTTGCAACTTCCACAGCTTCTTTTCTTTTCTTGGTAGTTGAAGTATTTTCCTGCAAGGAAATTGCATTGACTGAATCACTGTGCTTCCCTGTTATGTCTTGCTTTCGGAGTTCATAGCGGCTCCATCTTATCAGAGTGGAGATTTCATTAGGGAACTTTTGAGGGTTTTTCTTTTAATTAAAGGAGGTATCATACTTCCTTGGTCAAACTACAGCTGCTAATTCCCAGCTGTCATTGTGGCATTTGTTTAATTAAGAACAAAATTATCTGCATGACTGGAGAACCGTGAGACATGAGACAGATTTTTGAGCATTTACAGGGTAGGAGCTGTCGCTGGGGTAAATCAGCTCCATTTCAGGTCCATGGAAAAAGAGCACCTTCTACTGACTGGGAACAGATTGGAGTAGCAGGAGAGGGGAAAACAATCCCACGTCTTCCTTGGCTCTGAGCTGACAGCTGGGTATTGCTTACACTGCTGATACAGATGCCTCCCACAGACCTCTTCCTGTCCAAGATGCCCCCTTCATCTTGCTCCCATTCTTCAAGACAAAATTTTTGAAGGAAGAAATCCCTACAGAACCCGAAACAAACCCCCACTGGTGGATGGGTGGGTGCTGCAGGGCTGCTGGGGGACAGGGCACGGGCAGCCTGGGAGATGGCCCAGCTCTCCCCTGCCTCCGGCAGCTCTACGTGTTCACGGGATTCATTCAGGCACAGGCAGGACTGGCAGGTTGAGCTGGATGAGTTGTGACACCAGGAGAGTCTGAGGTGTTCATCACAGCTGTGCTAAATGGGAAATTCCTAAGTGACCCGAGGTGATGATTTCTCATAACCTTCCTTTTTTTTTTTTTCTTTCTTTCTTTTTACTGGACAGACAGAATGGAAAATTGATGAGTGCAAACCACACTTTTCATCCTGCTTCTGAGCAGATTGCTGAATACGCTTGATCACAGAGTTGATGTATTGAGTTTGCCCAGACCTTCATTCTCTGCTGTTAAGAGTGTCTGGTTTGACTTGAAACCATCTCCAATAAATTCAAGGCTGTAAAACTATAATAGGACCCCACAGCCACCTCCAGTTCCTTGAAGTAAAACATGTTTTAGAGACTTTTGGAAGGTATTGATCTTCAGTGTGCTTAATGATAATTATCAGCCTCAGAATTATGTATGGTAAAATGAGAAAGAGAAGGAAGGAGGGAGAGACAGAGAATGTTTGCACTGCTGAATGAGAAGAGTGATTGTTCTGGGAAGAGGCTCCTGGCACCTGCTGCCCCATCGTGTGTGGGTGTGGGGACAGTGACACAGCCATGGGGCTTCTGCTGTGAGGGTCCCCTTGGCTGCTCTTCACCCTCTGAGGAATCATGTCCCATGTAGAGGCACAGGAATTTAGGCATAATTCTGCTTTGTCAGAGCCAGTGGGATGAAAACAGCACAGCAGTGAGAGCTGGGGTGCTTGGGGGGCTATCTCCTCCTCCCTTGATGAGTTTTTAAAGCCTGGGAAGGTGTCAACCCATTAAAAATCTCATAACAGAAGGTGAAAAATTCAGAGAAAATTTGACCTGTTAATAAAGGATTTAGCTAAACGTTTGTGTAAATATTTATACTGCACTATACCATTAGCTTTTCCAGTTAATCTGCTTTCTCTGCTAAGGGCTCTGAGTAAAATATGTTCCCAGAGTAGTTTACAGTAAAAATTTGTGCTGTATCTGGCCTATTACTCTTCTATAAAAGATTAAAAAAAGATAGATGCAAAAGTCCGTTTCTGAGGGGCCTTTTTCCCCCCCCAACCACTGATCATTTTTCTCTCGTATGGAAAATAAAACCACTGAAAGGCAACAGAAAAGACCAGTTTCTGGGAAGTCTGCTTGGTTTGCTTGTCATTTTGCAAGGCAACTTCTATTTGCAAATGGAAAATTCTTAAGAATTTAAAATGTCGCTTAGAGCATCTGCAATTGCCCTGTAGAAGAGTTTGTTCACCTGTCAGCCTTTATAAGCATATGAACATGAATTTCTTTTACTCCTGGGAAATCTTGTCCAATTCTAACACTTTTCGGTGTGGTTGGTGAGGGGGCAGCCTGAAGTTAAACACAGGAATATATTATTGCATTTGACACTTTTCACAAACGTTGTGCTTAGTGTATTCTGAATGTTGGATGTGGAGGATGGGCCCTTCAGCCCATGGATAAACCTGGTTCATGCCAGGAGTCCAGTTAGGACCAGCAGAGCAGCTTCTGGGTGAGAGGCTGCTGAGGACCAGCTCTGGGCTTCTGCCCCAGAATAATGAGATGCTGATTCACTTGCATGAGAAGAGTTGAGCACTGGCCCCTTTGCTTCTCTCTTGCTCTGTGCTCAGCTTGTAAAGCAGATACCGACAGCTCTTCTGGTGTTACAGGGCTGGGTCACAGCAGCACTGAAGACTAAACCTACCAGGGCCCATGTAAAACCAGTCACAATTACTGGTTGAACAGGAGTAACTATTTTTAGAAATGCTGAGACTTATAAAAATTCTGTGTCACAAAATCAGCCAGGGATCACTGGGAAGACTTTCTTGTGGCCACAGAAGCGTGGGAGGTGAGTGCAGCCAAGGTGGCTGGGGTGGTAGAACACATCCACATGAGAGAGAGCACTGAGGGACCCCAAAACAAGGCATGAAGACATTTCCCCCTCCCTTGTCAGCTGGAGAGACCACCAGTACAGACGCCGTAGCACTGTACAGACCTGGCTGAAAGCAAAAAGTCCTGCTCAGTCTGCCTGGAGCGAGAGTATCTGGGGAGGGGAACAAGCAGGGAAGGATAAAGACAAGGAATTTGTGGCCCCTCTGATCTGAAATGCTCAATTTTGAAATATCAGAATATTCTTGTAAGTGATGCCTTGGCTGCATCCACAGCCCTTTGGTATCGCAGGCTCCCTTGGCATCGATTGTGCTGTTGCAGCCAAGCCTGGATTTTCCCCCCCTAGGCCCCTCAAAGACAGAAAATGGCTTTCAATTACACCTGTCTGTACTTCAGAGGTTCAACCCGCAGACCCTAACAGCGAGAACATGTACAAAAAACAAGTGCTCGGCTTGAGTTGTCACTGAAAGCAAACACTGAAGCTGCATCTGCAAAAGGTGCCCTGCCTTCAGTACTGGAGGGATCTGTGTGGGGCTGGATAAACACGTAACTTAGCAACAAAGAGCAAATCGTGCGGGTTTGCAGGGAAATGTCAGAGCGCAGGGTTTGCATCAACTCACACCTGCGTGAGGAGATCCCTCACTCTGCCACGGCACCCCCGCGTCTGCCCCGTGCCGGAGGCTGCCCTGTGCAGGGCTCCGACTTGGCTGGCTGCTGCGTTCCTGGGCTTATTCAGTCACTTCCACTTTTCCATGGGTGTGATAAATGTGATTATGTCCGTTTCCTGTCAAAGGGGCGTCATGAACAAAACCCTCCGTGTCTTTATCCACCTCTTTCTCAAAGTAATGAACAGCCCATTGAGCCAACAGCTTTGCACCATGTGTCTGCAGGAATTCTTGTAACAGATGTGCTGAGGCTTGGAAAAACTTATTTTAGATAAGCCAAATAATCTTTTCAATTATCTTTTGCTGAAAATATTGTATTTTTGTAGGCATTCAAGAGTGTTATGGCATAAAATACCAGCCTAATTATCATTATCTTCTCTATTATGTTTGCTGAAATATTTTTTGGAGTTGTCAAATATGCAGCTATTTTGTTATTTGGGAAGGAGGCTTTAGCAGCTGGATAGTTTATTTCTTGATTGTGTAATTTGAGCTACATATTTCATTTCAAGAAGATGTTATCTGAAAGGATAGCAGCAGCAGCTCATACGTGTTTATTAGGATTGTCCCATCATGGTGGGAACAGCTTCCTCAGAGGGGGTCCTGCAGTTCCCAGGGCTGGCAGGGCAGGTGCTGGGGGGCCGGGGCAGTGTTACCCCTCCCTGGCACCCTGCTCAACCGCCCTGGCTGGTGACGCCACAGGCAGGTCCAACACGGATCTGTGCTCTGCTTGGAGCCGAGCCCGGAATGAGGGAGCAAGGCTGTGTCCTTGCTTCACAGTGCATGTGCGCATCTCAGACTCCCTGAGCTCCTACCCAGCTCCTGGAGCACCGAGCTCCTCATGCTGAAAAAGAGGTTTTTCCCACAAATTTGGTCAGGATGTGCAAGGCTGATGGAAAATCCCTCCAGCTGCTGTTGCAAAACACCATTCCCCTGAAACGAAGGGAAGTTTTATTGCACCACGGAGCCAGCAGAGGGGATGCATTTACAATTCATTCTGGTTTCTCCAGGAAATTCTATTTGGCTCTGGCGTGACAGAGCTGTGACTGCTCTGGGGCTACTGAGACCTGTGAGAGAGGCACTGCGTGTGTGGGTTCACAGTCGAGATGGGGGGTGAAGCATTGTGCTTCGAGCGTTGGTGTAGCCATTTACTTAAATTATCGCTAAACCTAATGTCACCCCATCTCCTCCACTGCCTGTTATTGAGTGCTCCAGCTGGGTAATCTCATTAGAATTTGTCTCGTTCTCACCTCCGGCAGCAGCCATGTACACAGCCCTGCAAAAGGTTATTCACACAATATTGCGTGACCTTGATGAAAGGCTAATTTGATAAGAATTCAATTTAAAATTCCATTTGTACTGACAAGCCAGGATTTTATTGATGTCACAAATTTTCAGCAGTGGAAGTGACATTAGGAGCGAGACTGCCTTGTTTGCAGGCCTGGAGGTGGACAAGGCGGAGGATTTATATCAAAGGGTCAACGTACCTTGCAGCAGTTTAGTCTAAACGCTTCAGTAAACTGTTCTTAAGTTTTCTTTCCTTTATTGTCCTATTTTTCTTTCCGGTTTACTTAAAGAGATCTTTGCAGTGGCAGGGATGAAGCAGTGGCTGATAAGGAAGGCTGTTTCCCTGCGCATTTCAAAGCTCATTTCCTACTTGCCCTTTCATCCTTCAGTCTCTACCAGGTTGAGCCAACAGACAGAATAAATAAGCAGCCGGATCTGCTCTCTGAATGGGGTGTTCATGCTATGAGTACAGGTGGTCCCTGCCCCTGGCAGGAGCCGCGACGTGGCTGTGGGCACCCTAACCCTGCCCTGTCCTACAAGCGGGTGGGGAGCCGCTTGTCCAGCCGGTGACACAGTCCCTCAGCTGCTGCCGTCCACCAGCTGGGTTTGGTGCTGGGAACCATGTTTAATGCTTCCCGTGTGTGATCAGTAGCTGCTGATCCTGCCATCCCTCCCGTGCCCGTCACACTGCCTGCATCCCTCGTTAACCTTTCTTGACGAGAAGGCCGCGTGAGGCACGGCAGAGTGAAGGCGGTGCTGTGGCGGCCCTTTGCCAGGGGCAAGGGGAGGAGAGGGCAAGGAGGGGCACAGACAAGAAAACAGCGGGCTGCCAGGGGCCGTGGGAGTCAGCGTGTGCAGGAGCAAACAGCGATTGAAGTCGCAGCAGGCCGTGACTGTGCTCAGACCCAGCGTGGCTCAGCAGTGTGGCAGTCTGGTGTTTGTATGAAACGTGTCAGTGTATGGCAGGGCGGGAGAGCCTGGGAAAGGCAGCTGAAAATAACAGTGCTCCGGTGTGGAGACGCCTGGAGAGGAGGGGTGCTGGCACCGGGCAGGGGTTCCCCAGGTCTGCGGTGCTGCACGCGGCCTGGCCGGGTCAGTCCTCGGGGACAGGGCACCGCCTGGGCCCGTGCTGCCCACGTGTGACCCCCGAGGCTGCGCCAGGCCCTGTGCCGCAGTTCCAGGTGGCAGGAGGTGGCACAGAGCAGGACACAGGATGGGACTCCCACCCCAGAATGACAAGTCCTGTCCCCTGCTGCCATAAGCTGCACATCGGCACGCACTGCAGTTGCAGCATCTGGAGAGTCACAGCTCTACAGCAGATCCAGCGTTATAATTACTCTGAGTTAGTTCCTTGGAAAAATCAAATGTGCTCTGAAAGGAACGCTATCCTCAGAAAAAAACCCATGCAAAGTAAAAAGCCAGCCTTATCTGACTTAATTTCCTTTTGCTTTGATAGATTTTGCAATAAATTACTTATTTAATGGATAGCATGAAACATCACACAGTGATATTTCAAACATTCAGATGCCTTGATCATTTAATACTATTTTCCCTTCTTTATTATGCCATAGGCAGAATTTTAATTATAATATTTATGCAAATTATGTTTATATAATCGTATTTGAAAGAGTGTGTGGATCAAATTTTCCAGCCAATTTATCTAAATACAAGCCTTAAACTTTCCCTTTATCACTGTCACAAACACTCTTCCTCCTAATTTGTCATTTTAGGCACTTCCTATTACACGATCACAGAAGGCTCAGTGTCATTTGTGGCCTCCAAAAAAGAAAGAACTCAGGAATCACAGTCAGAAAACCCAAGCCCATATTTGTGTACATGGGGGAGTAGAAGATCTGAGCTCTGTGCGCAAAATTACTTATTTTTGAACCACTTGGTTTTCCCTTTCCCTGCTCGCTATCTGAAGTCTTGTCTCAAACGCTCACTGCCCATAACAATGATGTCTTTTCCCTTCTAAACCTGCTCAGTGCACCATGTAAATCCTCCTGTTAGTGGGTGACGGTGTTCGTTAGCAAATGACTGTCTAAATGAGAAAAGCAATTAGGCAGATTTGTGAAGGACAAAACGTGTATCGATTAATGTAATGATGACACATGCAGAATAATTTTGGACTCAAACAGAAAGTAAAGATCAAAAGGATGGGAAAAAAAACAGGTGTCTTCCAATTAGTGCATAAATCAACAATTAGGAGCTTTCTCTGACTGCCTTTTGAAACTCCTGGCATTAATCACTGCTGCTCTGTGCATAACGCTCCAAAGAAAGGAAGCAACCAATATTTTCACATAATTAAAGGAAACTATATATCCAATACCTTTTAAT
Organism: Mohoua ochrocephala; assembly: GCA_013398855.1. Lineage (NCBI taxonomy): Eukaryota > Metazoa > Chordata > Aves > Passeriformes > Acanthizidae > Mohoua > Mohoua ochrocephala. The sequence goes on along the minus strand of VZTA01025101.1, from coordinate 349,703 downwards.
GTGATTAACAACGATAGGATGCAACTGTTTAAGAGCAGCAGTTAAGAGGAATATTAGCTGCCATTATGGCTGAGCTAAATATTCAAGGTTATATCTACCCAGCTGTGAATTTGGAAGGTTTGCCTGGTAGGTAAGATAAAACTCTTCGCTCAGATAATGAAGCAAGTAGTACCTGGGAAAGATCATAATTGGTGCTGTGAAACAGGGCCATGGTGGTATTCACTTACCAGCTTCCCTGGGGTGAGCAGTGAATGTGCACAAAATGTCAGTACATCACAAAGATGCCAATATATAAACCAGACATATTATTCTGCAATAAAAAATAGATCCACTTCTAAATGCATTATGCAAAAGAGAGAGATGAATGTGGGACTGAGCTGTTCACTTGGTCACAGCCCAGTGCTCTGCCCTGGTTTCTGAAAGTGTGTGGCATCGACAGAGAAACCAGCCCGGCAAGGGTTTTTCCCGGGGCTGTTTTGAGGAGGGGCTGCTGCCCTGGGGAGGCACACCAGGGTATCCCTGAAAGCCACTGTCAGTGGCTGCCAGCAGCTCTCCTCCCTGTGGGGAGCCAGAGCATTGCCCTCTGCTCTCTGCATCTGACCCTGTGCTAAATCCCATCACCCTGCTATCCTTAGCAGGCAGGAGAGAAAGCGTATCACTGGGTGAAAGTGGACTTCTGGATAGTATATTTGTATTTTCTTAACTGTCTGCATGAAAAGACACATCACGGAGAGGGACAGAGTGTGAGAATTTCTGCTGCTGTGGAGTGCACATAGATGGGTTTTCATGGTGTTGATGGGTGTATTAAATGAAACAGTTACATCCTGGCACCAGCTCAGTTTTCTGGAGGCATAATTTGTTGTATGAATGTAGGGACCCGTTAAATTAACTAGGACCCAGTAGATGAAGTATAAATTAAGAACTCTTGCGTGCCCTCCTGTTCTCTGTCTCTGAGAAGGCACCAGTGATCTCACACAGCAAAGTGCTCCATTAGAGCTTGTTGTGCTTCAGTGAGGCAAGAGGACGAGAGCGCTGGTAAATCCGGGTTGGAAGATAATTGTGTTCCTGTCTCCAATGCTCAACAGTGTTATCAAAATCCCGGGTAATGAGCTGTTCCCCGAGTGACCGGTGTGGAGAGCGTTACAGCTCGGTCTTTGGTGCCCTGGAGGGCTCAGCGAGGAGGATTCTGTCAGCTTGCAGCAGCACTGGGTAAAGCCATTAACCCCAGCCCTGGCAGGTGGGCAAGCACCTCGGCCGTGAGTTAGGAACACAGGCACGGGGCCGGGGAGGAAAGAGCAGCAAAGAGCTGCTTCGTGCAGAAATGCCTGCTCATGCTGGATCCTAATGACGGCAGCCTAAATACCAGCGTCCTTAGTTATTTCCTGGTTTAATTTAGCAGAACCAGACAGCTGATGATTTTTATTTTAATTCAAGCAGAAAGCCTTCCCCCATGCCTGAATTAATGCCAGCCCAGCGGCTGGCCGCACAGATGCCGGAGCGCTGGTTTGTTTATCCGGACACAAAGCCTCCGTAGACTGGGTGTGGATGATTAGTGACTGCAAATCTTCATTCTGAAAAATCTGCCGCGCAGTCTCCTGTTGTCCCCAGCAGTCTCTGAGTCGAGGACCAGAGTGGACAGCACTCCTGCCCCCCGGCACTCACTCCGATGGGCACGGAGCTGAGCGCTGCCCCAGCACGGAGAGCGGGGATGTACAAACCTTCTCCCTCCTGCTGATGACAGGCATAAAGGAGGCAAATGCTGGTGCTGCCAGGACAGTCCAGTGTGACTGACTGTGTGCTCTCCAGGGCTGGAGCAGGTGCAGATGTGTCCCCAAGGTGACACTGCAGTTACAGGTTGCAGCCTGCAGCAATTAGGAACAGCCCCAAAGAGACCTGCTCTGCCTGAGGACAGCCCTGCACCAGGCTGCTGTAGCTCGGGGTTCCCCAAAGGTCCCCCTTTTCACTTCTCAGTCTAAAATACCCTGATTGCGCGTCCTTCCAGGAACCACAGCAAAAGGCAGGTGGGGAAGAGCAGGGCTGCCTTAAACCTGGAGGCTTCAAGCACCCCGAGTTTTTCTCATGTATTTTAAGATACTGTGTCACCTTAATGATGTTTTGATATGTGCCACTAAATTACCTTTGCAAACCCTCCACTACAATTTGGCCTAAAAAGATGGAAATCAATTCCTGGATAGTGAAATTTGCCCGGTCCTCTTCTTTTAAGCAGTTAAATGACTGAGTAATAGATCCATAAATGAACATCTTATTAGCCTAATCCTAAATGGAAGAATACACAAATCAGCCATTTGTTCAGTGGATATCATTTAAGCTTGCCATCCATCTTAGTCAAAGGAGGTGCCGAGTTTAATTTATCAGTGCCTGGCCAAGAACTCCCAGAGAGGGAAGGGGGGAACAGCAATGTCCCACTGGTGCTCTCCTGCTGTGGATTAGCGTGCCTGTTGTTTAATTGCAACACACTGAAATGCAGGGGTTCCTGCAGCTGAGAGCTGCCCTGCTTCCATGGGAGGAGCAGTGGGGTAAGCAGGAACATCCAGTTGTCAAAGGGTTGGGCTTGTGCTGTGAGAGCAGCCAGGAAAGAGGGGCAAGCCCTGTTTGAGCAGGGCGAGCACAATGGTGAGTTCAGGTGGCAGAGGTGTGGGACAGGAGCTGCTCCAGGTGCTGAGACCCAGCACTCCTTCACCACCTCCCAAGGAGCAGCTCACCTGAACTCTCTGGTGTCCTTGACAAAGCCTGAAGCTGAGCAAGAGACTTGTGCTCTCTTTAAAATTGACTGATTGAGACATCATTTGGATGCAAAATTTGTCATTAGTATTCGTGTCCTCAGTCTCAGATAGCTTTTATTGAGCCAGATTTGAAATGATCGGAAATCGGAGAGCAGTAGGTTTTGAGCCAAGACTTAGGAGGTCGGGCTGGACTTTGCAGAGGTCTCTGCCCGAGAGAGCCAGAGCCTGGTCGTGCAGAGGGTTTGTGGGTTTGTGGGTTTTTATTAAGCTGTGTGCTTAATGAAGGAAGAAGCAGTTGTGCAAAAGGGATGGGACAATCACCTTTGGTCAGTGTGGGTAACTCTGAGTAGATCAGTGTGAAGTCGTTCTCCAGAATCAGTGTTTCATCAGGCATGATTTAAATGTCTCTGGTTGCAGTAAGCCCAGAACCCAAAATCACAGCATTCCACTGGGACTCTGCTGAAAACAGAGCTCTGGTGTGGTTTTAAAAATGCCTCTGGAGCTGGGCAGCGCTGGTTGGATTTGTTGCCCCAACAACAGGTTTTGTTAAAACCTGAGTGAGAGGAACCTGACAGCTGTGGTTTGAGGAAGAAAGCACCTACTCACGTGTGCAGTCTGCTGCTCCCAAACAGCCTGAATGGTTTCAGTTGTTGAAAACAGGATAAAATCCTGCCTTGGGCTGCGTGTGCTGGGATCAGAGCCGGAGCCGCAGTGTGGCTGCTGGGCTCCCAGCAAGGCCCTGCCAGCGCCGCCGGGCTTCCCTCGGTTCTCGAGTGGGTTTATCCAGATATAACTCAAATCATAATACAGCTCCTTAATGTTGCTAACTGTGTGATTTAGGCTTTTGATCAGCAGAATAGAGTGATCCCGAACACTTTTAATGAACTATATATTTATCTGGGGAGTCGTACCACTTTCATCCTCCACACAGCTAATAACCATAGCTCAAAAGAGCCCACTGGCTCTGCATCTCATTTTCAATTCGTGCCTTTTTAAAGGAGATAATCATGGAAAGAAAAATGCAGGAGTTCGGGGAAATGGCTGTGCTGTGTCCATTAGTGGGAGAGGTGGGCAGGAGGAGGTGAGAGCTGGCTGGATCCTCTGCAAACCCCACGTGGGTCTCTGCAGCCTTGGAACAGGAAGGGACGGTGGAGGCAGAGCGTGGGGGCTGCAGGTGATTGTCTGTGACACTCCAGTTGTTCCCGGTCTGTGGGAGCCACGGAGGCCATCAGCAGGCAAAGGAACAGAACCAGGGGCAGTTCCTTTCCAGGTCCGAATGCTGCCAGGAGCCACCCAAGCAGGAGGCTCCACCCTCCCCCTGCTTTCAATACTGCAGTTTTCTTTTGACTTTTCCTTTCTCTATGGAATCAGAGTAGTTCTTGGCCTGCATTTGTAACACAGACATGACTTCATGGCAGTGCCACAGGCAGAGTGGGCTGAAATTCCTCCCTGTCCTGGGTAGCCCTGTCCCAGCGATGGTGGCACAGGTGGCTGCTGGCCATTGGCCTCCTGCAGCCCCTCTAGTCTTTCAGAACGGAACAGGGGGTCCGGAGGTGGGGGAGGCGATTGCTGCCTCAAGACCATGTCACAGAATGCTTCGGTTCTTTATATATTAAGCTTATTTGAACAATGTGCTTTGTTCATAAATCACTGGTGACAGAAAATGTACAGCAATGTGTATCACATGCTACAGAGGGTGATAAACAGAAGGTCTTAAGTATCTGAGGAAATTTCATTCCTCTGGCTGGTCTGGTATTTGGGACCATTTTTAAAATTGCTCTTTGCCAGTAAGAGCTGCAGAGAAATTGCCATCAATCTAAAGCATCTGGGTCTAAGCTCGGGCTGGGGTTAGTGGCTATTTTGCATTGTATTGACCTGGTGAAATGCCAGTTGGTTTTTCTGAAATAAAAACAGCAATAGCTGATAATTAATGTTCCCATAGTTAATTAAATTGGTCCAGCTGGTAAAGTGAAGCCGTACACTCTGGCCTCAGAGATTTGCTGCTGTGGGTCACGTCCACCCGCGTGCCTCTGAGGGCCGTGTGGGTGCACAGGCCGTGCGTGTGGTGCCCTGCTCAGCCCTTCCCACAGCAGCTGCAGTAACACCGGTGACATCCCCCAGACCACCCTGGGGACTTGCTGCTTTCCCTTTCTGGAGCAGACTGGAGCAGCTGAGCATCACTGACCTCTCCTCCTCCTGTGCCAAGTCATCACTCATTTGTGGGTTTATTAGCTGTTTATGAACATGCTCTAATGTTTTAGGGAACAAAGCTGACCTTGGCTATGTGCAATTACTCCGGCTCAGCGCTGTGTGTGACAGTGCAGAGGGATGTGTGCACCTCAGGGACATGTCCCCTCCCCTCAGGGGCAGGAGGTCTTGACCAAAAGAGATGGATGAAATAATGACAGTAAGTTTAATGGGATGTTGCCAGTAGTACACAAGTGGCTCAGCAGTTCCTTTAAAGCCCCTGTTTAAGCGCAGGGGGACAATTTCTGTTCTGGCAACAGTCTGATGCCTGTGGATTACAGTTTGGCCCATTTCTTTTTGGATCTTAGCTTTAAACCTGTTGTGTTTATTTTCTTCTTGCTGCTTATCAGGGCTATGTTCTTGTGCTGTAAGAATGGGACTTCACAGAGCCACTACAAGGCTTTTGGTTCATCAGTTTTTAATTAAATTTGAATTGAAGATTCTTTTTCCTCTAGGCTAATTTTCAAGTGACAAACAAAATCCCCTTAAGTGCCTTTTCTTTTCTGCCATAAACTAGTAAAGATGCTGTCAAATTCCCTCGGAAACCCAACTTCTCCAGCCCCATAAGAGCGCAGATTATTGTTCCATTAGAAGCAGAACAGTTGTGCCTTTCTGTTAGGGATGTTGGAGGGATGAAAATCCCTTATCCAAACATCTCAAGTCCCATTTAGACACCTTTTGTGATTCTGAGTTCCCAAATAAATGCAAAACATGGTCCTGGAGCTGTGGTGGGTAGCTCTGGCAGGGAGCCAGAGGATGCGAGCAGCAGAGTTCTCTGCTGGGTCTTGGCCGGGTGGCCATCCCTCTGTCTGCACCCCAAGGAACTGGGAAGCTGCATCTACCCAGAGCTGCAGGGCCTTGCTGCTCGTGTGTAGCTCTGATCTAAATACAGTGCTGGTATAATAGTGTATTTTTACATCATTGTTGTGAAATTAATCAATGTTCTGATTCCTCAAAGTGAGTTCATGCCATGGTCACGTCTCTCCTCAGGGGCTTTGATTCTTCTGCATCAAACACCATTTCCCCACAATGAACAAGGGAAACTGTAAGTACTCTGTTTCTTGGAATTACAATCACCTTGCAAAAAGAGGTAGAGAAGGGTCCATTTACTCTCATTAATCCCCCCGAAAAAGGTGTCAGTGAGAGGTATCATGTCACTGGAACTCCATTTTCGTTTGCCCCTCAAATAACTTCTTTTCCTATAATTTATCAAATGGCCCAGAAAGTTAATCTGCAGCCCAAAAATGGAGATCATTTACCACAGGATGTCACACAACCTCCCGATCCATCAAGCAGACAATGGTGCTGTACATCATGTTCTGGTGCCATCCTGTCTTACGGTCCATCTCAATGTCAAAAAAAGGATTTACAAAATATTTTGGGATGTAATTCATGTGCTGACTCAGACTCGACACCCCCTTTTAGAATAATCAGCACAGGTTGGAGTTTCAGCTGAGGGCTCCTCGATTTTTGCTGTATAACTCCTTGCTTTCCAAAACCCCTCTGCTCTAGTGCTTGTTCTTTGTGAGTACTTTCCTTTCCCCCCAGAATTACGATTAAACACATTGATCTCCTGGATTCTTAAGCACAAAACTGCTTTTTATTCTAAAATTGACTTGTCTGATCATCTGTTATCTGTATCGAGGAGTTTCTAGCAGCTACGCGCATCACTTCTCCAAAACACTGGCCCTCGAGCACTGCTGTGTGGATCCTATGAGAGATAAAAAGTTTGATTTGGACTACAAATCATGTTTGGTACCTCCTGTACCTCCTAGCCACTGATACTCAGTGGTACAGCATTGATGCATCTGGTGCAGTTGTGTTAAAATTGCTGATAATTGCCTCCATCTCATTGTGTTTCAGTTCTCGATAGCAATGAGCAACAGCTCCGTGTCATTTCCTTTCTTCCCTGTACACACCAATCTGCTGGATTCATCTTTCCAGAAATACAGGCTGAAGATGATAAGGATAATTGATGATTCCCTTCTGGACCGGGGTCATTATTAATAGCTGTGTTCACTTTGGCTGTCAGCTAATCTCTGCTGCGAAGGGCTTATCTCCGTGCCCGTGCGCAGAGCGCGCGCTGCTCGCTGCGGTCTCTGCTGGGTGTTGGAGTGTCGAGGGGAAACGTGTCCTGTGCACAAATGATGCAAATTCTTAAGCTCCCATTTGGTTATTCAAATTTGAAATTTTTGCTTCAGCCAGACAAACCCAAACTCTCAAACTCATCCCACCAGCATGGTTGGAGCTCCCGGCAGTTTCCGTGCCAGAGTCCATATTTGTTGGCTTCTGTGGTGCTTGGATAACCCGTGTTCCCACAGCATCCCAGTTGCTCCTAGTCCTTGGTCTGACATCCTTCCCAGAGTGCTGGAAGGCTGGACAGCTTTGTCCCAGGTGATGCTGTGGTCCTTGAACCAATTGTAGCAACTGGGGCAGAACCAGGGTCCCTGGGGCGGGCTCCCTCCCTCAGTGCCTGCCCCGTGCACCAGCAGAGGGACCTTGAGTTGCGTTCGTAGCTGAGGGGCAGCGGTTCCAGATTTTTCACCACCCACCGTGATAAATCTCCTTCCCTCCCTCCCCTTGCACCTGCAAGAGGTTGTTCTTTTTATTTGTGAAGTAGAAAAGTGATTTTTAAAAGGTGAAAGAGTATTTCTGACTTTGATAGCATGATTAGCTGGGCTCAGAATATTGTTATGGCTTATCTCGCTCTTCTGTGATAACTCAGAAAAACAATAAATGTCTTCTTACAGCAGACTGACATTCAGTATTGAAATTGGTCTCCTAATCTTTATGTGATTGCTTTCTCCGTGATAGAAATATTGCCTCTTGTAGGGTATTTATTGTCTAGTTCTTTCCAAAGTATTGACTTTATGTAACAGTTTGATATACATCAAACCCCTTAGAGATTTAATAAACTCTTCTGGTCAGTCTTCTGTTGTAAACACATTGAGATTTATGGTCATCTTAGTGGAAAGCCCTTTTTCGCTGAAATTCTCTACTTCCAGATATCAAAAGATACGAATGGGAGCATAGATCACTGTGGGAATCTTAACTCCCAGCTGTTGCATGCTGGTCAGGGGCTGTTGTTGGTTAAAGGCTGAAGTGCGTGTGTCAGGTGATGGTGCAGCTGCCAGGGCTGGGGTAGGGGCTCCAGGACCCTTCTTTGTTCCCTGGGGGGGTTGGCCTGTGGCTGCAGGGTCCGGGCAGCCAGCTGGGCTCGTCTGTCCCTGGCACAGCTTGGCTCCAGCAGCATTCCCATGGAAGAGCAGGGGGGAAGAGAAAATTCACGGTTATTCAGTTACACATAGAGTTAATGTATTGGTGCTATGCTGCAGCACTTGGAATTGAAAAAAAATGGAAAACCGTGAAAAGAAACATACAAGCCTCACGAGCAGCCACATGTGTGTCATCTCCCTGCCAGGTTCCTTGCGCTTTCCCACCCTCCCGCTCTCTGGAGCCATTATTTCTTATTCTGAAACCAGACCAGAGGTATTTCAGCATAATACTTAAAGAAGTGTCCTTCGCTTTGGGATCGGAGAGGGGAGGAACACACTCGTTTTTAAGAAGAAACTTTTCTCCATACAGGGATCGGCTTTCCAGGGACAGCCTGCAAGAAATCCAGCCGAGCTCTTCAAATTCACTCATTAAATGCAAATACTCTCTTTTTCATCTTACATTAACCTCCCTTTAATGGTGTGAAAATGTCTTTTCATTTCACAGCTCAGCATTAAAAGACTATATGGTGAGAGGTTTCTGAAGTGTTATAAATCAATAGCAGCTAGAGAACAGAGCGGGTTCCTGCTTTGCTTGCTCTGGGGAGGAGCTGCCATTTCTAAAATGTCCAAATCAATCCCCTTAGGCTGCCAATGCATCCAAACCTTGCTCCTACCAGCTGCTGGAGATTGGGGTCTGGGGTCTGGCTCTAGAAAGTAAGTTCTGGATTGAGGCTTTCCCCTTATTTTGGTGATATGAATTTCAATTTCCCTTCTGATGATGCAATTTAATGGGAAAATGCAGTTTGCAGACACCTCTCAACAGACTTTGCATTTCCTGTTGTTGTTGATGTGTTCCTGCCCTTTGGCTCCTCTCCCGGGCAAGAATGAGGTCCAGTGAAGATAAAATGTTTTTTCCCACTTGTCTGTCACAGAAGGTGCCTGTGTTGCTTCTCTGGCTGCTTCATGGCTTGGGGACAGGTAATTAGTTGGGGCGGCGATGAAACCTCGGATAAATGGTGTGCTTCCATGGCTTCTCTGCTGATGGGAACACTTAATGGGTAACTTACTGGGAATGATAAAGTGATGTATTTAAACAAGCTGAAAGGAGAATTTGGGTGATGTTTTGAGGCAGCATGACAACCACAGCTCTCTGGCAGCTCGATACTTCCCACTCTGCAAACCCAAACCTGGAACTGAAGGCCGGTGTGAGCATCACCGTGCCCGGGGCTGGACCTTGGCAACAGCGTGGAGGGGGCTGTCCTTGTCCCTCATTTGCGCCCAATATTGCACCAGGCTGCAATCTCCCTCAGAGCAAATTTTGGGAACAACTCCCAGGGTGCTGCCAGCCGCCCAGTTTGCTCCTTTGCTCACCGGGTTGTTGCCAGTGGAGCAGCAAGCAGAGCATTCATGTGGAGCTGAAACCTTGCAGTGTTATTTCATCTCCATTATTTTTCCCTCCTGATCTATTGAGATATAACCACTTTCAAAGACAGGGACAGATTATGGTCATGGAGATGGCTTAGCTGGGACACTGCTAGTCATTTTTCCTTGCTGATATTTTATTAATATATGTTATTAACCTTGATTCTCCTTCCCCACGGTGCTTTATCTTCTGAACTAATTAATTCTTCTCACAAGATGTGCAGGGAAGGGATGGGCACGTAAACGAGATGCGTCTCCAGGTGGCAATACGTGGCACCAGCTGAGGAGGGGACCTGGCACACAGCAAACAGAACCCGGATACATGTACCTGTAAGTTGGCTGAATTTGTCCTGTCCCTTTTAACTGGCACAAACACTGACAGAGATGATACCCTAAGGAATAACAAAGCTGGTTTTCCGCTTTTTTAATGAACGTGAGATATCCAGGAAAAATACACAGTTTATTTGGTTGGTCGCTCCCAGCCAGCACCGTGTCAGGATGTGCAGCACTGACTCGCCCTCTGGATCCCACTGTCCCCTCCCTGCTGTCCCCAGGCTGCTGTGGGTGAGGCTCACCCCCAGCTCACCCCCGGAGGGCACAGCAGGATGTGAAGGGGGCTGTGGCAGAGGGTCCCCACTCCCTGTGGCCACGGGGCTCTGCACCTCACACCACGGTGCTGCCGGAGACTCCAGCCCCAGGAACTCACCGCCGACTCTGTGCTCCCAACAGCTGCTATTAACACTTTTCTTCCTTTTCTTTCAATTTTTTCTCCCCTTTCTTGTTTTATTCTTCCCTTCTCTCACACCTCCCTGCTCCAGGGCTGACATTTGCTAATAGCAGCACGTTCGTGAGAGAAGCAGTGGAAGTCTGAACGAAACTGGGTGCCTGCTATAGCCTGGCAGGGTAAATGTAATCCTGTTAGCAAGATGAAAATACCATATGCCAGGGAGAGATGGAAGGAGATCAGAAAGGATGACTGTGCTTATAGAGGGCAAAAGAAAATACGTACACAAATTCATTCAAAACTAAATAAAAATTGACTGGATTTGTAAACAATCTTAATGTCCTGAAAATGGCTCATCTGATTCATCTCACCCGGAGATCTCATTGCACTGAGTGACCTCTGTGTTCCCAGCCTGGGTTTACTGCTCTTTATCTGCAAACTCCCTGGTGCTGGCGAGAAATGGCATTTCCAAAACGATGCATTTGTTCCTGAGCCACAGCAGGGCTGTGGAGCGGGGGAGAGTCACGTGTCCCACGGTCTGAGGGGCTGTTTGTCCATTCCCACTGGGAAATTCAGAATTGCTAAAGGCTGACGGGGAGAGAAGGTTCCAGGGAGACCTTCCTGAGGCTTTTGATACTACTTTATATTCAGCAACGAAGTCTTCACTCGGATAAGCCGATGCCATCAGTTCCGCCCGGGGCTGTCCGTGCATCCCGGTCAGTGAGGGTGGAAGGGCCAGGCGCTGTCCCGGGCTGGGGGCAGTGGCGATCCCCCTCCTCAGGGCCTGTGGGTGCCCACGTGCTGTCACAAGCCGGTGTGGTTGGGAAGAGGGAGCGGGAGCATATTGTCCTTGATACCAGGAGAGATCTGAAATCCAAATGTTGTTTCAGGGAGAGCATCTCCGAGAGCAGCCTGCAGTGTTTTACAGGCATTTGAGTGTTCTTCCCTTTGAACTAAGCTGCAATTTGTCTTTGTAGATGTCTCTAATACATTAATACAAATGGTGTAGTAGTGGAAATGCATTATAATACTGCGCAGTGTTGCTCTTAGTAATTCTCCTCCTTCAGCAAGTGAACACTTCCTCGCTCATTTGTATTCATTGTTTTGATGCTTAACTTGAAAAATGTATATTATACAACAGGCTGAAACCCATGACGAATAAAAGAAAAGAACCCAAGGGGATAATAAGCATCTCAGCACTGCTGTGATGTCTCCTGCTGCTAACATCAAAGCAACCAAAGGCATCACTGCTGTGTGCAGAGGACAGGGTGCATTCCGTGGAGTTCCATCTCACCATAGGGATGGGGGCCCCGACACCAGGGGAGCTCCACCGGGGCCACCACTCGCAGGGGCTGGTCCTTCCTGTCCAGGTGTCACCGCAGCTGGGTCACGGCCCTGCAGCTCCTGTGCTCTGACCCGAGACTGCTGCCTCCTGGGCAGCCACGCTCTGGCCAAGCACATCACCCTGGGCTTGTCCCAGCAGGACCTGGCTGTGTTCCCCTCCATGCCTGACACCGTGCTCCTGCCCCTCAGCCTGGCTGTGGCCAGGGGAGTTAATTGTTTGCTCTGAGTGATCCGGGCTTCGGTGCTCTCAGGGAGCAGCTCTCCATGCAGTCTCTGATATTTAAGGGAAAGTTTGTGCTATTCCATATATTGTTGTCTCCAGTGACCTCGTCCACATCTTGCCTTGTAATTCAGACCGTGGAATCCTGGATTTAGTTTTGCAGTATTACTGTCATGGGTTTTTACCCTGTGAGTGTACCTGTAAAACCATTAATATTCAAATAACTTCACTAAATAAGCAACTATGCCAGAGTAGTTATTTATTACTATTTATGATGAGACTTATCTTACTGATTTCTCCAACACATTTCTCCTGAGGAAATTAGATACATTGCTTAGTTAAAGCTGTGCCAGGGCGAAAATGTATCTATAAATACTTACCAACTCATCTGGAGAGATGATAAGTGCTGGTGTGTCCTTCACAATGTCATGTTAGTTGCTGAGTCTGGTTAAAAATTCAGTTGTTTATGTTCTCCAGGAGAAAGAAAACCCGATGGCTCTAAAGTGAGGAACAAAGTATACGCACAAAAATCAGTCCTGAACTCTGAAACCTTGAATCTAAGGACTTTTTGCTTCTCTTTTTTTTTCTCTTCTGACAGAATCAGTGGCGAATAAATTGCCAGACGGGCTAAGGCATTCCCCTTGCTTCCCTGGCACTGGAGGACAAAGTGACACTTGGTGCCACCAGTGCAGTGGTGGGAGCAGTGTCTGTGCCCAGCGATGGGGTGCCCTGTGTCCCGTGCCCCTCTCCATGCAGAGGGACCATCCTGGGTGCAGCACAGGATCGGGAGCTCAGCAGGAGGAGGCACCGTCCTGCCCCTGGGACTGCAGCACCCTGACAACAGGTGAGGGAAATTGCACTTCAATTACGCTGAAAATTATGTTACAAAAAAGGAGGTTTAGTCGTGAATCAGGGTGAGGTGCCCCAGACCAGCTGATGGGCCCTCCTGCAGGTGCCTGTGCTCCTCATGGACACATGGCTTTGATTTACTTTGAGCATCTTTCCTACTGCTTTGTAAAGACTCAAATACGGACACTGTTTTGCTGCTGGCTCTGAGGTAATGGGGGTTTTTTGGCAGTTACCTTGTTATACAACCTCAAATGTCAAGAAATCCACCTACCAGCCTGTCTCTGCCTTAATAGCTCTTAACCAGCTGTGGCTAGTTTCAGAATAAACTCTGAAACCATGGCTAAACACAGGCATTGCATCGAGCCGCAGTGGTTAAACAAGCCAATTCCCCCTCCTGCTTGGAAAATTGTTCACTTGACAGCTCTTCGGACCTGTCGGGTTATTTTTAGCCACAATTAACACACCAGCACACAATGTCGTAGCACCCCTTCTGTTAACTGATGTGCCAGCACTTTTTTTATTCGGTAAACTATAAAAAGTTTTTAATTTTTAGTATTTAAAGCCTTGAAGGAGAAATCCCCCCTAGTATTGATGCCTGATGACATTTAGTCAATGAATTAAGAAAAAAAGAACAGTGGTGTTTCTATCTGTCTCCCAGCTCTTGCTAGCACTAAATTACAGAATTAATAGGCTTTTAGAAGAGACTGACACACAGTTACTGTGGTAAAGACAATTAAAAGTGGAAAGCCACTTTTCTCACCACATTTAATTTTAACTGGAGGCTTTGAGACTCAATAAATCTTTTTCTTATTTCATTCTCACATTTTCCACAGGTATTCAAGTCTTTAAGGAAAGCTCCTGCTATAAACAACTTAATTTTTTCTTTCCCTGGATCTTTTTCTTTTCTCTTTTTTCCCTTTCTCAATAAAGAGTCGAGGTGCTTTCCCATCACCAGCGCTTTACTTTCTTTAGAATGGCTATCGCTAAGATGTGGCTCAGGTTTTATGAAAATACAGTGGGGCAGGAGTCCCAGTCCCTTCTGGGACTTTTCTGGCAAATCCAACTAGGGGAAAAAAAAAGCAGATGAAGCCACTTGTCTGTGGGAATGTCTCAGAGCAGCAGGACTGGGGTGTAGAAGATTTTTTTTTTTTTAAAGAAAACAACAGCATCATGAAAATGCAAATTTTTGTGACAGTTTTGGAAACAGACTCAGAGAACCTTTCTATTCCAAGAGCTTGGGCTTAATTAGCCTTTCCTTGAGCTAATGGTATGGAATAGAAATTTCAATTTTGTTTAAAAACACTTTTCTAAGAAACACTTCTTTAAGAAGTTGCTGAGAATGGATTTATCCAGCCTCGATGGCTGTTCAGAGGAAGCTGCAATGATTCAGCATTTCCCCCCCATGATGGCTCTCCGCAGGGTTTATCAGCACAGCCTATTCCAATGCCTCTTGGAAAGCTCTTGGCACAGCACACCGTAAGTCTCTTCACTTGCCAGAAATTGTTTTAGGCTCTTGTTCAATATCAAGTTCATATTGTGACCTTGAGTGGAAGCACCAGGAGATACAGTGGTGCTGCTTCGACCAGTCAGTACCGAATAGTCAGATAAGGCAATTTTTTGGGGGAGATCAGTCGTGAGTCAGCCACAGCTCCTGGTCTCGGGGCATCCTGGTCCTCCTTGATCCTATACAGAGTCCACACTCTGTGCCCAGCCTGAGGGGTGCAGAGCTCAGCATGGGGAGGTTAGTGGAGATACCCCCACGTTTAGCAGTTTGTACAGAAGTTCATTCTGATGGCAGCTTTGGTAGAGGAAGCAGCACTCTGGAAGACAGGAGAGCTTTAACTCCTTCCCTGCTCTGGTCCTTCTGACAGGCCTCTCCTGGCAGGACCACCGTAACTTGTGGTTGTCTTCCATCGTCCCCACCTCCCTGCCACTGCAGGTCTGCCCTGAGCTGATTCAGAGCAGCTTCCCTGGCAGCGCAGAGGCAGCAGCATTAATGTCAGGTGACATTTATACCTCCCTCCCCACTGACTTAGCATCGTGCGAGCGGTTCAATGTCTCCACACAGATTGATGGAGCAAATTACCCTTCCGAAGGACCCGTGTCTCTCTGACTGTAGGGATCGGGTTGACTAATTTCAGCCTGACACTTCCCTTGCCAATGGCAGCAGCACTGAGACGTGTCCTGGCCATGCCCCCGTTGCTGCTTCCCAATTGACTGGTTGATGAATGGCCTGGCCTTGGCACTGGCAGGAGTGGTGATGGATGCACTGCCCGGCTCTCCCGCTGTGCCTGGCTGGGATCTGGCACAGCGTGCTCTGCCTGCTGCTGCCACCTGCTCCCCGGCCACCTCACCATGCTCAGAGCAGTCCCACGTCCCCTTAGGGACCTTGTCAGGAGGCACCGGTGGCCAAGGGGTTAAAGGAGCTCCACAGCCATCGTGGCTCACGGTCTGCACTGCATTATGATCAATCCCAGTAGGATATTGTCAGTGAGGGTGAAATGAACTTGCAGTAGCTGAAAGCAAGATAGGTTAATTAAAAACCTTGATCAAAGCATCATAATCCACGTAAAAGGTTCCATCTTTTAATTATTTTCAAATGGTCTCTCAGGCAGGACGGCCAAGAAGAAGTCCTTGTTCCCAGGGCCCGTGAGCTGTGAAATTGTGTCATCATGTCAGATTCAGTTATCACTTGCTGTCCAAACGAGAGAAAGGCAAAGCCCGGGACAGTCCCCTTGTTCAGGATGAAAATGAGGAATTGGTGATGACTCATTAGCGCTCTTGTGACCGGGGTCAGACGGGGAGCTGCACAGAGCCTCCCCAGCCGGTGGGCAGGAGCCGTGCCTGGGGCGTGCCTGGCCGAGCTGGCCTTGCAGCCTGTCAGTGTCTCGAGCTCGCAATCTCACACTTTAGTAATAAGGTTTCAGCACCTGCTGGATGGTTTTGTTCTCACAAGCGCTTTCTGCTGTAGAGGGAAATCAAACCAGTCAGCCCAGCGGCTGAGCGTCCGAAGCTCCCTGTTTGACTCACACCAGCTCACTGTGCTTCCCAGACACATTCACTCATTCAGCAGGGAGGTGTGACCTGCTCCGGGGCTCGATGAAAGCACTGACTTCAGCGAGGGCAGAGGGGCAGAGGGCACAGAAATGATTATCCAGGGAAGATTTCAGTGGGAATTTTAGGTTACAAATGATAATTCTGCACTCTGTGTAGGATAGCTGGGAGATGCAAATTCAAGTTCTCCCCACCAGAGCATGGGGTCCAAGCACAGGTATCATGGGTGTCAGTGCAGGGATGTGCTGTAGCGCATCCTGTAAAGGTTCTTCCAAATCCCTCCTCCTGGCATGTGCAACAGGAGCAGAGTAGCATGTGCTTCCTCCTGCCCTTTGGCTTTTGTACCTTTCTGTGCTGTCAGAGGTCTCTATTTACCATACATTATACACTTAGAAAATGACAGGCCTGTTATATGGTGGTGTGAATAAAAATTAATAGCATTTCCAGTGCAATACTGGCATAGTCTGGGCTCTCTTGGGTAGGGTACTGCAATTGCAAACACTTCCTTTCTTGTGTTGGTTTTGGATTTCATGCAATCATTGTTTCTATCCTATTATTTAGCCCTTGGGATAGGATTTTGGAATACAAGGATTTCTTGTATAACGGCCTTTCATCCCAGGTTTGAATCCAGCAGTGCTCCTTTCCTTCCTACGGTTTTGCTGTGAGAGGGGGAAGAAGTGCTGGAGAAAAGAGCAACACACGCACACACAGCTAATGAGAGCAGGGTGTGAAAACGTCCTGTCTTTCCTTCCCACCCAGCAGTGATGGACTCCACAGTGAACTGCAGCACGGTGAAGCGTGGGAGGTGTCACACACGGTTTGCTCATCACCCCATTTACTGCAGAAACAGCCGATCGTGTCTCTCTGGAACGAAAGAGAAGGACAAGGTGACCTCGGGTAGAGGATTTGTGCGGCCTTGGTGACCCTGGGCTGGAGCAGTGGCCACCGTGCCTCTGGGGCCAGCCAGCAGGGATGGGGAGGCTGGGAGCATCACAGCCCCCCGGGGCGGCCCAGGACCATCAGAGCCCCACGAGGGGCTGGGGGGTCGCAGCCACCCCGCTCCTGGCGCAGGTCCGAGCGTGGCCACCAGCTCACAGCTGAAATGGGTTTGTGAGGACCCAGTCCTGTGTTCTGCAGGGAGCAAGGGGGGCTGTTCACAGCATCCTGCCACGAACTGGCTTCGAGTGGCCCCTTGGGCTCTCTCAATAGATCAGTTTGATGAGGACCTGGGTTAGTTACCAAGTACATGAGCCTCAGAAGCCAAGTTACAGAGCAGCTGTGAACTGGTTTGTGCTCCTAGGCCGGCACAAATAGGGCTGCTCTGCATCTCCCACATGCTTCAACACAGTCTCATGCCCTTTTCCCTTTCTTTCCTACCAAATCCCATTCCATGGGCTGCTCTCCCTCCTCCTCTGGTGCTGCAGAGGACAGTTTTTCCCACTTCCAGTATGGATCTGCACAGCCCACTCACCTCTCGGTGTCAGTATGATCTGTATTATAGAGACATCAAAGCACAGCATCCTCTGGGGAAAGGAGAGATAAAGGGAGGAGAAAATGTTCCAGAAGCACCAACAAGCAAAAGTTGTGTTTAGCCCCTTCCTGGAACAATAATCTCCCCGAAGGTGTGCTGAGCACTCCAGCAACACGCAGCGGGAGCAGCCAGGGCTCTGTGCGCAGTGTAATCTGATCATGCTCTGTTTGGATAAGAAACACAGCTTCGTGTTTTTCACCTTCTAGGAAAGAGATTTATTATGAAAAGCAGGTCTCTGCCTCAGAGCACATCAAAAACAGTTGGCTTCATAACCCTGGGAAAAAAAGATAAATAAAGAAATCCCATGAGACACGTGTGAGAACTGAGGAAGTATTAAAACATATGTTGGAACATATTGATCCCTGAAAGCCTCCTGCAGCAGACATGAATCTTTTTCATTTCCAGCCCCACTGATGCTTTAATGAGGATGGTGTGTGCCACTCACCTAGATCAATCATTTATGCAGATTCCTGCCAAGCCCCCACCACAGGCCCCGTCTCAACCCGGCAGGGAAGACAACGCCGCGTTTCAGCTGAGCGGTACCAAACCTCTGCAGAGAGCGCAGCTGCAGCCCTGGCCAGGCATCGAGGTCTCAGGCTCCGAGGGCTGCCACCTCTGTCAGGTCAGAGGGATGTCCAAGGACCTACAATCTGCCCTGTGGATTGGCATCCCTCCTGCCAGTTCTTATCCACAGTAATGTCCCGGTGGCACCTGGCTTGGTGCGAGCAGAGTGCCTGAAATTGACCCTTTCATTCCTATTTCAAGTACACCAGATTTTTCCTTTTTCTCCTCCCGAAGTGTATGTGTAACAAATATAGCACGGGCCTGGGAGGATGAAAAGATGAATCACAGCTATGAAAATATTTGACTATATTTTAAGCAGGACTCCCAGCAGGTACAACCGTAGCCATCTACCATTGACGTGCTTCAGAGGCATCAAAAGACTGTTTTTTCCACCACTGAGTTATCATTAATTATTCTTAAAATAAACTGCTACCATGCAGCATTAATTCAGAAGAAACTGTAAATTCCTTGCTATTCTCTACAGCTTGTTTTCACAATGAATTAATGGGAGTTAATTTAGCACTTCACAACAAACAGGACCACTGCAGGAATACAAACTAGGTGTTGCTTCCTGAATTCTTCCTCTCTCTTGTTAGAGGCCCTCTTTTGACTATTATTAGATGTGGTACAAAAGGTCTTAGTCTGGCAGAGAGTAAATTTGCTGGAAAAGCAGAAATCAGGAAAAAATACTGCATGATTTCCTCCTCTTGTGGATATTAACAGTTTGGCACAGATACATTGCTGTCACAGTGGAAAAGAATGGTAAAAAATGGGCTCTAATTCCTTGTCGTATGTTAATATTAGTATCTGTGAGCAGTGTGTTGTCATGTCTGTGTAGCATGTCCTTCGTCCAAGACTGATCCCAGTTTTCTGGAGCAAGCACCATTTCAGCCCACAGGTGGCACTTCGACTGTCGATCACTTTCTCTAAAAATGCAAGAGATTTTAGTCCTCACTGAGATGGAAAACTAAAATAAGCAATTTGGAAAGCATTCTGCATCTTGGAGAGGCTTTCTATAATTTATTCAAACTCAGCTTGAAATAGAGAAATGGTTTTACCCCCGGAAGCATCCAAAAATACATTGTGTCAGCACGAGCATTGTGTAGGAAAATCACCAAATACTCAAAAGCTGGGGTTCGAGGTCCCCTGTGCTAACAGAGGGCTCATTCACAGCTGCAGCTCCTGGGGGTGCCTGTGGAAGCTGGATGCTCAGCAAGTGTTGGGGTCCAGCTGGTGTGTGACCAAAAGGCTCTTCCAGAGTAACGTCCACACAGCCCGATATGAATCTTGGGGTCCCCCTCAGCCAATCCAGAAGCTGTAGGTGTGCACAGAGGTTCCTTGGGCATTCCAGGAGAGCGGGATGCTCCTGCGGCCTGGCTCAGGCTCCTTTCTCTGTGGTGCCAGAGACGGGAGCTAATTTTTACTGCAGTGGGCATCCTCTCTAGAAGGTCACAAGGGACGAGAGGAAATAGCCCCAGGCTGTGTCAGGGGAGGTTTAGATTGGATACTGGGGAAAATTTCTTCCTGGAAAGGGTGTCCAGCCCTGGAACAGGTTTCCCAGGGCAGTGGCGGAGTCCCCATTCCTGGATGGATTTAAAAGACATGCAGGTGTGGTACTTAGGGACAGGGGTCAGTGGTGGCCTTGGCAGTGCTGGGGGAACGGTTGGACTCGGGGGTCTTAAGTGTCTTTCCAGCCTCATTGATTCTGTGATTCCATAAAGCTGTTGCTTGCTTTTTTTCTTTGAAGGTGCTTCTATCCTTCCGGGAGACCAAGGGTAGAGCAAGTTGGGGTTTCATTTGCATCAGGAACAAAGCAAATCGGTCCTGGAAATGGTGTGGTTTTAAAGATCTCTAGCAGCCGTTGTGGAGACTGGGGGTGGGGGAGCACGGGAGAGGAGAATGGCACACAGAGAAAATTTCATTCAAGCAATTAAGGCATCACCACACTTTTATGATTAACTTCTTGTTCCCAGGTTGAATGCAGAAGCTGTTAGTAGGGGCATTGCTATTCCATACCTGACACGAACAATGGGAATATTTGTTCTGCCCGGGAGGATTACACCTTCCATTAATCTAAGTTTTATTGAAAGTTTAAATAACAGACAGACAAAATTTGATCAATTAGCAGTGTAATTCCAAGGAGATGTCACAGTGAAATTAAATCTCAGGCATTTTTAATGCAAAGAAGCCTAGGAGCTCCCTCCAGTTTTCTTTCTCAGTACAGTGTTTAGATTTTAATTGAAAGTTTATTCTGCTTTGTGCATCTTCTACTAAATTTTAATTTCAGACTGTAATGAGAACAGTTTTATATTACAGTGTTTGTAGCACTTCACGGATAGATCAAAGATGCCTCGTAAATGAAGGAAACAAACAGGTTTGTGTAGGATCCACCAGCCATGGAAATCTCCAGGAGAAAAGAGATTTTAATAAGATGTGGGAGAAATGAGAGGGAATTGGTGCTGTGATGAGGAAGGATGCAGGGGGGGAACCAGGCAGCTGTGATTATTGTACCCGTGTGCTCAGACCCTGGGGGCTCACTCAGGGGCTCCTCCAGGTCCCCCCAGTGCCAGACAGCTGGGGCTGTTCTCTTGCTCACTCCATCCCAGACAAAAGCTGCTCCCCGAGCCCACCTCAGCGCTGCTGCTCCTCTGCTTCCCAGCTGCCGTGGTCCCCTTCCTGCCATCCCACCATTTTGGCTTTCATTACCTTATACAATTTCTTTATCCCCAGTGAAGTGTTATTGCCATCGTTACTGCTCCACGTCTTCCATTTTTCTTATCACAAATGTCATTCTCAAACAGCAAGTACCAGAAGTGCCACAACCTTCCAGTGAATCTATCTCAGTGCTATCTTTGGAGACATACCTCATCTGAAAAGAAGAAGTACTGAAAATAGCTGTATATTTTTGGGTGTGTATTTTTGTCTGGATGGATGTCAGGGATCAGCTTATCGGGCAGCTGAAGCAATGCAGCTCCCCAGTGTGCACAGTTCTGCTTTTGTTTACACAGTAAGAGTTTCTGGTCAAACTTGGGCCTCAATACCCTCACAAAAAGCTTTCCCAAAGTGACAAAGACTCCAAATTTAACAGGAAATACTGATGAGGAAAGGTTTCTCAGCCATAGTGGTGGCAGAGAACACAGCAGCAGGGACTGAACTGCTGGGTGTGCAGCACACGGGCTTTGATGGCAAATCTCCCCGGACTGTTCCCCTGTCAGTCACCACCAGGTGAGCAAATACCAGGAGGAACTGGTGCTTGTGAAAATTAACAGATGTGGCTGCACATACCCAACCTCTGATCAGCTGTACCTGTACCTACCGAGCCGATGTGTTTGCGAATCCTGGTGCACCGGGCAGCCGGTGCCCTGGCTGGGGCACACCAGCTCTCTGTGCCATAATCCTGCCTGGGAGGTGAGGATTTGGGGTTTCTCAAGAAGTAATTTTTCTCAGTAAAAGCAGTGATTAACCTTGCTTCAGTCACGAGCAGCAGTATTTAAAACAACAAAAAAAAAAGGCAGCTGAGAGCTGCCTGCAGCTTGGCTCGGGCAGCCGCTCCTCCATATGGCGTGTGAAATGCCAGCACATGAAATTAACTCTCATAAATAAGTAATAAGGGCTGATTTGCCCAGATCTGGACGGGCTGACTTCCTGTGGAACGCAGCCCTAACCGTGGCATCATTGTAACTGCAGGTGTTTGAGGCCGCAGAGTTCCAACAAAATGTGTATTCTAGGGAGAACTTGGAAGGAAAAAAACACTTTGGGAAGGGGGCAGCGTTCCAGCCTCATTCCGGGGTGCTCAAGGAGGAGTGCCTGTTTGTGTTTTCAGAATTGAATGTTTCAGTTTTCTGACCCTTTCCACAAGTCAGGCTCAAGTGAAATTATATTTTGTTCAAACAGAGCCTTTGAAATAACCGGAATTTTCCCTCTTCCAGAGGACTCCTTGTATGGGAATTCTTTTTCATCTCCAGAACATGAGAGAATTGAAATAATGAAACTTCCTCTGAAAAATCAGAAAGATTTGTCCCACATCACACATCTCATGTCATCTTTCACTGACAGTACAGGGGCTTGAGACTGAAAGTCCTGTTCCTGCTAGGACAGAAATTCAGTATGCAAGAAGGTGGCAAGATTTTAAGTAGAACTCTAAGACTTAGAGTTGCCCATCTCTGACAAAAGTAATTAAACACAAATTCTCACAGACCCTGAGGACTTGAGACAGCAGTTTTTCAGCTCGTCTGCAAGAGGCCTTCCTGAGTGCCTGGTATCCACTTGCAGCAGGTGTTGGTTCAGGTATTGACCCAACTGAAAGGGCCAAGCACCAATGTCTGAATCCCCCTTTCCGGCAGCACCATGGGTTCCTGGAGGCCTGATCCTGCCTCAGGAATGACTGGGAAGCCGCAGAAAGAATGGAATTTTTTTCAGTCGCCGTGAGTGAACAGGAAGCAGTGTCACTGGGAGTCACGGGGATTGATGAATGGTCCCCGAAGTGCGGCGGTACGATCTGTCAGAGCTGGGGTTAATGGGGGGGAGTGGAAATAGCCTGAGCCTGGACAGCTGACATCATCTGCTAAATTAACTGGAAAGCAGCTCACACTGTACTCCTGCTCCTCACTTCGCCATCATTAACCCCAGCAACAGCTGCAGCTCGGCAGTGCCTGGAATGGACACGGAGCCTTGGGCAGCTGTTGGGGGCCAGTGTGCTGGGCTGGCGTGGCCGGGCTCTGCTGCGGCTTGGACATCACCCTGAGCACTGCCGTGGCACAGAGTGACAGGGTCACCCCGCCCTCATTCCAGTGGGACTCCGGGCTCGGCTTCAGTTTGTCCCCAGCCACTCTCAGGGCACAGAGAGGGACTCACAAAAAGGGAGAACTGCACTCAGAATTCATTCCCACGTGTGGCACAGAGCGTCTCCCGGGTGAGTCTGTGCAACCCTGTCACTTCTCCAGGGTCTGGTTCCTGCTCAGAGCTGGTACCACTGTGGCCCTCAGAACCAAGCTCGCTCTGCTGCCAAATGGGAGTGCTTGAGAAATGTTCCAAATGCATTTGGTACTCGACTGCAAAGTGCCACCTGTGCTGGAGACCAAATTAACCCACAGCTGACAAAATGGAAAACCAGGCATTTAATTGTTTAATGGCTTCATATCCTTTACTGCTTAATTCCCATTTACAGCATAAATACTGAAAGAAATCAAGTGATTTAAGAACAAAAACAGATCCTAATTTCTGTTGATGTCTTGTTCTCACCTTACAGGAAGAAAGGTACGTTCAGAGGCTGGTTTTGGCTCGGGAGGCACCGCTCTGCAATGAGAGACTCTAGCTCTTCCCATGGGTGTGATAATTCACAGTTTTAATAAGGTTTTTCCTGTCCTGAAAGTAAAATACAACACTGAAACTGCCAGGAGCAGTTTTCTTGGTTTGTGGTTCCAGCATGGCCTTTTCTGACCTTTGGACATATGCCATGAATGCTTTAATCCCAGCAAGGGTTTTATCTTAAGCAGATACGAGGAAGGATCTGAGAAGTAGGTCAGGAGACATTAGAGGCTGTTTGATTCATTGTGAACTGTGTGCACAGCACGGCTTTTAAGCCTGAAATGCCATTACTTGGATGCATTGAAGCTGCTGTTTTGTTTTAGAAAATAGTCAAATGGACGGTGAGTAGGAGAAAGGAGAGAGGAAGGGCTGGGTTTCTGGGGACCAAGCACCATTTCAAGCAGCAAACCGCCCCCACAAGCAGTTGCTTGTGTTTTGAGGTGGCAGCAGCCGCACCTGTGGCTGCAGCAGCGCCGAGGGTCCGGCAGCAGGGACGGGCAGCAGGGACGGGCAGCAGGGACGGGCAGCGGCCGAAGGGCGCAGGGCGAGGCTCGGGGTGGTGTTATGGACAGGGGAACAGGACAGCTCCAGCTGCCTCCTCTGCTAGCAAGACAGTGCTGTGGGGACACTCCTTAGATCCTTTCCTAAGTATTGACGATATTTTTTTCCCCCCTCACGGTGCTTTCCCAGCCTGTGTCTGTCCCGGGTGCAGAGTTTTCATTTCTTTTAATGGTTCTCGAGGAATTATTGAGAAATCAAAATACATTTCAAAGTTATCTTCAAGGCTTGCTGTGGTTCAAATGGTTTCTTGAAATTCACAGTGCAGATGCTATTTT
Source organism: Mohoua ochrocephala (assembly GCA_013398855.1). Classification (NCBI taxonomy): domain Eukaryota; kingdom Metazoa; phylum Chordata; class Aves; order Passeriformes; family Acanthizidae; genus Mohoua; species Mohoua ochrocephala. Next base: position 325,646 of record VZTA01025101.1, on the reverse strand, counting down.
TCAAAGCTTTACTGGTCCCCAAATGATTGTAATGGTGTATTGACTGGCTTTACTGGGGCCTTGGGAGTTTAGAAAGGAAAAAAGTAACTTAGCAAGTGAAAACCCTTTAAATGTATATACATGAAAGTTTTTAAAGTTCATCTAATCTGTCTCTCGTTTGGGTATTTATAAACCAGACACTGTCATTAAGGTTAACAGCACTTTCCTGTTCCTGGGAATGTTGCAGCAGTCAGTTGGCTGCAGCTCCTTCATGCCTTAAGGAAGAGAAACCCACCCATCTCCCAGGCTGGTGCACCCCTCATGCTTCTGAAACTGCTGCCAGGAGCGAGAGCTTGGCCTCACAGCACTTTCCTGCAATTGCTGGAGAGCCTAGGATCCTGAAATGTCCATGTAACAGCATTAATACAAGATGAATATAGCTCCATACCCTGGATCTGTTTAACCTGATAAATAGTTTCAGTTAATGGACAGCAAAAGGAATGATGCTCAGTAAATTTGATTTTATGAGCCTTTCACTTATTTGCTGTGCCCATTAGGTCGGAAGTTAGGTAATGGTAAGTGTCCATTAGTGCATTAGCTCAGTGATGAGGGAGCTGAGTTGGAAAAAAAAAGAAAATGGTGGAAAACCCCCTGAAGCCACGTGCATTTATTAAACCTTTGTTCATTAGTGACTGTAATGGACACTGAGCTGGAGAGACGTCGGAGTTTGGTTCAGGTGGAAAGTACAGCAACCCCTGAATCCCCTTCTTCCTCCCCACAGCATTTGGTCCGTGTTCCTCCTGCCGTGGGGAGCCTGGGACACCCACAGGGGCTGTGGGGCAGGGATGGGGCTGCTCATGTTCTCCTGTCCCAGGGAAGTCTCTGTGCAGGGCTGGTGGGATGGGCAGCCTGGGACTGCTCCTTCCAGTCACGAATGCATGACCCAGCTCGTAACAACCAAAATAATCATTTCACTGATAACCTTTTCTTTTACTCACTTCCTCTGATTTTTTTTTTTTTCTACCCAGGCAAATTAGTTTTTAAAATCTCTTTTCCCAATTTCTTCGCTACCCTGGGATTATTTACACACCCCACAAAAAGCTGTTTACTCTTCTGGGTAATTCAATGAACATTCACTTGCTTTGAATTAATATGCAACGTTGTTCCAAGTGCTGGCAATTTACTGGTAATTGGAACATCTCCTTACCCTGGAAAAAACATCCAGCCTCCCAAGTTAGTTTTCACAAGTGGCATTAATGCAGCAAGAGAGCCAAATTCCCTTGTTTATGTGCTAGCAAGGAAAGATGGGGCTTGTTAGCAATTACAAGGTAAATTTTCTTCCCCTCACTTCCTGCTGGTGCTTCCCCTGTAGCTGTGAGGGCTGCTCAGGGTGACTGGAGTCTGTGTCCCACCACTGCCAGGACCGGGTAAGTCTCTGCTGTGGTGTTTAAGCAGTTTGCCCATGATGTGTTACAGATGCTGGAAAAGAGTTTGGTGGGTAAAAGGGGTTTGCAGCGGTGTGTGAAGGAGCAGGGCACAAAGAACCCTTTGAGCAGCAGTTTGATCTCACCTGGATGCATGTCAGAGGTATGTGCTTTGAGCTGTTTGTGAACCAGGAGCTCACTGCAGAGAGCTTTGCTCACAGGGTGCAGTGGGAACGTCTCTGGCTGGTGCCCGATGAGTTGCGCCGTCCCTCGCTCGGCTGGCGATTGAGATTTAAACCCAATCGCAGTGTCAGGCTCGTGGCAGACGTGTTTCCATTTCAATCTGCTGGGTGCACTCTGACCGCGGACAGGCCACGGCGTGATAGAGACCTGTCTGTGAAACTAATAGAACCTGATAGATAGAAAATGAAATCCGCTTTCTCTGCTGCGTTGTCTGCTCGCTTCCCCTAATTTGGTTCCACTTACAAGGGCTACTTACGGTGCTAACACTTCTCCAGGGGTTTCCCCGATAGTGAAAACAACTTTGTTAGGACTGAAGACAGGGAAAGAGACAATAAGTTACATTTTTTTGACACAGTTCTGAGGTCCCAGTGGGAGCACTTTGAATCTATGCAGTCCAAAGCGAGGCTTCCTGTGCCTTTCGGAGCCTTTTTTTCCCCTTAAACTTTCTACCCCATGTGTAACCTCCTGCCCAGGCAGGACACGGGGCTCAGCCAGAAGGGAAGACAAAATGTTCTGGGGTTAGTTAAACTCCCAGGTGGGGTTTGCTGCTGGATGTGGCTGTGAGAGCAGCTCCCCTGTGGGATGGCAAGAGTCTCGGAGCAGCAGGGCCCTCCAACAGCCTCTCCTGCTCTCAAGACATTCTTTCTCTCATCGCATTTACTGTAGAACTGGAAATCTTCATTATACAAATATTTTTGTTGATTTTTATGCTTTGCTTTTGACCTGTGAAGATGTGTTTACAACAGAGTTTGTGTTAACACCCTGAAAATAAACAAGTGTGAATATGGCACTGATCATGCTAGCAAAAAAATTAATGTTGCATATGCAACATTAAATACTGTTAAAGAATTTAATTTAATTAGGGAATCAGTCCTTATGAAAGCCAGCAAGCTGATGGCCCAGAGAGCTGAAATCTTCTGGACATGGCAAGAGCTGAGCACACACGATCTCGCTGGGAGTATCCCCCGTTGGCTGCTGCACGGGGCACACCTGGCCCTGCTGGCAGCGGGGCAGAGCAGGGTTCCTGTGCTGCCAGCCGTGTCCTTCTCTGCATGAGCAGGGACCAGAGTTACAGGAACCATCCTTGGGGACCCAGTCCAGGACAATATTCAGCTTCACTTCACAAAGTCTCTGGGTGGAAATAATAGCTTCCAGTCACTAGAACCGACCTGGGGACAATATAAACCCACAATCTGGAGAGGAAATCCTTCACAGCCAATTAGAGGTGTCTTGAGCTAACAAGTACACTTCAGACTCCTTGACACCTGCTCATAGAGGCAGCGGGGCTCAGGGGCTGCACAAAGAGGTCTTCTCCATCCCCTTCTGCTCTTCACAGCCCCTCTGCAAGCCCCCCAGGGGGCTCGTGACCCCTGTCTGCAGCCCCCGGGCTGCCGTGACACCGTCTCTCCTGCGCGTGTGGTGCTTGGCACAGGTGGCATCTCCACAGACGTGGCAGCAGAGGTGCTGCGGTGTCGGCTTCAGCCACGGAGAAGATGTGAGCTTGTGGACAGTCCCCACACAGCTCGGATTGGGAGCGATGTCTTTCTCACAGCGAGTGCAGTCCTTACTCCCCGAGACCGTGCACTCACCAAGGGTGATGAATGTGCTGTTTGGGAGAGGACATTAACTGAGACATCCTATTTACAAAGAGCTTCCTAGTGGTGTCCTCAGGAGAACAGGGATCCAGACAGCGTGGTGTGTGTTGTTAGTAATGTAAAAGGACACTGTTATTTGTATTGCATCACTGAACTCCATTATGTCTTTTACTCACCTTGTTTCCAGGACAAATGCAGTTCCCTGTGAAGCCGTCACCGATCGGCACCTATTGGCAGGTCACCGCTTCAGGTTTTATGGCACGAAGGAAACAGGCTGCTGCTGAATCCCGACAACACAGGGCTCACAGAGCCACCGACTCAGCATGAACCAACTGCTCAGCTCCCACAGCACCCCTGGTTCCTCGCTGGCCACCCTGGGCACTGCCAGCAAAGCCGCCTGAGCTGGCGAGGACGGGAAGGCCCAGGGACGGGGCCATAGGTAGGACTTTATCCTCATGCCAAAGTCTTTTTCCTCTGACAGTTCTCAGTGGAGGTTTCCCTGCACTTCCCTTTGCCCGCTTGTTGTTAGACCTTGTCACAAGCATGGGGGTCTCTGTTGGTCACTTGGTCCCTGTCTCCTTGCAGAGCAGGTCCTGGCTGTGGGACCGCCGCTGGTGGCAGGGCTGGGACCAGCTCACGCACATTCCTTGCGGGTCTTAGGTCCCTTGGCAGAGCTCTGCAAGCAGCTGCTTCCCTCTCTCTCTGCATTAAGATTAATGTTTGAACAGCACTTGTCCCATCCATCTCTCTGGGAGGCTTCCTCCAAACAAATAGCAGGAGGAGGTGGCATCTATTTGAGAATGACAGGGCTTCAATCTATTTATTCCACAGGTAACCGCTCTCTCCTGAATGTCAGATTGACTCTTCATCTTCCACGGGCTGCGGTGCGAGTGCGTCGTGGCGGGTGCGGGCCCGCCTCCCTTCATTTGCAAGGAAAAAGAGTCACTGAGATTGATTGCACAATTGAATATGCAGCATGGTAAACAGTTATTTGGAAATTATTGTTTGTGTTTAATTATGACATACAGAAGTTTAACAGTCATAAATTTTTCATTGGAGTTGGAATGCAAATGTAAGCATTAACATGCATCCACGGAAGACGCAAATCAGCATTTCCCGCAGCGCATCACAGGATCCGGGGCCGGCAGCCCCACGCTGTTCGTGGGCATCCCCCTCCTCAGCATCGTGGGCCAGAGCTGACAGTGAGCTGAGAGTGGCTGAGAAACCAGGAATTACTTGTTTCTGCTTGGTTTGTTCTCTGTATAAAGTCCTTAAGGCAGAGCAGTGGCTGTAACAGGCAGCGAGGGCTTGACTCCCCCTTACACCTTTGGGGTGCAGCCAGGACAGAGAAGGGACTGTGGGTGTAACCTCCATCCTGGCAAAATAGGAAAACTTTCTGGTTTCATAGAAGTGTCTTGTCAGCACTTTTGCTGGTCTTTCCAACAATTATCAGATGGATTTTCCCCATCTTTTCTCTCTTTTTATTCTTTTCTTATCGCTTTCTTCTCCTTCCTGCAGCACATGCACACAGACACATGTTGTGGCTCTTGGCAATTGAAGAAAATGAAAAATAGATGTGTAGAGGGAAAAAAGTTTAATAGCGAGAAAAGATGTGCTAGAAAAGAGGGCAGTAATAAAGGAATCTAATTAAAATGGAAGATTTCCATGGGAAAAGGAAGAGGTGTTGGGGGAGGCAGAGGTAGAACATTGTTCCCATCCAGCCTGCTCATCTGGGGGAAGAAGCAGCATTTCCCAGCTGATTAAAAACTGGTATGATAATGAAAGATGAGTATTTTTCTGTCTTTGTATTTCTGAAGCAAATCTCTCGTGGGACAAAACATATCACTCAGTGAGTTGTGTAATGTTTAATTCTGTATTAGGCAGGGAACAAACTGTGTTTGTGTTGTACAATTCACACGTGAGCGGAAAGGTGAGCGCACGTTTCCTGAGCACCCACCTAAGCCACCAGAGACAACAGTTTTGGGGAGGATTTTAGGGGGAGACAGGAGTCCAGAGGGTCTTGTGACAGTGTTTCAGGGATGAGCAAATGGGGTATGGAGATCTCAAAATAGGATGTGCAGAAAGGGCTGACCTGTAGCTGAAGGATGTGTTTGAGCAGAGCTGACCTCGTCATCAAAGCCTGAGATGAAATATCTCCCCAGACGAGTTCTGTTTATGATGTTCTCAGGCTATTTTACCAAAGATATTGTAGCCAGTGGAGCTGTGATTTACTCCACAATGGCAGAGGTGTCCTCGGTGCCCCTGCAGAGTGGTCACCCTCTGCAGAGGGAGGGCAAGGGGTCACAGCACTGGGGACATGTCCTGCAGCCAGTTTATGGCCATTTTGGTTCTGATGCCTGAGCTGTGGGCAATAAGGGACTCACTTCACCTTCAACACAGAGTGGCCCAGACACATCACGCTGGGGCAGGGGGGTGCTGAGAAGGTGGATAAATGGCACTTGGTTGTTTGTATTTCTGTATATTGTGGCTCTTTGTAGCTGTCAGATGACCCATGGTTAATCTCACAGATTTAGGCATTTCTTTGTTCCCTGACTGAGAAGGGTAACAGGGGTATCTGTGGCCATTGGGACACAATGAATCAGTTCTGGGAAAACAGATTGTCCAAAGAGGAAACTGACAGTGGGAAGGAGCAATGTGGGATGTGGGATGAGAGTGCTAAACCAGAGGTGTGGCAGTGGGAATGGCTTTCCTGGGCTTTGCCTTAGGATTATTCCTTGCTGTCTGTCACTTCTTGGTCCTCTTCCCATGTTCTGGTTTGAAGGACACCTTTGAAATGAGGGATGAGCCATAATGAGAAAAGAAATGCAAATTAATCAAAGATGACACTAGAAATGATGTGAAACATAATTTCTTTGGCATGGAGTTCCAGCGTCAGGGGGTCTGCGTGTCTGTGTACACGGGCACATGGACATGAGCTGTCACCGTTCATCGTTACGATGCTCATAAAAAACTATACAAATATGAACACTAATAGCTCCCACACAGAGGTGTGGGTGACCTTCAGCTGGGGCTCTGGAGCTGGGTTCAGAAGCCATTGGTTTGCTTGCTGTCTGTCAATTTTCCTTTGTGGTTTCAGGTACAATCACGAGTGGCAGCGGCAGCGGCAGTAGGGCCCCACTGAGCAGCAGAGCCTGAGGACCAGGAGGGTAATGGTGAGATACATCTGAGGTGGGCTGGGGGAAAAGGGGGGAAATTAAATATTGCTCTTGTCTTTTTGTCATTCTGGGAGCCAAGGCAGAGGGACATACTGTGCTGAGCCGCTGGCACTGCTGAGGTCAGTCCTGGCTGTACAGCACAAGGGGCGAGGAAGCTTTACACAATGCCTCATGCTTTGTAGTAAAACTCCATGTCACCCTCAGGTCTTCCAGAGCTCAGCACAAATTGTGGCCAGCAGCATTGTCAGAGACTCCTGCTCCCTGGCAGAGGACAGGTACTGGTATTTCCCTGGTGAAGCACCCGGCAAACTTCATGTCCTGGAGATGGTTTGGAGCTCCTGTGGGCAGCCGGGGCGGGGCTGCTCTGGCAGCAGGTGGCAGTGGTTGGGAATCTCCTGTATTTGGGGAGTCTCAATCTGTCTCAGAAAGAAGGTGGTGATTTGTTCTTGTGCTGTGAAATTAGAAAATATTGCTATTTATGAAGCACATTTATAAAACTCACTCTTTAAAGAGTTGGCTTAAGGGTATTTGCTGCAAATCATGTTTGTGAAACAGCCTACTTGTAGCTGCACTACAAACTCAGCTTCAGTTCAAAATAGATTTGAGGAGTAATGTGGTACTCAGGCTGTATAGCTCCAGTGGAAGGGAAATGTACCTGTTAAAGAATTGGGTGTGGTTCTAAAAACCCAGACTGGGGGTATTTTAGCCTGAAATGCAATTGCATTCCCGTAAAACCTTTCACTGGCATGATGCTGGCTGTGGAGGTGAGCACCAGAGACCTTCTGCCCGTGACTTTGCAGAATTTGGTCAGCTTGTGAGAGGGCGAATAACCACGCAAGAGCGTGTGTTCTTTCACGAGCGGTCATGCTAGAGCTGTGTCCCGATGGGAAATCAGTGCTGGGGTCACAGGACAGGGCAGCGGGAACCTTCAATCCCACAGGAAATAAAAATGAAAGAAGCAGCGAGTACTGAGAACTTCCCCGGTCAGAGGTGGTGTATCACATTTGTTCTGTGTTACAAACACCACCTTGAGCTCTTGCATGTCCAGGTAAGAGAAAAGTGAAATGAAGACACCGTAACGGGTTAGAAAACGCTGAACAAGCCAGCTCCATTCAGCCTGAGTCTGCGACATGTCAGAACTGGCAAAACATTTCACTGTGCAGGTTATTAAAAATGAAGAAATTGTGCACAGTGCGAGGTGTGATGGGGATTGATTGCGTGAGCTCGGAGCTCCGCCGGGTCAGCCCGAGCCGCGGCACCGAGCGCGCGGTGACACGACAGGAGCCGCAGCGATCGCTAACACGCTCAGAACTGTTTTCACTGCTCTGCTAAAATAAATACCTCCGTTCTGCCAAAACATATTAAAGGTAAAATGAGTCACCACTAAGGCAAACTGAAAGAAAATTCCCTTGAAGGAAGTGAACACAAACGTAACTAAAAGCAGTAGATTAAAGATTGAAATATAAAGTTACACTGCAGATGACAGACAAACTTTTTCTTAGTGATTTTCCAGAGGAAAAGCATTTATCTTGTCTGTTCCACTGTGCACTCTGCCTTCCCCTTGCAGCACCACACACTGCCCTGGCAGCCCGAACCCTGAGAGCTCTGAGCCTTTATTTGCCCACACTCGATCCCCATGTCCTGCAGGGAGCGGTGGCAGTTGTGTGGTGCTTTGGGCTTCTGGAGTACATTTGTATCTTGTCAGTGTTTTGCAAACATTAATTAAACCTCTCAGAAGAGCAAGCAGCAGCATTCCCTCCTGCGGGATGATTTCCTTGATATTTAAGGCAAGTCTGGAGCCAGGAGCAGGGAGTGGCCGGTGCTGGGCAGTGTCCCATGGCTTAGTGTGGCCAGTATTTCTACCAGAAATGGCTTTTGTGGTTTCCTGTAATCCATAGTTTTTGGCAGGGGGTGGAAGCCCCCACTCCACACAGCCAGGGTTTAATTTCCATAGCTAATGAAGAAATTACTTTTGTTTGTGTTTTAAAACTGCTCAAAGAATTATGTGTGTATTTACAAGTCCGTGGCTTAAAAGCCCTTATCTATACTTCTGGATTTTTTCTGTACTCGTTCTAAAATGTGCTGGCCGTAGCAATTGATGACTCCAGTTTCCCCAGGTAGATGTTCATTACACCGCACCACTCACATTGTTACAAAACATGCAGCAAAATGACTCCAGGACAATTAGCAAGATCCTGTTCCTGCAGGAGCCTCACACTCTGCCCGGGCAAAGGGTAGCCGGGGGGGCCATTTAAAATAAAAGGAAGTAAATCTCTGAGGAATCAATGCCTTTCCCACAATATTTGCACCTTGGCAGTTGCTGATCCCAAGTGTTTAAAAAACACAAGTTGGGCTTCAAAATATAATCATGAGAATTCCCTAATAACAGGGGGAGTTGGAAGAACAGAGCCATGTGCTGCCGGGCACTTGGGCTAATTGTATTCATAAAACTACATCCATAACCATATAAAATGTGTGTATGATTCTGGAACAGTTATATGCATACATATATAAATGTGTGTGTGTATATGTGTGTGTGTATTTTTTGGTTTTTTTTAATGGCTATGTATATGCACACTGCATACAGTGGGAGTTGATGTGGTGCCTCTCTGCAGTCAGAGGAAGTGCGGGGTGTGCACACACGGGCCCTCTGCTGCCGGGGTCACGGGCAGGGATGGCACTGTCCCGGCAGCACGGCTCGTTAATGCCACCCTGGCAGAGGAGCTCCGGGTGCTGAGTCACTCCTTTCTGGGTAAATATCAGGGTAAAAAGACATGACATTTTCTGGGCCGTTCTTCTGTATTAATAAGATTCCAGCTACAGGGTGACCTTTTCACAAAGGATTTGTAAATGCCAAAAGCTGCATAAAAATCTCTCTTTCTCAGGCAGACAGAGGCATCATAACTTTGCGTTTATTTTTTAAATGGTGTTTTCCCATCTTTCCCCTTTTGATCATCTCTTTCTCCTGAATGGATGTAGTGACAGCTGTACCTCCAATAAAAGCTATGAAAGGGAATGGGAGAAAATCAGCGATTGAATCATCACCACCAAGTAACATCATTTAATTCCTTCTCCCTTTTGCAATATAGTCCAGAGCCTGCACTTGTCACTGGCAAGGGTTCAGCTTTTCCTAAACTGCAGCTTAAAAAGGAAAAATTGAGGCTGGACCTGAGTCAAATGCAAGTTTCATACTTTAAAGTTTTATCACCTTAAAATATCCTCCTGCGTTTAATTTCCAGAGTGATTCTTGTGTCCATCTCAGCAAATGCTAATACACTCCCCCTGATTCCCACTCGGGTTCCTCCCAGGTTTTCTCCTTTTCCCTCCCGTTTCCACGGGAAGTGTATGATCAGAAGGAGCAAAAACCGTAGGTGGGTACCTGAGGTGTCACCTCAAATATTGAGGGTTGATATGAGAACAGGAAAAACGTCCACGGTTGAATAGGAATACAGGCCAGGAAGACACGAAAACAGCAAAAAATTATCCCTTATGCACTGGTGAATTAAAGTTGTCTGAACTCCACCAGGTCCTTCAGTCAAGGCCAGGACAAACACCTTCCCCTGATGATTCCTTCTGTGGCATTACCCTCAGAACTTTTCCATCACAATCCAGGTTTCCCTTCTGCAGCACACAGCATTGCTTCTTGTTCCGCTTGCGCTGACTAATGAGGGTAATTGGTCTCTGTCCTCTTCATAATGTCCCTCTAAGTATTTGCAAAGAGTTATCATGGCTCCCTCCAGTCCTCTTTTCTCTTCACATAAAGATTCTCAATTCATTTTAATTCGTCCTCCCTGACCCTCCCTCCCACTCCCACTTTATACATCAAATAATGGAGCCCAATTACTCTGCAGACACACCACATTCGGATGAGAGAATGAAGGAGGGGACAGCACAGTGCACTGGAAAGACAATTGTGAATTCTCAAGTGACCAGCAGCTTTCCCTGTGGGCAAAGCACTGCTCAGGCTCAGCAGCTCGGGTTTGGATTTGGGTGCAGGAGCTCTGCAGCAGTTCCATGTCTTTCTCAGGTCCCACCACAGCAGCAGCTGAAGCCACGCCAGCATCGCCGGGCACTGCTGGGCGTTGCTGTGCCTCGCCAGGACACACAGCACTGCGGATGCAGAGACCCAGAATCCCCTCCTGCACTCTGTAACATTAAGACGAGGGTTAATTTGGATTAGCAAAATGGAAATGTCAAGCTTCATTTATATTCTGGCACCCAGTGTTAATTACCTTTCCCTTTTTTTAGTAACCGTTCTTGTGTTCGGTTTCCTCACTTGAAGCTGATAATAAGCTGTCCATCCATGTAACCATTCTGCTGACACAAATCATGATGGATATGAAAAGAAATAAAATGCAAATCTAATGAGACATTGCTCAGAATGAGACAAAAAAAATTGAGCCACGTTCTTTAATCATCAATGTGCAAAGCCAACCAGAATGAATTTGTTTCAAGGAGGCCTCGTTTCTATTTAAATGTAAAATACACTGAAATGTTTAAGAACCACAGAAAACTATGGATTTCTGGTAAAAGGCTAAGTATTAGCCTTGTAATCCCAACAAAAAAAAGTCCCATACCAACCAACAAACAAATTCTACCCCCTGGTGCTGCAAAGAGGCCAATGGCTTCTCCTGCTAAGACTTCCCAGAGGGAAAAGCAGAACTCTTTAGACACAAGGTCACTGAAAACTTTAATCACGCACTTGCTCTGTAGGACAAAGACTCATCAAACTGCCAGCATCATCCAAAATACTGGTAGAAAAAGCCTAATTCTGACCTGATGCTGTTATAAATAAGAATATCGTTGCACAAAGTCAGTAAGAGGTCATGAGCAGTTTGAAAGGTTCAGTCCTCTAACCTTCCTCCTCCTTCCTTCCCCCCTCCCTGTTATCATATTTTCCCCCATTCCTGTTTGAAGCTGCATTTCTAATCACATCCAGTGCAGAGTAAGACACACTGCCTGGCTACAGCACCCACTTCACTGCCGTGATCCAAGTGTTTCAGAGAATATTCCAAATTCTGTGATCCTGAAGTGAGCCCTGTATCAGGAAGAGTTAGTAAATTTAGAGTAATAAAGCCAATCTTTGAGAACAAAGAGGGTCTTTGTTTACCTTCTAAACAGAGGTTTCAGGACATACTCAGGCCTCATCCCTCTTCTTTGGGCATATAAAAGAAGAAAATATTAAAAACTCATTAAGAAAAGGAAGCCAGACTCCCCGTCCTGTGTGCTCAGAAAACGAGGCTTTAACAAGCGTCAGATGTTGTGGAAACCCGCAGTGAGATTTGTGTAAGTGGTGTGAGGAAGGTGAGACTCGGGATGTCTGTTCCTTGTGCTCAGTACAATGGGAAGGGGCTCCCCTGGAGTCCCCAGGCACTGTGTAATTAAATGGTGAGATGTGTGACGGCCAGACGGATAAACGGGTTCAAAAAGAGATCCAATTAATTCAGAGGAGAAACCTATCTGTGGCTATTAAAGCCCCTTGTTCCCAACACAACTCATGGCTCAGGAAGTCCATAATCTGCTAATTACTGGAACCTGAGAGCTTGATTTGTAGGCACAGAGCTGTCCAGTTTCTGCTGGAGACAAGGCACTGGCTGGGGGATTTTAGATGCTCCAATGTAACAGGTCTTTCGTTTGGGTCTTTTAAAGTCATCTTACCAGGGCCTTCCTGGTGCCCTCCTCGTCCCTGCTCCCCCCAGGCTCTGAGCCTTGTCACTGTGCTACCTCAGTATCCTGTCCCTCACCCAGCAGAGCTCCAGAAGATCCCAGCATTATTTTGTGATTCCATTTCATGTTCATCTGCCCTTTAGGTTTTTGAGGGGTTATTTTTCCCTTCATGTTTCTTCAAGTGTTTGGATGATACTTTATTACTGCAGTAAAGTAATTGCACAGGCACAAGATGAACATTAACGTTTGCAGTGTGGGTTGAGGAAAAAACACCATCTTTAAGCCTCCACAGCAAAAATGCTCCTCAGCAACAAATGAATGTGCCACAGCCTGAGTTTCCCTACAGCAGAAATCCCTGCTGCTCCTCCAGGCCTTTAAACACCTCCACCACCAGCAGCACTAACAAATGGCAAAGTCAAACATTTTTTTCTTGAACTGACACCCAGTCCTTGTGATTTCAGATGTGATTTTGTTTCCAGATTTTATCTGCATGAGCAGTTTGAATGGTTTTATAATTTGCCTGTGCTTCCATTTTATCACATCTGCCTCCCATCTGTTATTTTTATGGTTTACATTCCCATTCTCCTCTCCTAATGCCAGCAGCTCGACTATAAAGCTGATTTCACATCCTAGAAACTTATCACCTCTCTCAAAGAAACATGTCTTGTGCAGGACGGCATAAGAACCACCTGGAGAAGGATGGGTGGATCTATTATTAATGATTTTCTTTAGCAAGAGCCCACACAACCACTGTACTTGGTGCAGGTACATGTTCTCCTCTCACTGCACCTTGCAAAAGTCCCACTGAATGAACAGAGACCAAATGTAAACAAAAATTTTGTGATACAGGGCTGTTTATCTGTTAGATCCCACTGCACTGGGAACAAAACAGGAACAGAGTGAGCACTCCAGGGCTCCAGGCTCCTCCCCAAGGCTTACCCCAAAAGGCAAGGATGGGCTGGAGCAGAAAGCTGGTCCCCAGGGATGTTCCATGAGCTGCCCAGGGCTGCAGAAGGGAGAGGGAAATGAAAAGCCAGCCTCTGCACCCCCAGGCTGAGCAGCTTCCTGTCACACTCAGAAGATAAAAGTAATTTGGTCACTGTATCATGGCAGCGTCCTCCTCCTGAGCATTGCAGTGCATCATCAGCCAGGGGTCCTTCCACAAAACACTTTTGAATCAACGTTAATTCCCTGCAGCTCTCACAACGTGACCTTGGGTCGTGCTGGGCAGGTGGCCCTGGTCCACAGAGCCCACAGGAGGAGTGGGAAAGGGGCTGCAGGACTCGTGCACTGATGCCAGCTTGGCATCAGGTGGAAGAATCCGTAACGTGCAAAATAAATATAGATTTCCCTAATATTGTCTCCAATACCCAATGCTCGGCCTCAGATAAACAACAGATGAGTCCCGCACGTGTCGCAGGTTTGGGCCAGTTAAAATTTTCACTTATTTGTGGCAACACAGACTTCTTCTCCTTCTTTTATAATTTTCCAAGCAGAAGTATAATTGGCTCTGGCCTGCTACCAAGAGGTTTATTAGAGTGGCAAGGGATGAAACTAATGATTGTTAAGAAGATCTAATTCCAAGGATACCGAGTTGTTGATTACACATTTATGGCCGCTAACCAGCAGCTCTCGAGTAAGGGCCTGTGGATTTGTTTACCTTGCCAAGGCACTAAGATGCAGCCAGTCACTAAAATTCAGAGGTTGAGGCAGAAATCAATACAGAGCTGCTGAACACCCTCCTGTGCAGCTGGGAGAGACTAATTGCTGATGAACCTATGAGTCCAATAAAAATGTGCATAATTTAAATTGTATTAAAACCATAAGCTGCTAAAACATCAATATTTAAACACCATCCCACCATCCCCTGCAGTGTGACCAGGGATCCTACGGGAAGAACAGATATTGCTGAGCATAAAAGCGACAAAGATGCAAGAATTGCCTGAAAAATTTCTTTCACCAAATTCCTGACATGGATTTGAATAAAAGTGTCTCACGGAAAAATGTGGCCCCAGGTGTTCTTCCTCTCGGTGCCAAGAACGGCTGCCAAATGGGTTCCCAGTCCCCGAGCAGGTAAAGTGGAAGCCAGAGGAATGCAGAGTTGATTCTAAGACCGAGCAGCTCCACAGGGAGCAGGTGCTGCTGCTGCGTGGGCAGCACTCCCACCTGTGACTTAGGGTGTGGGAGGCGTGTTTGCTTCTGAGGAGGTTTGTTTGCAAAGACACAGGTCCGTGGCTGGCAGAGGACTGAAATCCCCTGCTTAAAACTGCCAGCCCCGAGAAACCAGTCCTGGACCGCACCCACTCGACAGCTTCCACGGCACCAGAGAGTTCTTCCCTGTCCCCGCCCGAGACCCTCCGAACCGAGTGACAGCTCCTGGAGCAGCGGCTGCAAGGAGGAAGGTCACTGAGGACTGACCCTTCAACGGCAAGATCCCATTCCCAGTCTCTTGACCATCCTGGCCAAAGCACCCACACACCAAAAATCTGCACTGTGCTGGCTAATTTGCAGCTAATTAACTAGCTGACTTTTAAGGAGATCCTCGCACCACTCAATCCAGAGCTCACCTGCTGAGGATTATGCGTTTATCACCAAGAAAATCCCTGTCTGTGCTGGGTCTGCACGTGGCAAACCTCCATGGTTTTCCCAGGCACTCTGGGATACATACCATGAAATTTAACAAGGTGTGTCCTATACAGGGCTGTAACATTGCAGCTGTGTGGACTAATTAGATAACACTCATTATTGTTCATTCAATTTGCACTTGCAGAGGCGGTGCCAGCGCTGGCTGCGCTCCGGCCCTGATTGATTGCTCCCACTTTGCATTCATTAGGAAGGTGGCCTCAGCACAGTGGTTTTACAGCGTGTTTGCTACCACTTAACTGGATATGCCAGTCAAATGCCTTGAACTGCGTCTCTTGATTAACAATATTTTGCAAATACAGTGCAGGCTGTTTGAGCAACCTGACAGGAGATCGTGGGGCTGGGCGAGCGCTGCTCCCACTCCCCGCAGAGCCCTCACCTTCCTGTAGGCCAGGCGGGAGAAACACCCCTGTGACAGGAAGGGCTGGTCACAGCTCACCATACATCAGGATCATCAGCGACCGTGTCCATCGCTCATCTCCTCCACTCAGATGTGATTTACAGAAATAAACGGGCCTGTCAGAGGGTTTGACTGGGGCACATATCGGTCGCAGTGACCTCTGCGATTTTTCCTTCATGTCCCCTCACAGCTGCAGAGCGGGGTTTGCTCTGGTCCATCTCATCTCCCCCTCCACTCCAGGCAGCCACCTCGGGGGGTCGGTGGAGCCAGGGACTCATCTCTTGTCTGGGTTCCTGTAACAGCAAACAACAGCCCAGAAGCGCCCGTTGCCCCAGCCCAGGGACCTCGAGACCCTCTGGTCCCAGGGCCCTCCACCCTCCTGTTCCCCAGCTCAGCCCTTTGCCACCAGTCACTCAGGCTGCCAGAAGGGGGATGCTGGGCTTGCAGGGAACCTCCTGGCGGCACCTCCCCATGACATGGGACAGCTGCTTCCCCGCCAGGGCAAGGGCACTACATGGCAAGATGATGCCATTCAGTGCTGGACTGATTTTGGGGGATTTTTTCATCACTCTCAGTGTTGCTAGGCTGCTGACACACGGCAGCTCCACAGCCAGCGTGTTCGGCAGATGAACTGTCGCTTCAGCTCATTCCAGGGTGAAACACTGTCACTTTTCCCTTTTGCATATGCAGCACGCACTGGGGAGTTCAGGTCTGTGCACAACAGATTTATTCAACAGTAATCGTTTCATTTCTGCAAAGGAAATATGTTCCACTGTTCCTGCAGCTGACAGGCTCTGGCATCGGTTGGAGGCTGAGGCTCCAAAAGGAGGGAGAATATGTTTATGGGATGAACCACAGCTGTTTGCAGTATTCCTCTGCCCTAGCAATTATTTTAATAGAAAGAATTCCTGGAGGGTTATTTGGCTTCACACGGTGCACGTCGTGTTCACAGCCACTAGTTCAGGTACCAGGGGAGAGAACCTCTGAAGACAGTTCTGCTCCTGTAAAACATTTTTTTTAAAAGGCAGCAGGTTGAATGCTGCAGCCTGCTCACACACCAGAAAATACTTGCTCCCATGGGTAGCACAAGAAATGATAGGAAAACCGGTACATTTACATAATCTGCATTATCATAAAGTTGTTTATCAGCATCGCTGAGCTGCCCAGCACTCCCAGGGTGTCA
This sequence comes from Mohoua ochrocephala, assembly GCA_013398855.1. Lineage (NCBI taxonomy): Eukaryota > Metazoa > Chordata > Aves > Passeriformes > Acanthizidae > Mohoua > Mohoua ochrocephala. The sequence continues at coordinate 309,336 of VZTA01025101.1, read as the reverse complement.
GAAGAGATGCTGCCCAATGCAGCCAACGCTGTCCAGCTCAGAGATACAGAAAAGGTGAGCGAGACACATTCCTGCAGAAAAGGTGAATCACCTGGCTCCATGCATTTTTCCCTGAGGGAGAAAGACCTCCCCAGCTTGTTTGTGGTGCAGTGGTTTCCATGGGTGCCTTTTCTGCCCCTGTGGGGCAGCTCCTGGAGGGAGAGTCTCAGGCCAGGCTGGCTGCAGGAGTGCAAAAGGGACTACTTGCGCCAGTGCTGCGTTTCCACGATGAACTGGAGCCTGTTTAAAATTCAGCAGCATTGTGTGAATGTGTTGCTGCTTTGCCTCAGAAATAATCAGTCAAGACAGTCCTCAGACACTGCTGCTCATTAAATAAAACACCCGGATTCCTCCCTGAAGGGGAAGGCTCCTCAGGGACTGGCAATATTTTAGCCTGCTTGCCATCTGAGGGCTTTAAAATACTTCAGAAGCATTAATTAAGTCTCAGGACATGCCTATAAGATGGAAGTTTAGCATTTACTCAGCAGCGAGCAGCACTGGGGCTGCAGGCTGGGGATGCCCCAGGACTGTGGAAGTTTGGATCAGGTATTGTGGATCTCGGAGTGTCAGCTGGTGCCAGCACAAGGGAGAGCAGAGTTCCCGAGCTGCCGCTCCTGCCCTGAGCTGCCCGTGGGGCCAGGCTGGCGGCCTTGCAGAGGAAGGTGGGTTCCCAGGGGGGGATGCTCTGCTCCCACAGCTCTGTGCCAGCCCCAGCACCAGCTCGGGATGGCTGCCCTGCTGCTCAGCCGCAGCTGCCAGCGCGGCATTCCCAAGCCTGCACCGTTGTGATTAGCCCGTGTCCTTCACTGAAGGCATCTCACACAGACATTGGGATTTGGTTCAGGTGGCTTAATGAGAAAATGAGTAAATCCCTCCCTGGATTTTTATGTTCGAACCATCTGTCCAAAATATGAGATATCTGAATTCCTTACAGCTTTAGGATGTTAGACTCTTGTTTTCTCTCTGAAAATGCCTATCTTTCAGTGCACAGGAGAGCTCTCGCTCTTCATCCCACCAACAGGACTTTAGTCACACACTTATGAATGTATAAATGGAAGTTAAATGCTTTAATACTTCTCTGGAAGTAGATATAAGAGAGGAAGGCATGAGTAAATAAAATCTGCCAAGTGATGCTTCAGAAAGCTGTCCAGACAAAAATAAAGAAAAACTGAACAAATATCCTGTAACTCAGAGAGGAAACAGGTAAGGGTTTGCATCACCAAACAGTGCTGTTCACATAGAGAAATGCCATTTCTTACCTGGAGATTTAGACGAGAAGTTCAGTGATTTTTGTCAGTGCCTTTAGTCTCTCTGCAGAGAATATTAGCATACTGCTACTGACAGAACGTCAATAATGGGGGAGGCAAACACTTCTAAGGCGTTAATTCTCTCAGCATTGTGAGATCCAACATATGCATCATCACTGTACGTCAGCAAGGGATAATGTGAGCAGGCACCACAGACTGAAATACGACAGTGGAATCTGCTTCTGGAAGAGATTTCCATGTGGGAACAGACAATGTTTCAGCAGTTTCCCATAACAACACCACGGCCCCACACAGCTCCTTGCTGCTGGAATCTGCCTCTGTCACAAACAGCTTTGCAATGGATGCACGTGGTGTGGATGGGCTCAGCCCTGTGGGTCAAGCAGTCGGTGGCCATGGGAAGGGAAAGGGCAGATGGGGACATCAATGTAATTTAACTATCACAAACTATGCAAACTCACCCTGAGCAGCTTTCCCTGACTTTCCAGGACAGGCTCGGTTTTGACCTGTAGTCTGGATGCCCCAATCATTTGGGCCTTATGAATACTTAATTCCCCACTTAATTGCTTCAGTGGCAAGCAGCTTTCCCTTACTGCACTTCCTTCACCCCAGAATGCGGTTAAAGAAGGAAAAATGATCTCCTGGATCATCCTCTGGCCACAGAACATAGGCTCCTGCTTGGGGTCATGCAGTGATCTCTGACTCTCTAACAAGAGCTGGGTAAGAGATTGAGCAATCTGTGTCTCTATCTGCCTCCCATGTGTTTATCCAGGACATTACTAGATCTGGGCAAATAATTAAGCACAAACATTTCTTAGATTTTTTTTTTAGTCTTGACCGTTTTCTCACTCCTTTTACATGGCGTTTTCACTCCCATGACTTCATTCTACCAGCTCTGTTTACTATCAGAGTATTCACTGAAGCAGCAAATTATACATGATTATTGGAGATTATTCACTGAGAGTGAAGTGATAAATGAATAATTAATTCTCATTATTAGCACAGTCGCCCTGTTGCCTGGAGGCCTCCGTGAAATCAGGACCCCATTGCTTTCGGTACTGTACTAGCAAATAGGGACAGACAGTCCTTGCTCCCAAAGGGCTCAGCCTGGAGAGGGGACACAGCTCGGGGGAAAGGGTAAAGAGATGTGTGTTGGGCTGGGGCAGCACTTCAAAGCCCGGTGGATTCTGCCCTGAAACGCCCAGAGGTTCCCTCATTTCCTTTGTGTGTTGGGTTGGAAGGATGCTTCCCCCTGCCCTGGTGAGCTCATCACCCCTTATTCCCATTCCTGTGATGGCAAACACCAACGACCCCTTTTTGCTCTCCTGTCACTAACCAGCACCTCTTGCAACACTACTGATTCTTCTGTGGCCATGTTATTTCTTGGGCCTGTTCTGATCTTTGGCTCAGAGGTTTTTTGAGCCTCAGCTCCAACTTCTAGGTCAGGAAGGTGAAACACAGGTGATGAAGCTGCTAGGGAAAAGGCAGGAAGGAGCAAAAATCCCATAGGGGAAGAGTTTCTTCCCTCCTGCCAGGGCTGCAGTTTGCAGGAGGTGATCAGTATGATGTATAACTGTGGAACTCCCCCAAAGCACACACAAATAAAACAGGGAACGGGCTGTAAAATATGTTGGAGCTGGAAAATGAATGATCTCTGTCAACCATTTAAAAGCAATCCAGTAATGTGAACAATCAGAAGTGAAGAAAAATCAATACACTTTTCATGGCGCAGAGAGGGAAAATAAGTGGGATTTTACTCCTGCAAAATCCATGCAAACAAAACCCAACAAATTAATTCTGCTTGTCAATGGATATGGTCGTGTCTTCAGCAGCAGAACCGCCTCCCAGAGTGCTCTCCTCAGCCCCAGCACGGTGCCAGTGATGTAGCAGAAATCTCCACTGGTGTCAGTGGTATATGATAGAATTATGAACAATCATGTGTTATTCCCAACACATTTAATTTGTTGAACAAATAATTCCTCTAGGAAGGTTTCAAGGAAAGCAAACAGAGAGACAATAGAGCACAGCAGATACAGCCCAGTCCCTACTTCTGCACCCAAAATTCAGACAAAGCACCAGAGCAAAGCAAAGCATCACAATCCCTGTCAGACAATTGGAGGCATGATTAGAGTGTCCTGAGGTGGCCATTCCTACCCTCCAAATTGCAGCCAGCTTTTGACTTCAGGTAACAGAGGGGAAGTGGCCTTGAGGGTAAAGGAAGAAGTTCCTGTAGCAGCTCTTTAAAATTGTCGCGTTTGGCGAAGTTGTAAAGGAAACATCAGTAACACTGAACACGAACATGCCTTTGCAGCTGGACCCCTCCCAACAGCAGCTGCTCCATCCCGAAGCAGTGGCTACTGTGGGGCGTGAATTTGAGGTCTCCTGCAGCACCTCCGACATTGCAAAGAAAGAAAGATTTTTTCCCATTTAGTCAAGCTTGCAAGCTCCAAGCTCCTACAAGTACATTTGTTTATCTTTAGGTTACCTTCAGAGCCTGCGTTCCGTGGGCTCGGGTTTGTCTCCGCCGAGGCGATGCCGCCGCTCTGTGGTGCCGCGCGGAGCCGACACGTCCCGGGGCTCCGGGGCTGCGTCCGGCCGAGCACGTCCCCTTCAGCGCCTTTGCATCCCTCCCGCTGCCCACAGAGCTTGGATCGGCTGAGACAGCCCTTCATCCTGCTCGTGGTGAGCTGGGCTCAGGTCCTGCCCGTTTGCCGGAGGGGCCGAGAGGAGCCTTCATCGAGGGATCTGCACAGAGAGGAGATGGCTCTTGGTGGCTTGGCCGGGGACACGAATGCACCCAGCACAGCCACCCAGCAGCTCCCTCCCTGGAAAGGAGACTGCGCTGGTCAGCTCTCAGTGTTAAGGGCTGTCTCTCACTGTCCTGAGCTCTGACAATTCACATCAGACCCCAGTTCATCTGTGGGGCTCAGATATTTTAAGTGTGTTGTGTGGTAACTGTGGTAAATCAGCCCTCAGCGAGAGGCAGAACGGGACCCTCCAGGACTGAGGGAGAGGGAGCACTCCTGTTGCCAGGTGTTCTGACAAGGTGTTACCCAGACACCAGCCTGTTTGTAAAGGCGAGCAGATGATTACACTTCATTCCTGTATCTCCAGTGCCACCTTCTGTACAGAAGAGGAAACCTCTGAGTTCAGCAGCTCCGAGGAATGAAACTGGAAAATTCTTCCCCCACCCACGTGGAAACTCAGTCACTATTGAAATTAAACACTGAAGGATTTACATTTTCAGTAGCTCAACAGCACACTGAGTTGTGTGCTCGAGACACCCACAGGTGCCAAAGCCTTCTAATTTTACAAAGAAAGTACACCAGCCTGCCTTAGTGTTTGTCATAAATTCGTGCAGTTTCTGGGATGGGATGTAATGGGTGAGAGAAATAAACATCCACTATTAAAAAAAAAAAGTAAAGCATAAGTCTGGCTATAAATATCAAAACCTCATGTCAAATAAATTCACAGGGCCATGATTAAAGTATGTGATCAGAGATAGCTGTTTTTCTTCTCTGTGTCACCCTGAGCCTTTCCCAGAGATTTTCAGTCCGAGGCTGCTGAGGGGCCACGGTGTCCTGGCTGTGCCATGGAACACACGCCTCATCCTTGAAGACTACACCACATCCAACCACACGGACAAACGACTGCAGGAAACATTTGCCCTGAATAGTTTTTCTATATTGTATCAAGAGTTTGCAGGCATAAAAAAAACAAAAACAAGTTAGATTTTCTTGTCCCTAATTGCAATTTCAAATATTAAGACCAAACCTGGTTTTTACCAGTTGCTGCCTTGCTTGGGTAAGCCACACAGAGCCATTGCCAGAGCTGGATCCAGACCAGCGGGTTTGCAGAGCCGCATCCCTGGAAGTGCTCAAGGCCAGACTGGATAAGGCTTTGAGCACCCGAGTCTAGTGGAAGATGTCCCTGCCCTTATCAGGGGGTGAGTAGGTGATCTTTAAACTTCCCTCCTAACCCAAAGCATTCTGTGATTTCATTCTTCCTTCTACTTTCCTACAGTGCCTAGAAAATTACTTGATTACTCGATTAATTACATTCAGGAGGTTTTCCACTAAGCACTATTCAGCATGATTATCTGGTACCTCCAGACTTTCATTAAAGAGACAGACAAGGTCTTATCATCTTCCCTAATAGCTGCCCCATGCTGCCCTGCCAGATCTGATAAGCTCTGAAGATGATTTGGAGCAGCCTTAGAACATCCAACCACTTTTAATTGGGGTCAGTGTCTTCACATCTGCAGATGCTCCTGTGACTGAATGATCAAATTACGCTCTCGTGTGATCAGGACGAGCAGTCCGTGGCACAGTGAGCATCCCTGCAGGAGACAGAGAAGGTGCTCAGGCAGTAAAGTCATCCTCCCGACCTCTGGCAGGTGAGCACTGGGCAGCACCAGTGTGTCCTCAGCTCTGGCTGTGGCCACATCTGCAATTTGCTGACAGAATCAGCCGGGGACTCTGCTCTGAAGGCTGTGGAAAGCTGGAACTGAGGAGCTGGAGAGAGAAAACCCAATTTCCTTGTTAGATTACCTGGGATATCCAGAGGCAGCAGCGGTGCCGGAGCCCGATGGCCTGAGGGAAGCTCGGCTGGCGTGGACAGAAGGAATTGTTGATGGAACCGTGCTCCGATATTCCTCTGCTCCCACTGCCATGGCTCAGCCCGGTTCCATGCCCTCACCTGGTTTTCAAAGGAATGTTCCCAAAAAGCTCCTCTAAAGCTGTCACTACATGGCCGCACACACAGAGTACATATATGGACACAAAATATGTTATTTATTGTGAATTTTGCAAAGACACATTTAAGCAACAAAATATACATTTGTGAACCTTTAGTTTTATACATAACAATCTGCTACCATAGCAATAAATTAAATATACATTATTTACAACAGACATAGGTCACCAGAAACTACAAAGCACCGCCTCTCTACATCAAAAATAAACTTTGTCAGATACATTTCTTCAAGATTTATTTTCACTCTATAAACTCTCTTCACATTCTCTGATATAAATCCAGCATTTCCCTTTGCAGGACATACGCAGTGCTACATTCATTGAACGCGATGAAAGCATGCTGGGGCTGGGGGCAGGGGCTGGAGCGTCAGCGGAGCAGCGAGAGCGCAGGTGGGACCTGCAGAGGGGCCGGGCTCTGCCCCGGCTTTGGGAGCGGTGCCGGCACTGAGCACCTCCCGCAGCCAAGAGATCCCAGCCCCAGGCACAGCCCATTTGTGGCAGCAACATCTCTTGGCCCCTTACCTGCCATTCCTGAAGACCCTCAAAACTCTGGAAAGAAACTGAGTTTGTGCTTAGGATCCCCTGCTTCCCTCAGAAAAAAGCACTTCTGTGTTGTGCTTAGGTGTAACCACCCTGTGCTTGGCTCTTTGGGGTTTCAAGAAGATGCAAGTACGTGCCAAGTGCTTTCCTGAATGGAAGCCCAGCCAGAGCAGCAGCTCACTGCCAGCCCTTGGCAGCTGCACACCAGCCCCTGATGGAGGGGATGCTGGTGGAGGGGATGCTGGTGGAGGGGAAAAGGTCCCAGCCCACTCTGCACAAGGACTCGGAGCCAGCGGCACCGGTGCTGGAGATGTGGACCTGCACCCGACCTGCCACTGCCTCTCACCAAGCCCATGGGCTGGGCTGAGCCAAGGGGCAGCCGGGGTGCAGCAGGAACAAGTGGGGGACCGAAACCCCGGCAGGAAGGGGAGCAGCCCCTTGCACCAGAGCCCTCCCCACACAGCGGGGGCTCCCCCATCACCCCCCTAAGGCGTTTCTGAGCCCCTTCTGCTCCCTCTGCAATGTCACTTCTGAGAATGGCAGAAGTTGTGTGCATGGAAACAGTGGAATCAGAAAGGAAAATGCACTGCCCAATAATTCTAGTGTCAGTTAAGGATCCTTCTTTTATATATATAAATATATATATTTTTATATATATAGATATATATATCTCTCTCCCTTTTATATATGTATAGATGTGTAAGTGTCACTTATAAGCACAAAACATTTTGCAAAATATATACAGGAACACCTTCACCCACTGCTGGAAGTGCAGAAGTGCCCGGGGTGTAACACAAGCACTGCTCGGTCCCAGAACCGGCATGGGACAATCGGGGCGCTCCGGGACGGGCGGCGCGGGGCAGCAGGGGCTGGAGCCTTGCCTGGACCGGAGCACCCACACCGCAGCTGGAAGGATGTACAGCAGGTTTTAGGCCTTTGGCGAGGAGTGAGTGCTGCTGGAAATGTCCCGCAGGAGCCACTGGCAAACCTCGCAGCCGGCTCCCGGCCCCAGCGCCGCTCCAGCGGGCTGGCGCAGGAGAGACAAGTCCAGCGCACTGCAGCTCTCCCTGAGGCTTCACACTGCTCTGCCTGTTAGTCCCATTTGAATAATTCCCAAATCAATCTAGGTCAAAAAAGGAAAGTCACAGTTTCAAGTGAAAAAAAACAGCAACAAAACAACCAAAAATGGCAAACCAGCTGACAGTAGCCACTGCATCATCTGCTGAAAGATCTCACGGAGATCAACACCCACGGGAATGACAACATCTACGGAACCGAGTGACTTCTCAGAGGAAAAAGCAAACCCAGAGCAGACCCTGGGAGCAAGTCATTGCACCAGTCAGTGTTTCACTGTGCAGCCTCAGGAAATCAGACCAAAGCTTCTAAGAAGAGAATTGGGGGTGGGTTTGAAAGTGCTACTGAAGCATCATCAGACAAGTGCTGAACAGCAAAGTGTGTGATCCTGAGACACCTACAGCTACAGGCTGGGCTGAGCACACTGCAGGCTCCTCTTCCAAAGGAAACTCAAGGCTTAAACTCTATTGAAATGCAACTGGCTGGGAGCAGGAGGGATTGTCCCCATGGGAGTTACTGGTATTTACTAGTCCTACACAGCACTTAGGGCCGGTGAAACTGTTCCCTGCCTTTTCACAACGTGTTCTCCTTCTTTAACCTGGTTCCCCTCCCATCAGAGCTACAGGCTTTCCACATGGATTAATTACAGCACGAGCGGAGCACCTATGTGAACCGGATCGTAAGGCTCTCGGAGAGCACCTCCCTGCAGGACCAGGGTGAGCAGAGCAGGTTCTGCTTGGCTTGGCTCGTCTCTGGCCTGGGGAGATGATGGGGAGGAGGGGAGGTGATGGTTGAATCCTATAAGCACTTGCCCCAGAGAGAGAGTGGAGCAGGAGGAGCAGCCACAGCCACGGTGGCTGCCCAGGGCTGCTCCAGGAGCACAGTTCTGCACCCGCCCCCTGAAACAGGCTGTCAGATACTCTGTGCCTCTTGGAGCACCCGCTGTGTGAAGGTGACTTGGACACTCAAAGTCCTGTTTTCAGTAGGAATCACAAACTCAAAGAACTGTGTTCGCTTGAGACTGAGAACCTGATTTCATGAGGGTTTCCAAAGGTCACGGGCTGGGGGGGGG
>VZTA01025101.1:275816-300558 GCA_013398855.1 Mohoua ochrocephala | reverse complement strand
GGGGGGGGGGGGCAGGGGGAATATCTCTGCAGCATCATGGCCTGTCTTCCAGAAAATGGGTAAGGGAAATCTAGGAGCAATGTGAAATTTGCGGACAGGCTTCAGGAAACTTCAAAGGAAGTTCCACAAAAGAACAAAAGGATTTCCTGGCATGTTGAGAGAGGTATTTTCTGGGAAAGGGCATTATGGGAAAGTTACCTTGCAGAATCTATAATCCTTTCAGAATAACAAGAGCTCGCTCAAAAGCAGCAGGACAGACTCTGCAAGGGCTGGAGCAGCCTAATGCCTCCCAAACCACCGGAGTTTTATGCATTTGCTTGCCTGGTGATCCAAGCCGTAGGGCAAAGAAGAGCCCACCAGGTAAATCCCCTCTGGTTCCAGTTCTAGTACTTAGAAAAGCTAAAGCTGTGATACACCACAGCTTTAGCTTTGGGTCACCTTTCCCAGGCCTGTGCTCAGTGTCAGGCAGGGACAAAGCAGGGAGGACAAAGCTGCCAAGGGAGGACGAGCTGGCTGCGGTCCCCAGCTCCACTCCCTGGGCCAAGTCACTCACCTGCCTCTCGTGCAAGAAACTGAGCAAGTTTGGAGTAAGGGGCTGCCTCTGCCCCAAGATTTTTGGGGTGTGGGTAGGAGCTGGGGGATGGCTGGAGAGACACTGCAGACCCCACTCCAGGGAGAGCTGCCCAGGACCGGCCCGGGGAGGTTTTGCCCCACTGCCCCCAGAGAAGAGCGACAGCAAATGATGGCGGAGGGCAAACTGCCCCAGAGCCACTAACACCTAACTTTGGCCTGACCCCCCACCCCTCAAAAACAAACACAAACCCCTGTTTCCCCACTGCTAACTGCAAATAAAGCATGGAGGGACGTAAACTGTGCGGGGGTCTCTCCCGCTGTCCCTCTGCCCAAACGGAGCTGGCAGGCAACCCAGGGACAGGGGGAATGGATGGTGCCCACCAGCTGCAGCACATGTGGGCGACCACAGGGTGACCCAGCACAGCACCAGAAGGGGACATGGCCCTGGCCACAGGTGTGTGCAGCAGAGTCAGAGACACGTCCCCTCCTGTACACAGAGAGGGGGGCGCAGGGCGTGTGCTGGACGGGGGACACCGGGTGAAGAGGTGGCTGGTCCCTGTCAGGACAGGACTGTAGCAAGGTGAGAGCTCCTTTCCGGTGTAGCGGGCAGCTGGCAGGCGAGGGCACCTCGCTGCCCACGGCCGGGGCGTGCGTGGTCCCATGGGGTGTTGAAGATTTTTCCCTTTGTTGAAACAAAAATTCTCTGCAAAGAAGAAAAGGATAAAAGTGTCAGGAGTGTGGAAGGAGAATATTCCCTCCCCTGAGGTGGTGGCTATGAAGCAGCTGTCCCAGGGAGAGAGCTGAAGCCACAGCAGTGCCCTTCCCCAAAGCACCAGGCCAGGTTGCGGGAGAAGGAAACTCAGCGATGGGGTGAAAATCTCAGCTTTTTGAGACCCATGCTTTCAGAAATGTAAAGTTCTATGGGCTCTTCTATTCAGCTTGGGTCTTCCTAATGACACCCTCAATTTCATGGAACAGAAGGAACCCAGGTAAATCCCACTGAGCTCCCTTCACCTCTGCCCGTGAAATCCACCTCGTGAATCTTCCGTTTCCCCTTGGGTTTTCGGAATGGGTAAAGGCCTGCACTGCCTTTGCACCCCAGTGCCCAGAGCACAGTGCAGCAAATCTGGATTTGGGCACCAGCGTTTGACAAAAGTTAACTGGGAAAAATGCAACCTGCTGGGCTGGGGCCCCTCACCCCGGGGGTGAGCAGGTGCAGGAGCATGGTGGGAGCACACAAAAGCACTCCGGAAGGGAACAGGTAAAGCTACACAGCAGCACTGGTGGGTGCAGGCCTGTCGTTAACCCCTGCCCTCTCCCTCACTCACCTACAGCAGCGTTTAGGATGCTCTAGGGTGCAGTAGGGATCCCATAAGCAATAACAAGCAGTGTGAGCAGCCGCGGTTGGCTGAACGCAGCTGGCCCCCAAACAGCCTTTTTGCACAGAACAAAGCATACCAACACTCACCTGTGACAAGTTCACGACCTCCTCCTGCTAGTGGCTCTATGTGAAAGAATAGAACATGGGGTGGGTTGCAAACAAAGGGGCAAGAAGTCACAAAATCCCTTCCCTTCTCTCCCTCATGGGCCCCAGAGCCACCCCCAGAGCCCAGACCCCCCACGCCAGGCAGGCAGGACATGGCTGCACAGCATCCCACCAGGGAGAGCCCTGGCACCCACCATGCTGGAGCTGCCATGGCTGAGCTTGTCGAAGCGAAACTTCAGGTTGGACCTTGGAGAGTTTCTGTTCTTTAGATCTGCTGGAGTGAGAGGACAAACAAAGAACAAAAATAATAAACTGTGAACAAAAATATTTGCTGTAGTGCTGGCTGCACTTGCCCAGCTAGGCACTTTAATAGTCAGGAGTGCTACCAATGTTTAGTCTGCCTTGGCTGAATGTTTGGCAAAAGCTGTACATTAAGTGTTTGCGATGGAACAAATTGAGGCTTAATTACATTTCACAGTCTTTCTCCTGGAAATGCCACTGAAAAGGCTACAAGGAATGACTGATCCATATAATGTATGGGTGGATTTTCATGTTCTTGGCAGGAAAAACACAAAATAAACACTTCAAGCATTAAAAGGGGCTGGCTTAAGGGTTCAGAAAATCATTAATGAAATAAGGAGGAGGGCCCGTGGGGTGCCAAGACACAAAAAGCCTGCCTGCACTCCATGGTCCCACTTTGCCTGCAACACTCCCAGTTACGGAGCCGTTTGGGTCTGTTTGTGCTTCCCGGCTGTTTCAAAAACAGCTCCTCAGCTGACTGTGTGTTTCCACGTGGATGGTGGTGCCTTGTGGCAGGCTCTCTGTGGCTCGAGGAATCAGAGCCATGGGGATTTGTGGGCCAGGGGTGGCTGCAGCCATCCCCTGTCCCACTGCATCGTCACCACAGGATGCGCCAGCAAAGAGCTTTTCCTGCCTGTTTTGCCCTTTTGAATTGCACCTCCTTGTGCAAATCATCCGACTGAAATGGATGGAGTTGGTGAGCGGGTTGGCAGGAGAGGAATGGAGCCAAGACCACGGGAAGCTGCTTGTTGATTAAATAATTGTGAGTCATAGCCCGGCCTCTGGAGACAGAGTTTCCACGACTACTGCACATGCCTGTCAGGGGAGACAGAGGGAACAAAGCCACAGCAAGAGCCACCTCTGCGCTCTAATTGAGAAAGGAAACAAATTCCCCATGGAAGCACAGAACTACGGCACATGGGGCCATCTCTCCAGAACAGCCCTGTCAGGATGGGGCTGCCCCGCACCCCGTGGGTGCCTGTCCTGCCAGGGCGAGCACAGCTGCTGCTTCACCCTGGGACCCGGACGAGGCTGGGAGGGGGCTCCTCCATCCCAGAGCCACAGACCCCATTCCAACCCACCACTACAGGAACCCAGGGGCTCCGGGCGGCTCCAGGAGCGAAGGCAGAGCCGGTGCCTCCTGCCAGTCTGCCTGCCACCCACCTGTGGGGCTCCTGCTCATGATGACAGGGGTGGCCGTGGCCCCCACGCTGGGGCTCTCACTGCCGGGCGAAGCGCTGTAGACAAACACGTCCTGCTTGAATGGCGATGCGGTGGAGGGCTGGCTTCCCTGCTCACAGAGACAGGACACGGCTTTTCCTGCAGTCAGGTCTTCCCCCACAGCCTGCTGATGCCCCACTGCACCCGTGCCCACTGCAGCCCTGCCACCAGTTGCTGGTAGGAGAGCTTGTCCTGACGGAGCAACCTACCGGCCTGGGCAGACCGAGCAGTGCCCAGGGCATCCCAAGGCTTGCTGGGGTGTCACAGAATCACAGAATAGTTTGGGTTGGAAGGGACCTTAAAGACCATCTAATCAGACCCTCCCTGCCACGGGCAGGGACACCTTCCACTAGACCAGGCTGCTCCAAGCCCTGTCCAACCTGGCCTTAGACACCTCCAGGGATGGGGCAGCCACAAAACCCCGATGTCCCACCAGGCACTCCAACCCCTCCTCCTCCCCCCACCCAGAGACGGGGTTAAGCCTCTCCTTGTCAGCAGTGAGGAGGCACCTGGGGGCTGACAGGCACTTCCCCCCATGGAGCCCAGGGGTCTGGAGGCAGCAGGGAGCCGAGGGCCACGTGGAATGTGCCGCGGGGAGGGTTTGGTGCCTACCACGCTGTCGTACTCCTCCAGGGTCTCGCTCTCCCCCGCCGTGCTGCTGAAGCTGCTGGTGCTGGAGGAGGAACGGGAGATGTTCGACCGCCCGTTCTCTTTCAGCTTGATAAAAGGCCTAGGGAGAGGCGGAACGGAAGGAAGGGCGCGTGGCTGTCACCAGGGAACCGTGTCCCTTGGACTGTGGCAGCGGGACAGACCCTCCTGCACACCCCCGGAGCAAAGTGCTGCCGTAGGAATGAACCTTTCGGGGTGCTGCAGTACACGACCACTTCCAAAGGTGCGGGATAAGGCACTGGGTGGGTGCCCCAGCAGGAAGCCCTAGGTCCAGCTGACTTCGCCTTGGCAGGGAGGAGCAGGCACAGCAGCCTTCTATGTGCTCATGAATCACCCGAATCTTTTCTCCCTTAATATCAAACTTATGTATAGTACAATTTAGATATGGTTTTGTTTGACAAATTCCTTGATGTCTGTTGAGCTGTCGTGGAAGGAGGATGGGCTACTCCTGGCTCACCTGTCTTTGTTGGGGCATATTTCGGGGGAGCTGGGGTTGGATGAGGTTTCAGATTTCATCTCTTGGGAAGAATGTCCCAAATCTGGTGTCTTCTGGGCTCCAGAAACACTGTCGCTGAGGGCACAAAGAGACAGATTGCATGAGTTATACAAGAGACTTAAAAGGATGGTCAAGCTGTACTACCTAACACCAAATATGAACTGTGAGACTGGCAGATGCTCCATGGGTACCACCACTTCGATGACAAACTTACCACCTTGTCCTGCTCTCCGCCTGGCTCTCCGATGTCGTGTGCAGGCGAGGGAACAGCCCTGACCGGCGCTTGATGGGGCTCCTGGACTGGTTCTTGGCAGCAACGGCTGGGACAGGGGGCTGAAAGCAGAGAACAATCTGGGTTTGAGAGCACAGCTCTCTCCTGGGAGTTCAGACGCTAAACATCCTGCAAGGAACTGCGCTGCCTGCACATCTGAAAACCACATAGTGCCAGAACTTCTTCTCTATCTCCTTTTATTTTGGGACCAAAACCCCAGGAAGCTTATCTTTGGTTCTTCCACAAAACGAGCCCAACTTGAACAAATCACCAAACTCACAGCCTGCTCAAGTCTCCTCCCTGCCCTTACCCTTGCTGCCCATGCAGGAGACTGCCAGGCTGCATCAGTGGAACGCAGCGCCCCACCGGGCTGTGGAGGGGTGGGCAGAGGAAGGAACAGAGGGACAGAGGGACAGTGGGACAGAGGGACGTGTGGACTTGCTCACCGAGAAGGTGGTCTTGGTCACCTCGCCGCTGTTGTGTGCAATGCCCCCGCTGAGGCTGCCCGGGATGCCACCGCCGTGGTGCTTCTTCTGGCTGCCCACCATCGTCTCCATGGAGTGGCTGCGCACCCGGATGGCTCTCTGTGGCAGAGGGGACAGGGGACAGCAGGTCATCACCACCCAGAGGGGTCCTGTCCCCAGAACTCCTCTCCAGCTTCAAGTCTTCCCCAGGCACATGGGAGAGCAACCTGCCTATACCTTCTCCATTCTCTTCTCAGCTATTCCCTCAGCCATGGCTGCTGTTCCTACAGCCCCTGAATCCCAGCCCAGGCTAAAGAGTAAATGAGCCATGGCAGGCCAAATTCCTGAAGGTGCCAGCACTGCATCTGCAGCATACAGGCTGTTTGCTGCTGGCTCCGGGGTCATGGAGCCACAGGTGGACCCACACCAGGGTAAGAGGAAGCTGCAGCCCTGAGCTCCCATCAAGCCTCCAGTGCTGAAGACCACAGCCCCAACAGCCCCTCCTGCCCATCCAGTAACAAAACATCAAGCAAGAGTCCATCAGACTGGATTTATTGGGGTCAGCAGCAATTCACACACAATTTGACGTCGTTCGTAGGTAAAAGTGACCAGTTGCTTTGCTGCAAAGCAGCATCCATAGGCACTCACACTCTGCAGGCTCCTGCCCTGGGCTGTGGAACTCTGCAGGGTTCCCCAACACCCCAGGCCTGAGGAGCGGCTCCTTTTCCTGCAGAAGAGGCAAAGGCGCCTCTCACTCACTCAGAGCCCAGCAGAACTGAGCTCTGCTCACCTCTGAGAACTGGTCCCCCGGTCGCCTGGCCAAGGGGCTGGGTCTGTAGGCTGGGTGACAGGTGCAAGGCAGCAGGCAAAAAGATACCGTGGGGACCAGGTCTCAGCCCTTCCGGCCCTCCTTTACCATCTGTCCCCCCGGTCACTCCGACAGCGCGCGGTGCAGGACGTAAGCCAGCAGGCAGCCCAGCAGCGCGGGCCCCAGGCGTCCGGGCAGGCGCAGCCCCACACGGACCACGGGGCTCACCTCCCACCCCAGCACTCCCTGCAATGCCAAGAGAGCACGGTCTGTCTCCTGGCACACACAAAGTGTGCCAAAACGTGACTGTTTAACCTCAGCGTCGAGACCCTGACACGAATGCTGTGATGTACGACTGACTGCACAGCAGTTCCATTCCTACACGTCTGACACTGGAACAGGACACATCTGAGCCTCTGCAGGGGAGTCTGGGGAACTGTGCCCCCCTCCTCCACGGCCCCATCCTCTGGGTGCAGGATGAGGTGACTCACCCACCAGTGCTCACTTCTCTATGCTACAGAAATGGCCGTGCCTGAAGTAACTGCAGGAGCTGTCCCAGCACAGTCGCAGGCTGAGCAGGCAGTGGTGGCAGCAGCCCCCACCTCCTCCTGCCGCCCTACCCTCGGGGGACACCTCTTGTCCCCCAACATGCGTTTTGCCAGCCCCAGCTGTTTAGCTCTGCTGTTGGCAAGGGCAGGGCTTTACCTTGAAAGACTCCAGAAAGCCTCCATGACCTCCATTCTCCAGCTTGTCCTCCTCGGGCCCCAGCCCCAGCATGGTCTGTGTGTGCCCGTGGAGCTCGTCGTGAAGGTTGTCCAACAAGGCCGCCCGTGTCCGGTCCTGCAGGAGAGACAAGGCACTCAGCCAGGGCTCCGAGGGAGGAGCAGTGGCACCAATCCACGTGACAGCCAGCTCATCCCTCCTCGAGGGCAGTGCCCGCCCCATGGTCACCATGCTGTCTTGTCCCTGCCAGCACTGACCCAGTTCAACAGGGAAAGGTGGCTTTGAGGAGGAATGGGAGAGCTCCCCAAACCCGCCGCTGTTCCGGGCAGGGACGCGTGGGCAGCCTCACCTCCAGCTTCGCAAACTTGTCGGACTTGCAGCAGGCGTTCTCAGCATTGATGAGCTTGGTCAGCAGGAACTCCCGGAACTCGGGGCTCTGCAGGGAGGGAACAAGGTGGAAAACATACACCATTTTAAGACTTTCTGTATCTCTGGTACCACAACTGTACCAACCCAAAACCCAAGCTCCCAGCACCCGGTAGCCCCTCCAGGTGTGGAAGCATTGGTGGAAAACCAATGCAGATCAGTTACAGAAGTCCTGTTTTCCCCAAGAGGGTGTGCTTGGAACCATCTCGGACATGCACATCTACCTTTTTTTACAGCTTGGAACATGCTTCCCTCTCAGCTCCTACCTTCTGGAACACCGGCGGGCTCGGCAGGGGTGGGCCAAAGGAGGGAACGTCTTCCCGGGCTGTGACTGATACCTGAGGAGTCAAGAGACAGGCTATTCCTAAGGGTGAGCAGGATAACAGGGTTTCTGCTACCCAGGTGATCTATCAGACAGGTGTGAACTGTTCCAAGGCACATTCAAACACTGAGGACCACCAAAACTCGTTAACAAATGAGCCGCTACACAAACATGTACTTTATGCACTGATGTCTGTATACACACAAGCAATGAGACAGTGCACACGTAATACACCTGTGTGCGCACGTGTGTGTGCTCAGCACACAGGTACGAGTCCCCACGAGGCCTAACACTCACTGCATCACTGAGCACAGGGCAGGTGCTGGGCAGCTGCCTCCAGACCTCGGTCTGAGATCATCAAATTATGGAAAGGTTTGGGTTGGAAGGGACATTAGAGATCATCCAGTCACACACCCCTTGCTACGGACAGAGACACCTCCCACTATCCCAGGTTGCTGCAAGCCCTGCCCAACCTGGCCTTGGACACTTCCAGGGATGGGGCAGCCACAGCTTCTCAGGGCAGCCTGTGCCAGGGCCTCACCACCCTCACAGGGAGGAATTTCCTCCTCATCTCCAATCTAACCCTACCTGGTGGGAAGCCATTCCTCTTTGTCCTGTCACTCCTTGCCCTTGTCAAAAGATGCTGAAGCAAAAATGGGTACGTACACATTGGGGCTGCCCTCACCTTGTACGCCGTATTATCTGCCTCGGGGTTTTCCACCTGCACCACAATGTAGGCGTGCAGGAAGTTGGAGGCAATCATGTCTGGGACAAATGGCGTGTTCTCCTCTTGGAAGATAATTGCCACGATGTCATTGCCAATGTGCCTCTTCCTCTGGAGCTAAGCGGAAAGGGAGAACGTTGGGTCAGTGAAACCAGGCGGTTCTGCTCCTGCAGGAGCAAGTGCCAGTCTTGGGCTGGGGAGCCAAGCGGCCACTTCCCACGGTGCCAGGGCTTGGCAGCGCCCACGGCATCGGGCAGGGCAGTGTCAGTGCATCCCCACTCAGACCCTTCTGTGCAAGCAACCTCATCTCTCTTACTTGTTGTGTGTCTCCTTCAGTAAAAGGCAGCTTTGTAGAGACATGAAACATTATCTCCCTGTCCCTGAACACCGTGTACACAGACTCCGCTCCCGTCTGCCCATGGCTGACATCCAGGCCTCCTCGAAAACTGGAGATCAAGGGAAAGGCGGAGAGAAACGAAGAGATATTAATTGAAAGCTTCACAGAGAGCACCAGCGGCTGTCAGGGGACAGGCTGATGGAACAGCCCAGCTCATTTATCTTTATCTAGCAGCGAGCAAATGGGAAAGAACAAACCGTGCGTCATGTGTTGTAACCAACCATTGCTGCCACCAGCCTGAAATACAGGGTGCGCATGAAGCAGAGCTGGTCAGCCAGGGCTGACCACAGCCGTGGGCATCAGCCGTGGCCTCACCACCCCTCACCAGCAGTGGGGGTCTCCCCCCATGCTGTGGCCGCTGCAGCAACCACCCTGGAGGCACCCGCGGCTGAGCCGCGACACCAGGCACAGCACATTTCCACAGACTTCCTTCCATCTATGGCTGAATATAGCCAGATTTTATCACAACCTCAAATCTGCAGAAAAAGAAGTTTTTCTCTCTTGGCAGCTCCACTTTTTTTTTTAACTCCCCCAGCCTTGAAAAACAAGCCAAAGCTATATTTGCTTCTGCTCTGCACATCCCGCTCATGAGCGAGATGACTTCTGTTCTCGCACGTAGATATTTTTACATACGACATGGTCTCTTGTTAATGCATTTGTAAAATCATCCTTTTTATCTAACTTACCCTTTGAAGTCCTGGAGAGTTATGGTGTCTCCCAGAAAACTTAGGAAGTTCTTGAAGGCAGTGCTCTCTTCATTATTGCCAAACAGCTCCTCCTCTTGGGTCTGCAAAACACAGGGTGCGTCTGCTGACAGCCCCAATTTCCCTGCCTGTCCAATCCCCTGCCACCTCCAGCTCCATCCATGGGGTCCCTGGAGTCTGACGAGCACCTCAGGCTGCTTCCCCACCTCTGCTCCCCAGCTGGCACCACCACACTCGCCACCAGCCACCAGCACCATCTGTGGGCTGTCACAGCCCGCTCAGCCTCCAGGACAGCCCAGGGAAGCTGCTGAGAGCCACTTCTGAGCCCCAGCAAGGACCTTAGGATAATATCCAGGAAATACCAAACCAGAAGTGAATCCTCTATTGGAAAATCCAAGCCCTAATCATCCCCTGCTTGCTGTATTTCAAAACAATGAGACCCTAATTACGGCCTTGCGTGAGTCACTCAATCCAACCCAAAATGCAATATGTAAGATAATTAGAGTGCCTGTCAGAATAATTCTCGGTGAGTTCTGAGGCTGAGCTCTGCACTCCCCATCCGGAGTCCCCGGCTAATGACAGCATTTTCAGCGGGCGCCTGTCTTCAGAGCCCACAGTCCCTCCAGACGAACGTAGCTGTTTCGCTGTCTAAACATATATCTGATTAAAATACCACGCCTGCTAAAATCCATTTTCACGTCCGCTTTTCCCTACAGCAGCTTGTGGGCTGATTTCCATACTGAGATTTTTCAGTCATATCATTTTTTAATGAGTGGGGAAAACATCCGAGCAATGAGAAACGCGGTCAGTGAGGACACCCAGTGACACGAGGTGCTGCACATGGCAGAATTAACGTCAGAGTTGAGTCTGTGCTCATGAAACGTGGATCTCTGGTGCACAGGGACATGCTCCGTGAAAGCAGTGTGGGGACAACTCACCTGCCTGAACTTCTGATAGATCACACCGAACTTGAACGTGTTGTTGACCTCATGTTCATCATAAGACACTATCATCTGGGATGCCTGCAGGAAAGCAAAATGCCAGTGGTTTCATCTGGTAGTTCAAAATGTGATGGCCAAAAGACCCACGGTGAGGGGTGAGGAGAGCCCACCAGAGCTGCAGCAGGGCACAACAACAGCTGGGCAGCACCGGGGGAGCGGAAGGGGGAAAGAAGCCAAATTCCCACATAATTAGGCTAAAAGTTTTCAACAGTGGCCCTGGGTGCGGTTCTCAGCGTCGCTGCAGAACACGTGACCAACTTGGGCAGGTTACCTCACCTTGGGGTAGAGAACTGGGTTAAACTTTAGCCCGGAGGCGTCGTCACAGAAGGCCTGTGGGCAAGGAGAAAGAGCAGTCAGTGCCAGGTCCTTGGCCAAAACTTCAGGCTGTGAATGTCTTACAAAGAAGCCAAACACAGCCCCTGATTGCAGGAGCCCCCACTTTGCATCCTCTCATTGGAATGTCCCATGGCCTGGCTGGCACCCGACTGAGGATGCAGCAAGCCAAGCCCCAGGTCTCTCCATGGCAAATGAGTGCCATTTTCTCTCCTCGCCTGGGATCAGCAGGAAACCAACAGCAGGACCAGCACACAGCACCATCCAAGTGCCCCTTGACCTGAGAGCCCAGGCACTGCTGCACAACACTGTCCATTGCTGCCCAACACATCCCAGCGCTGCCCAACGCCGCCCAACGCCGCCCAACGCCACTCAACACTGCCCAACACTGCCTGATGTGCGCTGGCACAGGCTTTGCCGCATGTGTTACAGCCAAGCCAGGCAATTCACCTTTGCAATCTGGGGGATGCTCGGGAGTTTGCTGAATCCTGCCAATGGGATCCTTTCATGCAATGTCTTCACTTTGGACCTAGCAAAGAAACAACAACGAGCAGACAGACATCAGAGAGTGCCTACAGCAAAGCAACACCCGCTGCTGGGAAACGCTGTTGTGCTGCATTTGTTGGGCCTGGTTGGTGAGCAAAGGCTCGATTTGTCTTCTCATCTCTGCGGCTCTTAAAATATTCATACTTTGGAGGGAGATGACACAATGGTTCAGACATGCTGGGTCCTGTCAGCTTACGGAGGGATGGCGAGAGAAGTGACTGGTGTTATCCCAGGGAGGATTAAACCCGCAGAGGTTTACATTCAGTTCCAGCGGGTTTAGCAACAGATCAAAGTCTCACGTTCATTATCAGGTTTAGGCAGTCCCAGCACAGAAACACAAGGATGCTGCCACTGCCTCCCATCCCACCCGGATCCCCTCCACGTGCTGCCAGTCCAGCTTGAGCACTTGCTGTAGAAACAGAACCAGGGACTCCCAAAGAGAGAATATTTTGTTAAACAAAGCTTATTTTTTCCATACCTGAGTATAACCCTTAAATATTCTGTGCCATCTGTCTCCTCACATTTAACAGAAAGGATCAGATTTCCAAGGCTGCTGGCTGTACAGTAGAAATTTAAATGATCCTAAAAATAGAAAACAGCACGTTAGCAGCCGGGAAGCCACTTGCCGATGGCAAGGACACCGCCTGGACACTCACCTGCCACCCCAACACCCTCCCATCACTCACACACTTGCACCCCCTGCCAGGACCAGGGCTGCAATCCCTCTGCCCATGGACTTTAGCACCCAGGTCTCGGTGTGTTCAGAGGGCCAAAGAGAATTACAGGGCTGTGAGCAAGAGGGCAGGGGCTGCCATGCAGGCCCCCGTGTCTGGCTGAGCCCCGGGTCCCCGGGGACAGGAGGCTCAGAGCCGATGCCCCCACTGGTGTCACAGGAGACCTGTGGCTGTGGGACCGGGGCAAAGGCTGCGTGTGTGGCCATCACTGCCACGCTGGGAACCCAGCAGTGCCTCCATTCCTTGCAAAGAGGGAAATTGTAAAATTTACCCATTTTGCTCACAATTGGAGAGTTTTTCTTGGGCAAGGGCATGCAACTTTGAGCCCCGTGGGGCAGAGGAACCCACCTTCCCCAGGAAATGCTTGCGGTAGGCTCTGGCCTCTCCCTTGCACTCCAGCTTGTAGCCGTAGGTGCTGGGGCTGAGGTTTTCCTCCTCCTCCTCGCAGATGCTGCTGTCAGATGAGGTGGGCGTGCCAAGGTTTTCTGGGTCTTCTATCCAGTACCCCCCAAACTGGGGCAGGATGATCAGCGGGTATGGGCTACCCTTCTCTAGGATCTGCAGAGACACGTGCCAGGGGGGGTCAGGCAGGACAGGGGTGTGGATGTGGGATGCAGAGCTCACTGCCCCATGTTTTGCCCTCCCTACTGCAGCACACCCCAGCCCTGGCCCCAGGGGGGACGAGTCCAGCCCCTCTCTGAAACCTCTTCTCTGTCACAGAAGAGGGCACATGCTACTGAGGAAAAGCCGAAAACCACAAAGGTAGGGAGGGGGAACGTGCTTTATGCAGCTCCTCTCAGAAACAGACTCTCTACCAGTTCCTCTGCCATCAGCAATTTTGGAAAGGCATTCACCAGAAGGTGTTCAGGGGGCTTCAGGACACCCACCTCATCGATGCTGGGGTACGGGATGTAGTCTTCCTGGAAAAAGGAACCAAAACACCATCTATGACCATCTGTTCCCCACCAGCTGTCCCTTAACACCCCAGCCCTGCACACCCAACCCAGGGAGTGCCTCTAGCACCTGCTGGTCCCTTGCAGGAAGGCGTCAACGCAGGCTAAGTCCTGCCTAAAGGGAGTTCCTCTGTTGGTGCAGCTTCCCAGGACTGTGGCAAACCCCAACCCTTTTGCACAGCTGGAAGCTGAAATGTACCAGTCTGGACATAAAGCTGGATTAGGGATTTACAGGCACCATGCTCCCATCTCTGCAATTCAATCAGTGCCTTGTTTTTAGATAACATCTAAATCCTTTCCAGCCCTTTGAGTGACTATGACGATCACATTAAACCTCTGAGATGAAGGTGGGACACTGGAAGAGACCCCCTCAAGAAACAAAAATCAACCAACCTTGTGTTTTTGGCTTCCAGACTTCTGTTCTTCCAGTTTTGGTGCCTGTTTGGAACAAAATGAATGCATCAAATTATTTATATGCTTTCAGCAACACAGGGGGTTGGTCCACCAACACCAGGGTATTTTGCTACATGGAGATCAGTCCAGCTCAAGCAGCTGGAAGGTGGGGTCTGTTCCTGGGACAGGCCTCCCAGCACAGTAACCGAGGAGGTGCTGTGGGGCCTCTGCCCTCGGGGGCTCTGCTGGGGGAAACATCCCGCATTACTGGCATGCACACTGCTGCTCACCTGCATTTTTTCCAGCATTTCGAAGAATTCTGCCGACTGAAAAGAAAAGAAGGAAATCTCCTGTTCGATAAAAGCAGACACAGGCAATCCAGTCCAAGCCACATCATGGCAGGGACACTGGACCCCCACCCTGGAGCACTTGTCCTGCTCCCTGATTGTGACCAGGCAGCTGTGACACCAGGAGCTCCCATCCAGCCCAGCTCAGAGCTCAGCATCACTGCTGCAGCCCCCCTTGCCAGAAGCCCTCAACCTCCACAGATCAATCCTCCCAGCGTTGTGCGGAGTCCGATCAGGGGTCTTGAGTAATTTCTTTTCTTAATCACAGCAGCATCGGTGAAGCTGCTGCCAGCAGTGCTGGGCTGCCCAGTGTAGGGTTAATCCCCGCTTGCCAAAGGAACTAAAGAGATTACCGAGCTGCTCCAATTAGAAATCCCGATTCTGCTGTCTGGCTCAAGGGCCAGTGACAGGGACAGGACCCGCAGCCACCGCACACACAGGGGCCCTGCACCCTCGGTGACACAGTGAGAGGGCTCAGGGACAAGAACCGCACCAGGGCAGGCACAGCCCACCATCGCCTCACCGGGAGAGCTGCCAAGACCACGCTGATCGCTCTCCCTCGGCTACAGGAACTCCAGGTAACCCTGTTCCCACCCTGATCTACCTGCGCTGCCCGGTCCTGGCGGCAGCCTGTGCTCCGTGGAGCTGCTCTGAGGCCACCCCTTTAGCACAGCACCCGCAGAAGCTGGACTTGCTGGACAGTCCTGATCCCTCTCCCAGCTTTTCCTGCTGTCAGGTACATACAAATAAATTACCCAGCCAAACTACGGCTGTAAATGTGGCACTCCCAGTGAGTGGCTTTTCTGGAGGCGTGGTGCACCCGCCCGTTCCCCTCTCCCAGCCCTTCTTTCCTCTAGCCCAGGTTTGCTCCAGCCGCAGCTCCCAGCGCGCACCGAGGAGCGGCTGGGCCACGGCAGATGCTGCCAGCCCGGGTGGAGAGTGAAAAGCGGAATCAGCAGCTCCCATCCTACCACCCGTCAGAAACGGTTTGCGGGAGAGACGTACATGATTTGGGGCAAAAAAAGGGGTCATGGTAACAAGGGGAAAGGCACAGGGGAGGATTTTTAGTGAGCTCTTAGAACAGACTGAACTTCTCAAAAGACAAAAAAATGGAGGAAAAAACAGAGGAAGGGATGAAGAAATGAAAATCAAAGGACAAAGGAAAATCTGAGAGAGATTTTTGCCTTTAATACTTGTGGTGAGCAAAGGTCGGATTTACAGCACCAGCAGTCTACGGCTGCCAGCACAGGTGGGGCAGCTGTGGCTCGGACACAGCCCTGGCTGTTTCCAGCTTTAGACTATGCCTGGTCCTTACTCACAGCCCCTGCAGGAGTCAAAAAGAACCCCAGGCTCAGACAGCTCTGTGCCCACAGCTGGACGCTCTTTAAATTAGTTTGAGATTGGTTTGGATTCTGTTTATCTCCAGGTACAAATGTTCTTGGATAGTTTCAGGTCCTGCTTTACCAGTAGCCAGAGCCAAGACCTGACCCCACCATGGCACGGGACCCTCCTGCTACAGCGAGTCCCATAGAAAATGCCCACACGTACTGAACAAAGCGTGCCTGAGCCCTTCAGAGAGTTGTGCACACTCAGAGCCAGCTTTACTGGGCCACAAACATTCTGGTAATTACAGCATGTGTATAATGACACCTTCGTGGCACTGGCAGAAAGTCGTGTCACCCACCAAGGGCACGGCCAGAAGAGGGGTGACAGTCACTTCATGGGTGCTCAGGATTTTCCTCCAAGCTGAACCCGCATTGGCATCTGAATCAGGGTATGCCACCAAAGGTAGCCCAGAGCAGGCAGCACTGCCCTGCCACCTCTGCAGGACAAACCTTGTCCTGGGCAGCGTGTTTGGTGGCCAGTCTCTGTGGACAAGGAGCACTCGGAAAAGTTGCAGCATGGCCAGTAAGTGCCTGCTTCAGAGGTTTACAAAGGAAATGACCAGAAAGAAAACCCTGCACCAGGAGGGAGCTGCCACGAATGGAGGGCAGCAAGCAGAGCTGTGCCAGCGCCGCTCCCCAGCACTCTCCCCCACGTGTCACAGCACTCACCAGCAAGCCCCGGAAGAAATCCATTACCTGCTTGGCATCATCCCCCACCTGCATCAGCCACACAGCCAGACCTCCTCATGGGCGCCCAGCAAGAGTGGCTGAGCACCAGCCCGGCCATCCCTGCCCAGCCCCACACCTCCCTTCATTAATGCTTCCTCGAGCCAGAGGCACAGCAGGACAGCTGTCTTGTTATTTCAAAGGGTGGCTCCCCTGGGAGGCAACGTGCCCGGGACAGGTTGGGCAGGAAGCAGGTGAGGGTTTGCAGGGGACAGGCAGGTGCCTGCTGGGATGCAAAGCTCCACGGGCAAGATGGAAAGCCTCATGACGTGATGCCCAGCCCCCATGGCGGGACTCATGCCCCTGCAGTGGGGTGCACTGTGCCCCTCAGGTGGGCACTCTCCTGAGAGAGCTGCAGCAGAAACTGGGTGCTGGGCAGGAGATAGAAAATCCCTCTCCAGCTGGAAATCTGTATGCACAAAAAAGCCACAGCCCTTCAAAAGAAGCTGAACAAATCCCAATTGTAAATCCTCCTGGAGTCAGGCTCAGGACAACCCAAGCTGCTGGCTCAGGAGCTGCAGAATGGGCACCAGCACCAAGAGGGCCTTCCTGTCCCAGCAGTGCCAGGGAGGAGGCAGGACACGCCTCCCTTGGCCAGAACACCTGCACGGCTCTGACGAAGCACAGGCCAGGGACTCGCTCCCGTGTCTGTTCCAACGCCTGTGCCTGATCCCTGACATCTCCTGTCCCGGGCAGCTCGATGTTCATCTCTTAAACGCCAGCAGATACATCCCAGACTATACCTGTCCCATGCCGATGGCAGCAATATCAAAGTGGCAGTGGGGCCACTGGGAACCTCCAAACAAGGAAACACACAAACAAACCCAGAGGCTCACAGGCAAATTCTAGCCTGGAAGATGCACGGATTTAGTTTTGATTGGCACCTCTGGAGTTGCCCATGCCTGGCACAGCTTGGCAGTGGCCAAGTCGCCCCTGGCAGGAGGGAGCGGTGGGTCGGCCCCTGCATCAGGGACACAGCATCTGCCTCATGCTGACACAGAGCCACCCACCGCGGTGCTCGGGGAGGGTTACTGGAAGGAAAGCAGCACCGGGACTCAGCACCCTGCTTGGCATCGCCGCTCACGATTGCGTAACGTGAGTGCCAGCGCGGGACGGGCCGCCGGCACGCAGGCCCCGCCACCGCGGTGGAGAGATGGATGGCGTCGGAACAGGCTGCCGGCTGAATTCCAGAAACCACCTACTGCTGCTCCTGTGGGAACAGCCCTGATCCGTGCAGCCGCTGCGTTGGAAGTGCCGCTCCCCACCAAGCTGGCTTTCCAAACCCGGGGCCCTGGCCCGGCCCAGTGCCCGCGCGCTCACCTTCATGGTCGGTGGGGCCGTGAGGGGGGGTGACAGGGGCCGCTCCGGGACGGTCACATCCGTGCTGTTCAGCAACTCCTGCTTCCTGGAAAACCAAACGCAGGCATGTCAGCTCCCCCCTGCCCGAGCCAGCGCACGAGGCAGGAGATAAGGGTTATCTCCCTTGGCAAAGCTGTGGTGTGCAGCTGCCTGTACAGTAATATCTGGAATCTGAGAAAAAACCCAACAGACAGTGTGAGAAGGTGATAAAAGTCACCAGAAGAGCCCGTGCCCAGGATGGGCTGCGAGTCCTCACGTGTGGTGCTGGTGCTGCAGGGACAGCGGGGCTGGGTTCCCATGACAGCCCATCCCCATGGCTTCCCTCCCTCTGGCACCCTCCCCACCAGGGCAGGGCCTGCGGCTGAGCAGCCTTGTGGCAGCAAAGGAGGCTGGGTGACACCCAGGGACACCCCAGCACGGGTTTGGAGGAACCCAGCCGAGGGCCCCTTTGCTGACACAGCACCTGGCACAGGCTCTGGATTTGGAAGCACCAAGAGCCATCATGAAGATGCAAGACCCCAGGAAAGCGGAAAGGAGCCCCTGCGCCACAGAGCTGCCAAGACAGCCCCCCGCAAAAGTCCCCTAAGCTTTGGAAAAGTACGGCCTCAGCCCTCCCCTGAACAAAATTCCCATCCCTCTCGCCGAGCAGTTCCCGGGCAGGCAGCCACGCCGTCACGCAGCGGCACTGCCAGATGCTACTCCGGGAGTCAGAAAATCTGAGATTTAATTTAGTTTCCTCTTGTCCCTGCCAGGTTAGTCCTGCAGAAACCGGGCCAAAATGTCCAACTGTTTATCTCGCCGTAACGAGGTTTGGTTCCCATGGCAGCGCGCCCCGGGATGGCTCCGCGCAGCACAGCGTGCGGGCAACGGGCACCGGTGCCGCCGGGGCCCTCTCCAAAACGCAGCTCCTGCCCGAGGGGGCACACCTGACCTCTGGAAACACCTGCCCCCACCACCAGCCCCACCGCCCCGGGCCCTGCCCTACCACCCATGCCACCCCCTCCTCCCAAGCCCCAGTATTTGTGACAGCAGGTGACAATCACCTGCCGGTCATGGGGAAGCTCGGTGCCTGCAGCCCCTCCTCAGCAGAGCCCTGTGCCCTGGAGATGCTGAGGGGATGGAAGTGGGGAGGCAGCAAGGAGGCAGCAGGGATGCTGGGAAGGCAAAGTGGGACCGGCAGCATCATCCCACTTGCAGCCAGGGGAGGCATGGCACCACCTGGGCTGTGCCAGCAACATGGACGTCGCCAGAGGCACCGGGGGAAATGCCCATTGCATTGCGTCCAAACGTGAATCCAGACCGAGAACTGACGTTTCACATTACACTAAACCAAAATAAATCGTGTCCCTTTTTCATATCAGAGCAGGTTAAATTTACATGGTTACACCTCATTTGAGCTCCTGGCATCTTCCAGTTTTTCAATGCAAGAAATGAATTGGAGCAATGTGGGGCAATAGCAGAATTCCTGTCCTGCCCACCCATACTGTTTATCAAGCTCCTTCCCTCTCTGCTCTCCACAACCTCACCATGTCTCTACTGCTGAAAAATGCCGAGGATGACAGATTTTCCTTGTTTGCTCTTTGACTTTCTAGGACACTAAAGCACAGCCTGATCTGGAGCAAACTACTCATCCTCTGCTCTCCTTGCATTGACGCTCCTGTTCTGCCTGATTGCACTCAGCTGCACAGTGGCCTCAAAGGCATAAAACAGATACGACTTTGAAAAGATTAAAGTTACAGGGATGCGCACAAATAATTTGATTTGATCTGGGATTTGTAGTGGGTTGCCATAGCATCATATTCTAAGTATTATAAAATCACCCAACTTAACAACATGTTCCTCTGTCACATGCTGGCTGCTTCTTTGGGGCCAAACTGCTGGAACTGCTCCTACAGTTCCGGGAGAGCAAAACAAGCCCATCCCCAACGACTGCTTGGAACGGGTCTCTGTGTTGGGAATCTGTTATGTTAAAGTCCAACCACAGACGCCGATGATTCAGTCCTCCATCGGCGCTGGGGTCAAGGGCCAGCGGCCCATTTCCCAAACTGATTACCCTCAGGGGATGGTAAATGAATCAGGAGGAGGGTTAGCACGTCTTTGCCTGTGCATTGGGGTGCAGCCCTCAGGGATCCCCCTGCAGCAACCCCAGAGCCGGCAGGGGCTCACAGCAGCCCCGCACCGTGACCCGGTCCCCAGCTGACACGGAGGGTACAAGTCTCTGCAGAGCCTAAAGCACAGCAGAGGTGGCAGCGAGGATGGGCGCTGGGGATGCTGGGCAGCTCCCCACGCACTCGCCTCTCCCTGGCACCGCAGGAGACGCGCAGCTCCAGCACCGACAACGTAACCGAAGGTCACAGTGCTGTGTTCGCTCCCTGAGGGGGCACCTGGCAGGTACCAGGGGGCTCTGTCTGCCCCTAATGCCCACACACCCACCCTGGCCACGGCCACAGCCAGGCACCAGCGCACAAGATGGGCCAGAGCATCCTCCGGAGCCGCGCGGCCGGACACCAGCCTCTCCAGAAGGAAACATGGGCATCACTTTCGTAATTTTATTTCTTTGTTTTTCTCATTAGGCAAATTAAGAGAGAAGGAAAAGAGAGAATTAGAATCCTGCATACTTAGTAAATCTAATTAAGGAAATACCTTAATGCGGTTATGGCAGGGCCGACTGCAGGGCTTCCAAACGGAGACTGAGATCACCCCTGCCATCCCAGCTTCCTCCCGGGACTGTGCTCGGGGGGCACCTGTTGCCAGCTCCCAGGGAGGCAGAGCCCATCAGGCAAGAGCTGCTCTCTTGGCTCCTTCCAAAGGGGGAGAAAATGGGGGGAGAAAATTGTGCATGGGCACTGGTGAGCTCCCAACACAGCAAGGGCAGGTGAGGTCTTTCTCTTTAAAGCATCCCTGATCACAACTCTAACGCACCTTCAAATTCATATCCCGTATTTGGTAAACCCCACTGACGTACTGAAATTCTGATTAAAAAGTCCTGTTCGGCACAGAGCCAAGGCTGCATGGACCCCCAGACTGTTCCCATCCAGCCCCTGACTCCGAGTGCACACTTCTCTCATCTCTCTCAACTCAAAGCCTAATGAAAAACCCCTAATGCATCCCACCTCCTCGTTTTGTCCATCTGATTTATTCCCCAGACAGGCTCTAACTCAACACAGTACATTCAGATAAATCACAGCTGGGGAGGGGGGATGTCAGCATATTACCTGACACGGTGAAGTGCTCCACAACACGTGGTTGGCTCTACCTCTGTCGCCATGTGCGAATGAGATAGGAGCATCCTAGGTTACCCTTATGCCTGTGCTTAATTCCACAGCTCAAACCTGGCCTACCGAGGTACCAAACTCCTGCAGCAACAAGTTCTGCCTGTCAGATGCCGCATCCTTGAGAAGGTCAGCAATGACTCTCCTGTAAATTAACAGCCTCTATTTTTGGACTCATCATTTTTTATCCTTGATGGGCATCACCTTGCCAGCTGCTTCCTTTTTAGTTTGTTTAATATTCCATGCCCAGTCTCGTAAGTTTTCAGAGGGGACTGTGCTTCCATATTACTTTCCATCCTCCCTCTGCCCAGGCTCAGCCCTGTCCACAGCGGATGGTGGGAGCGGGGCACAGGCTGCTCGTCCTCCCTCTGGGAGGGCTCCTCTCCATCCCCCACACAGCTGGGACTGACCCCTGGCTCCTGGGACACAAGCACCTGCTGACACACCAGGCAGAGCAGCACTGGCCGGGAGCCCTTGGCAGCTGCTCACAAGTTGTAAAAAAAAAACTCAACCAAAAGTGTGGTTTTTTTGCAACACTGACAAGGGCACCTTGCTGTGAGTTTACACCTGGATATCTGCAGTGAGCGCCTGAATGAAGCACCTTGCCCTGACTTTGAGCAGCTCTCCACCCAATCCCAGGATGCCAGGCAGGCAAGATCTCGCTGCATCATCACTCATCCCAGGGAGGACACCAGCAGAGGACACGCACTGCTGCAGGCTCCCACCGATGTCAGACAGCCGTGGGGCTCCAGAATCCCCCCCAGACATGGGGTCTAGCCCAGGCACTCAGCGCCGCAGAGCTGCCAGACCCCTGGGCAGAGACACTGCTGTGGAACATCTTCCCTAAAGACTGATTTACCTTGTTCTGTCCTGGCTCAGCCTAGCCCTACCCAGCAGTGTTGCCTTCTCACATCGAAGCCTGAGAGTCAGCAAAAAAAAAAAAGTGCAGCATTTTCTCATCTACATTTCTTGCAATAAATTACGTACTTGCAAACTGCCAGCCTGCACCTGCACACACGCAGCGTCCCCGGCGCGCTGTCCTCGGAGCAGGACCGCAGCCCTGCTCGGAGCAAGGTGACATTAAGTGCCAATGGGGTTGGCTCTAATTGCCCCTCTGAACGGGGAATAAACACTGCCGAACAGTTCAGAGCGTCCCGCACTCGAGCGGGCAGGATCCCAGCTGCCTGCACTGGCCCCGGGGGTCCCTGCTGTGCCACACGTTGCCCATCCTGCCCGGGGAGGGGGGGCCAGCGAGGAGCTGACTCCTGCTTTGCCTGCACCTCTACAGACACTGGAATCTTTCCAACTGGCCAAGGGCTTCCCACTGGGCCAGGCCGGGACAGTGAGGCTCGATATGCAAGCAATGGTGAAAAGCAGTTTTTATCTTTTACAAAATGTGCTGCCTGCTCTCCCTTGCAGGAACAGAGAAAGTGGCAATTTCCTGCAGATCTGGGTAAATCAGCCAAGGCACTTGCAGACATTTTCAGACCAGAAGGCTTGTCTGATCCTATTCCTGCCAAACCCGAGCCAGGAGCCTCGGGCAGCCGTTTCTGAGCTGATTCAATAATTTGCAAATTGCAGAGAACAGCTCCCAGAAACCTGCATCTCCAAACGCCACAGGACTGATGCCAAAGGGCAAGGGGAGGCTGTGAATGGAGAGGTGCCCTACACCAAGGCACCCACCCACCAGCTCTCCCCTGTGAGAGGACAGCCACCACAGCGTCACCTCACTTGCATGTGGGACATTCAGGAAAATTCATTTAGCTATAAATACAGTTCCAAATGCCAGGCTTTCAGAGCAGAACAGGAGCAAGGAGGAGCCCCCAGCAGCAGCCACCCCCTAGGCCTCCCCGCTCCTCCCCTCCAGCTCAGGTGTGCAGGGGAGGCACAGGTGAGAAGGCTGCAGGTGGAGGGGCAGGTAAGCATCGCCCAGCTCTGCGAGGGAGCCACTGCACTTTGCTGGGTTGCTAACAAGGAAGGGACACGGGCCACCACAGACTCTGCAGCTGCCACCGATCCTGCCAGGCTTGCATATGGCTCATGGAAAGCAAAATTCAATTGCAAATGCAGAACAAAGACCGAATGTAGGAGGGGAAAAAAGCAAATAGGAGCAGGTGGAGGAACAGAGTCCCTTTTGACGATGCCGCTAGCAGTCCCTTCCTTTTCCTGCAGATTATGTCACTTTGATGGCCCTGGCAGCTTGCATAAGATGAAACAACCACCGTAAAGCACTGCTTGAATTCTTGCAATCACTCCCATGGAGGCTCCTCAGTCCACTGGCAGACAGGAAAAAACCTCCTCAGGGTCTTGTTCTCCCCTGGAGATGTCTGTGTGACTCTCGTTGTACTCAGTAAACCCCGCAGCAAGAGGCGCACTGAGACGTTTTGTGCACAACATGATGCTGGGGAAAAAAAATAAAAAAGGAAAACCAGACTCACACATCACGGGGCAGATTCCTGTGCAAGTTCAGAGCCAGGTTTTTTCTAAGCACTCCAGTGTCATGCTGAGCTCATTCATAGAAACCTGGTACCTGGGGGAAAGACAACTCTTTGGCAAAGTCTTGCTCGGTGTGACTAGTAAAGCACTCCCTGCCCTTGAGGCAAATGCAGGATTGGCCAATGAGTTCCAGTGGGTACAACATCCAGAGGATCATCTGGGCCCCCACCAGCATCACTCTGCACTCGGACAGTTCCCACACATGGGGGGTCCTCTACCACACGTGAAAGCAGGAGAAGAGACTTCGGGTCACCGTCCCAGCCAGCCGGCCCCTCCGACACTCGCTAGCCAGTCGCTGGAGCCCATGCTCCAAGGGCAGAGCTATGGCTAGAACGGGCCTGGGCTAAACAAGACAAAACCCAAGGAGCAACAGCAGGGTCAGCAACAGTCAAGCCCACCAGGGAGCCCCAGTGCAGTCCCCATACCCTGCATTCCGGCCAAGGAGCGTGGTACAGGGCACCCAGCCACGGCTCAGCTCAGGTGAGCATCCATTAACGCTGCTCATCCAGGACCTGCGGGTTGGATTTTCCGACTGTTCCGCTTTGATGATCTACCTAATACCCCAGCGAGGGAGAAGAAAATATCCCAAAACAGCACCAGTGACACATGAACTCTCCAGGAATGCCAATGTTCAGTCTTTAGCGCATCACTGAAATGCTGCTCTCAATGGCACCAGCTGTCCAAGGCAAAGTCCCTGTGCCAGCAGCACTGAAAACTGGGGTACGAACCCTGCAATCCACAACTGGTGGTGGACAAAAAGCTTCGTCCTCAGTCGCCTCACTCTGATTTTTCATGCTTACAGATTAGAGAGCAGGAGAATATTTTACAATAAAGATTCCAAATAATCAATTCTCCATTTGAGTTTGGTACAAAATCACAAATTGAACCAAGAAAAAAGAAAGAAACAAAAAACCCCCTCAGTCTGCAGCAGTGCCCATATTCCTTCCACCCTGAACCAGAGGTACACACACTGTGAGGTTCGGGTGCATATTTCTGACTATTTTTAACACCGAAGTTGCCAGAGCAGCAGAGTCCTGGAGGAGAAAATTCCCCGCCCGGGGCAGCCCGCATAGATCAGCGCGGGGTCAACCTCTGAAGCCAAGAGCAACTCCCGTGCGGAGCGGGGGGAGCGGCGCCCGCGGAGCAGATGCCAGCTCGCACAGCACTGCAAACAGGCCATTTCCTACGGCACAAAGTTGAACACGAAGTACAGCCCATGGTTTCGGCAATGAAAGATGAAACCATTTGTCAGCTGTTCCCGGCGCAGACAAAGCTGCGGAGCCGAGTTACAGCAGCTCTGCCTGCGCGGGAGCCCGAGGGGGCCCTGAGGATCGCGCTGGTCCCGCCGGGTGTGCAGCGGCAGCGGTGTCGGGGCTCACCTGGCCCGGGGAGCGCGGCCCCTGCACGCCCGGGCGCTGACACACACCCTGAGCGGCCGCGGTTATCCCGGTGCCCGGCGCCCGGCACCGCTGCCAGCGCACAGCGCGAGCGGGTCACGGTTATGCCGGTGCCTGCTGCCTGCTCCCCGGTACCGCTGCCGGCACACAGCGAGCGGGTCGCGATTATCCCGGTGCCCGCTTTCCAGCTCCTGGTACCGCCGCCGGCACCCCCTG
>VZTA01025101.1:253408-275448 GCA_013398855.1 Mohoua ochrocephala | reverse complement strand
CCGCGGAATGGCGGCAGCTCTGCCCCCCTTCCCCTCCGGCCGGGGGGGACGTGGGTGTGTCCGCAGACCCCCCGAACACCCCCGGGCCGGCTCTGCGGGCGGGCGGGGCTCTGAGCACGTCAAGGGCCCGGGGACCCGACTGTCGGCGGCAGAGCCCCCGGCTCACCCGGTACGGACGCTTTCCCGGCAGCCACGGCCCGGGCGCCGTAAGGGGCGAAGTGCCAGCACAGACCCTTCAACACCCACAGAGGGACGACTCGCTCCTGCCCCACAGACGGGCTCCTCACCGCAGGA
This sequence comes from Mohoua ochrocephala, assembly GCA_013398855.1. Lineage (NCBI taxonomy): Eukaryota > Metazoa > Chordata > Aves > Passeriformes > Acanthizidae > Mohoua > Mohoua ochrocephala. The sequence continues at coordinate 275,154 of VZTA01025101.1, read as the reverse complement.
AATCCCCGCGGGACCTCCCAGCTGGTCCCAGCCTGGCCCTGCCATCCCTCTGCCAGGGCCGAGCATCCCTCCCCCCTGAGCCCAGGCTGCAGCAGCGGGACGGCACGGGGCCTCGAGCCTGTCCCTCACACCGGGAGCTGACACACAGCTCCCTCCAGGAAATAAGAGTTCTTTTTTCTATTAAGTAAACTGTAAATTATCTACTTCTCACCTCAGCACCTTTCCCTCGAAATCCTTGTTGCTGTGGTGATAAAACAACCCAGGTCCCTGCGCCCCCCTTATCTCACCTTTCTCCTCTGCCAGTTTAATTTTCACAGGAATTAGAAGCAGGACAAGCTACAGCACTTTCAGCAACTTCCTAGTCCGAGGGATGAAAGCACAATCCATGCTGGCAGCAGGTGTGGGAACATATATGGGAACATCCACCCAGCACAGGACAGGACACCAGCACCTGCCCACAGCCTGCTGGCTCTCCCTATCCCTGCAGCCATTAGGAGCAGTCGAAACAATCCTCCTGCATCTGGTCAAGCCCACTGCCCCAAGTGGGTTCCACCAGCCTGGCCTTAGAGCAGGGAGGGCAGAACCCCTCTGGCAGTGGGGTGCAGGGCCCCTGGAGCAGCTGCTCCACAATGTGTCACAGCCCGGTCAGGGTTTTGGGGGGACCCTGCCACAAACGGGAATCTGCCGGGGGGCACACACAGGCTGCAGGCAACCACATCCACCGTCCATTCAAGCGGGACCTGAGCAACTCCCGGGGAAAGATGGCAAGAAAGGGCCCCTGCTCCCCAGCCACAGAGCAAGAGCCCAGCATGGAACAGGAGCTGCCTGGAAACCCCCAGCTGGGGCAGTCAATCATTAACAATGCATGGGGCTCCCCTGGCAAAGTCTGTAATAAATGTGTTTGCTCAGGAGAAACAGCTTGCAGAGGCCACAGACCACATCTGGCAGGGAACAGCCGCTCCTGCTGCCTCGTCCTGCCTGTCACACTCCTGCTTCACCCACCTCCCCTGCCCGTCACCCTCTTGTCTACCATCCTTAAGGAGATCAACATAACCTCAGCTCTGGCCTTCTCTATCAAAATGTTTCAGCAGAATCACTAATCAGATGGATTCTTTAAATTCAACAACAACAAAACCCCTATCATTGCCGTAATCTCTTTCTGTATCCTACTGTAAGCCAGATAAAAACAGGCGTGATGTTATTTTTTGTTATTTTATATATCAACACACCACATGAATTCACCCCAGGTGAACCGGACAGCATTTCAGTGTCACCACAGCACCCATCCCGACCTGCACCGTGCACATGGAGCACTCCAGAGAGTCAAGACCCAAACTTAAACCCAAGATGAGTATTTTTGTATTTCACCAGATCTCAAGGTCTCTGGGGAGACTGAGGCAGCAGCAATTCCAGCAGACACGTGTCGAGGTACCCACTTTCCCACAGGAAAAAGTCCAGCTCATTCTCCAGAAATTCTGAAATGCATTTCTGTCTCCTCAGAACAACATCAGATGATGCCAAACTGTGAATGGTGGTGAGAGAACGTAAGTGGGTAAGAGGAATGAATCCTGCTAAACCTGGGTGCTACCTGCACTGCCAAGCCTTTCAATAAGTTTTTGGTGGATCAACACCAAAGTTTTTGGTGGATCAACAGATCTCTTCCTGCAGAAAATACCTATCTGCTTTCCTTGAAGCTGAAGCTATGAGTCTGGCAAATTTCTCAGGCATAAAAAAAAAAAGAAAAAAGAAATTGGATCCTATTTCTGTGCCAAATTACACCAATTCTCCAGCACCTCATTAGTTTCCAGTTAATGGAGGGGGAGGGGGGTTAATTTTAAATCTTTTACCTCTTGCATTAAACAGGCAGATTCGAATTTCATTGAGTCTCCCTCTCTGGAGACATTTTCCACATCTCCCCTCCCCTTTTCCAGACAAGTTAAGTATTAATCTCCTCTTGGTTTATGCTGAAGTGGCTTTGTATTGATTTTTAAAGATGTTCAGTTCTCTCCTATTTGGAAATAGACAAACACTTTGAGCAGAAACTCAGTCGGGTTCCCTCTCCACCCAAACACGGCCCAGCCCACAGTGGAAGTAATTGCTTCTGGACTCATTGCAGCTAATTTGTAGTTCGTAGGCTGAGGGCAAGGTAATAGATGGTGAGGGGCTGGAGGGCTATGGGTTCTCCTAGGAGGGCTGGATGCTCACACAGGTAAAAGGAACCAGGACCTCCTTCTCCACAGGACATCACCTCTGGCTGTGATGGGCCCTGCAGACCTGCCCTCTGTTTCTTAGGTTCTGCTATCTGGTAGCTGCTCCAGGATGGACCGGGGCAGGAGGACAGGGATGCTTAAGGAGGCAAACAAGGTGGCGGGGCTGGTGCACTTGAAAGCTCCTGCCCCTGCCTGTTTTCCCCATGCCTTGCCCCCTCCAGCTCCATCCAACCTCCTGTCCCTGCAGCGATGCCACCAAAGCACCCATCGCCTTCCTGAATGTTTGCAACAGGGAGGCCCTGTCAGGGCCAGCACCCCCAGAAGCTCTCCAGATGTCGCAAAGGACATCTCCTAAGACAGAACGCTGCAGTTCAAGAGACTCCAAGCCTCCATTCTTCCTTTAAAACATCAGTATCACCCCTTCAGTGACTAAATTACCTCCAGGGTAAGCAGTTGCCCCTGTTTTATGAAGAAATAAATATCTATCGAAAAATGCCCTGACATTTTTGCTTCAGAGGAAGCAGTTTGGCAGCGGACTAGGAAGCCCGAGGGGCTGGAGGGAGCGCACAGCAGGTCAGGACAATTACACGCCGTGATTAATACATCACCTGGCGGCCGTCTGGACACTCTGCTAAGAAAGAAGGATCTGAAAACACCAGGCTGGGACAAGATTGAGCCTTTATCCCCAGGAGTACTGAATCTGCCATGAATAAATGACACTATTAATATTATTATGAAGCCATTAATTTATGTAATAACTTTGGCTTTTGTATGGATGCTGCAGCGAGATGAAACCCCCCATAGGTGAGCAGCCCATCAATCTTCCTCAGCCACCTGCAGGGGCCTTTCCACCTGCAGAGGACCCAGCCCCATGCTCACACCTGAGCTGCAGGCACAGCTGAGCCCAGCTCTGGTGACTCAGGGCTTCTCCGGCCAGAGCCGTGGCGCTGCCTCATCAGACAGTGCAGGACACGTCCCTGTCACCCTCTGTGCCTCCCTGGGCAGGAGATATTTCTGGTTCCCTCGCTCACGAGGGACAGCGCCAGAAATACACGAGCTATGCCAGGCATTTGCCACAGCCGGGCTGGAGGCACGGCCAGCCCATCCCCATCCCCATCCCCGCGGCTTCGTGCCAGAGCCCAGAGATCCGCCCGGGGCCCCTCCCCAGCACCTTGGGACCCTTCGCCACTGCCCCAGGCGCTCACCCAGAGCCCCTCTGGGCAGTGCCTCCCACCCGAGCACGGGCACCTGCACTGCCCAGGTGGGAGAGCTGGGATGGGGCAGCTGCGCCAGCGCGGGGGACTGGGAGCCAGCGAGGAACAAAAGGAGACAATGCAACACGGCCCGAAACCCAAAAATAGCAACTGTTTCCCTGCAAAGGAGCAGTCACATCCCAATTTCCCTGGCATGGCAGAAACGGATTTGGGAGCTTGCAAACGAGGGAGAAAGCGATTAAAATGTTTCAATCGGTGCTGCAGGAAGAGGATAAGAGGGCATCCACTTTTAGAGAAGTATCACAAGAAATAGAGCTTTAGATTACATTACATCCAGCCCCAAGTAATCTGATTAGAAATTTATTTTATGGCTTCAGTTAGAAAAACATGAAGGAAATCCCAGGAAAGCACAGAGCCAGCTCTTCCATGCAGGCAATGGGAGACAGAGCACAGTGAGCTTATCTCCCCAGAAACGGTGCGAGACGGGTGTGACACGCCACCAGCCATCCCGACACCACGTCAGTGCTGAGAGATTGGATCGATGTGTGCCAAGGCGTGGGGCAGCCCCAGCTCCCCAGCTCCCACCCCACACGTTGGCAAGGCTCCCCCAGCACAGCAGTGCCCCAGCCCTGAGGGCTCCCTGTGCCCCGACGCTGTGGCTCCGGTACAGAGGAGCGGGGCTGAAGTGCAAGAAAAGAGAAATTTACCTGCTGAGCCCAAGCAGGAGCACACAGGCCGCGGGCTTGCCCTGTCCCGAGCCCATCCCTGTGACAAGTGCAGCCAAGCATCGACCTTCTGCCTGTGGCCAAGCAGGGCCTGTGATGGTCCATCTCCCCAGCACAGCTTCCAGCCCTCTGAAGCAATAGGCAGGAAGTGTGGTCAAAGCCACAACGAAAGAACAAAAACGAAAGAACTCTCGCTGCAGAAAGAAGCTGAGGTCCGGTGGGTCTTGTCACCCTCCCCTGGGCAGAGAGGACGCTGAGAGCACAGCTGAGGAAGGTGCTGGAAGCAGCTCCTCCCTGTGCACCCCAGGCTGCCCCTGCTCGAGGGCGCACGGCCTCCAGAGCATCCCAGGGAAATGGGTCATGGCTGCAGCGTGTGCAGGCAATGCCAGGCACCGCACGTGACAGTCACACTCAACCACACCAGCTCCAAAGGGGGTGAGACCTGAGCTGCAGCCAGGCCAAGAGCTTCGAGAAAGCCACCAAGGAGCGGTGACCCAAGAGCATCAGTGACAGGAGCCTGGAACACTGACCATGCAATCAACACATGAATAGAGAGTGGTTTTCCAAGACTCATTTACCAAGGAACAAAGCAAGCTGTGGGTACAAGGAGTCTCTTGCACACCTCTCCCATCCATTGTGTGCCATTTGGCCACGAGCCAAACACTATTCTGTAATTGTGGCAGCCCAAGTGAGTCACCTTTGGGCTCTCCCTGCCCAGCAGTGTGGTGGCAATTGGGGGCAGCATCGGCTGCAGCACGGCTGACACAGAACAAGGTAGTCATGGCCATGACAGCAGCATAGCTACATGGAAATTGTATTCCTGATAATTTGGGGTATTTCTCCCTGTGAACACAGGCCTCCTGAAGAGATGAGCTCCGAGATTTAAGCATCCAATTAAATTAGATCAAATCAACAGAGGAAATTAGTCTTTACAGCATGAGCAGATCCTCTGAATTTTACTAGCAAATCAGTGAGCTAAATGTCACCATTCATCAGTAACATCACTAATAAAGCCAGATTTGGGATGCACAGCCACTAACACGTGCCACTCGCCCAACGCTTCCAGCACCACCAGCACCCCGCTCAGCCCCTGGTCCTTCCTCCACTGCCCGTATAGAGTCCCACACTGCACAGCCAAAACCCAGGCTCGGGTTTTGCTAACCTGGCCCCAGGGGCCATGGCACTGATGGGCAGGTGGGTGCTGTGCAGGGCTCCAGCACAGGTGGGCTGCCCTGGGCTGGGAGCAGGTCCTCGCCCGAGCAGAGCAAGCAGGAGAGCTGGTGGCCGCAAAGACAGGTCCTGGTGGCAATGCTGGACGCACAGCTGGCTCCAGAGGGCTGCTCCTGCTCCAGAGAAGTGCTAATCCCATGTGAAGAGGAGCCCAGCCAAGCGGAGCGTGCGCCTCGGCCTCTCTAACCCCCCTCCTCGGCAGCTCCGCTGCCGCTCCCTCCCCTGAGCCCCCGCTGCCGCAGTGGCACACCCGGCCCACCGCAGACAAAGCACCTTCTACCTCCAGAAACCCCGTGAGGGCCCTCTGCCCCAGGGCTGCGCTCATCGGCGGTGGGCAGCGAGGGGGGCACGGAACAGGTCCCGGTGCCACAGGGGGTGGCAGCAGAGCAGCAGCGCCCGGGCCCCAGCGACTGTTCCGGAGATGACACCGTCTCAATTACCCGCCTCCCTCGCACGCCTTGTTTGATGTGAAAGCATTAAAAGACATATAATTTGTGGAGCTAAAACACAGGTATTATCTCTGACACATCCATACTACAGGGAACGTGCTGAAGTCAATCACATCCAGGGGTTTCTGTTGCTCTCCAGCTTTTTCCTTGCCTCTTGCTCCACATAACAAAAGATGGAAAATGAAGCAGTTTTTAGCTGCAGACCCACCATCTTCCTCTTCAACTCACCTCACACTGTGCAACCTCATCAATGATCGGGAACAAGAGACCCAGATCAGCTTGTCAGGGCTTTAGAAAGCGGACTCTGCACTCCGAACTGGAAAGGATTAACACTGCACTGCTTGTAGGAGAAAGGAGCTGTCACGGTCCCTGGTGCGACACCAGTAACATTTGAGAGGAATGAGACAGGACAGTGCCTGAAAGAACTGACCTTTGAGACTTCACAGAGACTCAGAATACAGCTCTGACCTATTCAAGTACCTGTCAAGCCTCTACATGTCTCTTCCAGGTGGGAGCCTGAGATGAGCGTGTTTCACAACAGGCTTTGGAAGACGTGAGCCCCTTGGATATCGTATGGGTCACTGAGTGCAAACCCAGCATCACAAGCCCCAATGGAAATAAAACAGCAGAGATGGAGAGGGCCATTTCCAGTCCAGGACCACGGCCCTGCCAGCACCAAGCCTTCCCATGGCACGGGAATGCCGCTGGGTGCCAGTGGCTGCCCATCCCTGCCGGACCGTGGGGCTCGCCGGCGCCGGCCGGCGGCAGGAGGCCAGGACCCTGCCAGCTCGCAGGAAAAGCAACAGCCGGCGGGAGTGGTACAGTAATTAACAAAATTATCATCAGGAACAAACCACAGGCTTTGGCAGAATGCCCGCACTGCCACGCCGGCACTGCCTACCCTGCTCCGGGCTCCCTGGCTTGGCAGAGATGGGGCTGCTCACGGTCCCCAAATCACACCCGCCCTGGCGGCGAGTGGGCACATATCCACAGCCGAGGGGAGGCCGGTGGGCATGGCCAGGGCCGAGGGGAAGCCAGCAGCCACGCCGAGTGGGGCAAGAGCCCCTCCAGACCCTGCCTGGGTGATCTCTGTGACTCCTGCAGACAGGGAGTGAACCTGCAGGCAGATGGTACCTCAATCACCGCAGCCATCATGGCTCCCTCCACCCATCACGACAATATTTGCTCTCAGAAGGTGGCTGTTCTCCGAGCAACCGCCCTCCGACTGCAAACAGCTCCCAGCCTGACAGGCTATAAATATGGCAGGAGGAAAAACCAGCACAGTTTATTAGTTCTGAGACAGAGCTAAAAATAGACCCACGTGGGGCTGCTCAGTCCTCTGGGCAGATGTAATTGTGGATAATCTAGCTTTAAATATGGGAAGGCTGTCTGACAGCAACAACAACATTTTAACATATGGACGGGGCGGCACTCACGAGGACGTGCCGCTGCGCCACCTCCAACGTCACCGGGGAGCGGCGCTTGCACCGCCAGGCCCCAGCCCACCTCTTCCGCTCCATGGCGGGGCTTTCTGCAGGAATAAACCCTCACAGAAACCCAAATATCTACAGCAGGCAACGAAGAGGAAAGCATAGACTCAAATACCGAGGGGGAGCATCAGTGGAGCTGTGCCAGTACCCATTCCTCCACCCTGAAATTTTATATAGCTAAGGCTTACCAGATTAAATGGCTGAAACACTCCAAGTCCTCAGAGCTGACAGCACCTTCCTCCTCCTGTGAAAGCTTCCTCTGTCCCAGGCAGGCTGTGAGACGTGCTGGGAGGATGCGGTGTGGGTGCAGGGCTGGGTGTGGGCAGGCGGCCAGGGCGATAACTGCCCTTCCACGAAGAGGGAAGCGCTCCCGCCTGCTTGCCAGAGATAGCAGGGAGACGTTGGGACGGGCTGGATTTTGTAAATCTCCCACCAGTCCTCGGGCTGGCCGGGGGAGGACAGACCATGGTCCTGCCACCATCCCGGCAGGCAACTCAAGCAGCTGACGGCGAGCAGGGACAGCAGCAGCCACCACCTGTGGCAGCAGCAGGGACCTGTCACCATCCCTGGGCACACACCTGCAGCTCCCTGGCACTGCAAGGGGCTTCGTCCCAGCAGGAATCCAGCACAAGGCCCGCTGCCAACACAAGGACTCGTTCTGCTTGGCATGCCATGCCCAGCCATGACTCTCTGACCTGCCATGGCCCTGCACTCCGCTGGGTGCACAACTAACGCCCATCCAGCACTGACCCGCCGAGAGACTCAGCCCGGCCTCACTCTGACCCTCCAGCCCGGCACTGGTTTTAACTGAGTTCAAAGTTTTCTGCAAGTCCAGGGCATTCCTTGCACCCCGGCCCTGCATGCTCAGTCCTTCCCAGGCATTTCTGCACCAGAGCCAAGGCAACCATCCCCAGGCCCACTGGCAGAAAGGGGTCACTGCCAGGGGTTCCACCAGGCTCCAGAACGGGGACAACCACCCCGGGCTTGTTGGCTGGTGGAGGTCATCGCTGGGGTTCCATTGGCAGGCTCCAGGCTCGGTGGCCACGGAGAGGAGCAGTTCCAAAGCACGGGAGATGGGAAGCCTCCCTGTGCGCTGCAGCTGGCTGCTTTGCAGTAGTTTTGACAGCGTTTCCTTTGCATGTGCTTCTCCGGCTAAATATAATTGCAAAACATACATTTGCATGCAATTATCCATTTATGAAGTGCTAATAAGTCAAAGGAATTTACTTAGATGCAATCTGCTCGCCAGACCTTGTCCTCATAGGACCCAAGCACAAACCTCCAAGATTAGTGCAATAGTCAGTGCAGCCACCTCCAAGACGCTAAATCATTCCCACATCTTCCCATTAACTCAGCTCCAGCCCATCAAATATTAAAGAGCCTCAAGCCTGGACACAGCTCTTTTTACGAAGGTCGAGTAAATCTTTCATCTCTTCCCACCTTCATCCTCCTGCTGCCATCGGCAGAGGAGCATCACATGCTCTTTCATGTGAGTTCTGACTGCACACACGCTGACTCCCAGTAATTGCTGTACATGGCTCCTCCATTCCACAGAGACAGGATAATTTTGGTGCTATTTCTGCTTTATAAGGCTAAAAGAAGAGGTGACTCTGCCTGAAGGAGGGGCTTTTTTTTACTGATTTTTTTTTTGGTTTAATATTCTGTGGTTTCTCAGTACACCCCATCAATACCAATGAGCAAATAACCAGAGTGCAAAGGCTGAGGAGCTATCAGCAGGTAGAGGGCTGGAGAGCCCCCCGTGGGACGCCACCCTGCCAGTTTGTTCCAGAGAGGAGGAGGAAGGGCCCCACGAGTTCATCCTCATCAGAGGAAAGTCCCCATCCCACTTTTCCACCTCCAGCATCCCCAGTACAAGGACTTCACAAAGCCAAGGGGGCTCAAGGGTCTCTGCCTGCTTTCTTGGGGACCCCTGCACTTGCTGGGCTGCTGTGAGAGGCAAACAAACCCAGATGGCTGGCTCACCTGGCCAGAACTGCTGTTTGGCATGCAAAGATCCTTTGCAGGCGGATGTTTTCCTCCAGGGTGACCTTCCCACTTGGGAAGCGGCTTAGCTGCCATCTGGCTCAGGTCTTCCCAAACTCACCAGAGCTTCCTGGGCGTTTCACAGAGGCCAAGCAGCAAGTGTGGCTGCTTGGCAGCAGCTGCCCAGGAATGCTCGAGTCCAACACCTTCCCTGCCCACCTGCAGCCCTGGCACCTTCGCCAGCACCTGTCACCAGAGGGGTCAGCTGAGCCCTGCCTGTGATGCCAGGGCTGCCCACCCATCCATCACCTCTCCCGACACTCCCACTCTGCGGTGCCCACCCATGCTCTCCAGTCCCTCAGACACATTCACGGTTACCATAGGAACTAATGAAACCCGAACTGAGGAAGGAAAAGGAGAGACAGGCAGAGGGAAATACTGCTTTGATGCCCCAGTGCCACCTGCGTGGGTGAGTTTATCCTGACCCTGTGTGGGCGAGTTTATCCCTAGGGAGGACAGGCAGGGATTGCCCTGCATCACTCAGCCCTCCCACTGCCATGCTCTGTCCCTCCAAACGCCCCCTCCGAGGGGCCACGTCCGCCAGGGTTCTGCAAGTCAGAGCTGATGTCTGCAGCAGCACGAGGCTCCCCGAGGTGCTCCAGGGCATGCGGAAAGCAGCTCCGATTTTCGGTAATAACCTACACAGGGAAAGAAAACTTCCGATGCCTGGTGCCTCTGTGCCCTGGGTTAAACCAGGACACTCAGAGGCTGCGGCAATAACAAGAGGGCGCTAAAGAACCAAAAGTTTGGGGGTTTGGTATTTTTATAATTTCAAAAGCTTTTACAAAAACAAAACGTGGCTCTGGCTGAGCCCCAATTACAGAACCACTTAATGAAGCAGCCTACCCACAGACCAGAAGCACCACGGGGTTGTGGGAATCATTAGCTGCAAACAGCAGTGGATGTTCATCAAAAGCTCCAAGGAAACTCCCTCCTCTGGCCAGGGCAGGAGCGGGGGGAGAGAGAGAGAGAGAGAGAGAGAAACGTGGCCCCAGAGTCTTATCCTGCCCAGGCAAGAGCACGGCAGTGTGCCCACAGCACTGGCACGGCACTCCAAGCACGGCGTTCGTCGCCTGGCACGGTGGAGAGAGGAGGGAACAGGGGGCTTCTGCTGCAGAACTGCTGCACCAGCCTTAGAAAAAAATCAGAGCACAGTGTAGGCAGAGTACAAGGAGCAGCTCAGTCCTTCTCGGCTTCACGGGAAAAGGAAAGTCTGCAGAGAATTCCCTCCATTCCCCAAAGTGGTAAACATTGATTTAAACTTCTCATTAGTTCAGCACAACCTGAGCAATGAGCGCAGCACCGGCGATTCTGCTGTGCCATTTACGGCGGGCATTTGCCGGCTCGTTCAGGCAGCAGCTCCCCCAGGCTTTCCGGATACTTTTCCATTAATGAATAATTTGCACAACGATTATAGAGGGAAACCACATGAGCCATCACCCTATGCATTGCCTGGAGCCCAGGGGAGGCTTGGCCAGAGTATTTCTGTATCGGCACAGGGTGTAGCTGATAGTGCTGGAGCTGTGCGCTCACAACGGGGAACCCCCGGCCCGGGGAGTTTATCCGGGATCCAGGAGAGGGGAGGATGCGCCACGGTGGGAGGGAAGGGATCAGTACCCAGGATGTGCAGCGGGGAGGACAAAAATGGTGGGAACAGGAGGCAGGTCCCAGACAGCCACCAGTGCTGGGGGAGCAGAGAGCATCGGTGCCACCACTCGCAGACCTTCACCACCTTCTCTTCCCCATCAGCCGAGGACATGTCCCAGCAGGGATGGTGACTTCACACAACTCGCTCCATCACAGCGCAGGACCTGGCCCAGCAACCACCTTGCCTGAGCCGCACAACCCACACCACCCACCCGCGTCCAGCAAGTCTGTGGCAAATCCAAGCAACACTGCCAGTCCACAGACCCTCCCGGGCCCCAGTACCATCTCCACCACTTCCAGAGCAGTGCCCAGAGCCCCTCAGCAGCACAGGAGAGGAGCTGGGTCACAGGCATCCGCTGTCCCACCGACACTCGCCACCTCTCCAGACTGCAAGATTGACAAGCAAAATACAAAACCTCCAGACTTCGCTGGATTTACACCCAGAAGCTCAGTGCCGGCCTGACCTGCTGATTCCCACCCCCGTTACCCCCAAGGCAGAGCTGGTGCCCTGCGAGTTGCCCCACGCACACCTCAGCCCACCGATCTCACAGCGAGCGCGTCACCGTGTTTGCTGTAATCTCGCAGTGCCTGATTCACTTCAGGCTTTCAGGAGAACAGACTGTGGGACACGCACAAATGCGTGTCCCGCAGTGGGCGGACATGGCTGGACTCCACTGCACCAGCTGGAGCCAGCTCCCAGGAAAGCATCCTCCACACACGGAGCCAGCTCCCAGCACCACGCAGCCCACGGGAAATCACTGCGCGAGAGAAGAGCCAGGTACTCACTTGATCTTCAGGCTGGCCAGCATTGTCTTGTCGATCCTGGGGAGAGAGCAGAGGAGGGTGTTACTGCAGGCGCAGGGGCTCCAGATGTAGCTGGGAGGGGGTTGGGTACTGGGGGCTGCTGCCAAACACGACCTCAGCATATCCTCGGGAGGTGCCAGCGCTCCGGCTGACACGACGATCACCACAGAAGGACTTCATTGGAAAACAAAATCAACCAAGATTTAACCCAAAATTAAGCCTGGCAGCAAGCAAGAAGAAAATCCCCCTAGTTCTTTCCTGGTGGTGACCAGAGCAGAACTGCTGCCTCCCAGTCTGGAATGCCAGAGGTGAGCTGGGCAGCAGAGGAGGGCATTGCCTATGTCCCAGCTCTCTCCAAAGCACAGCTTCCACAAAACATGTGTTTAGAGATAATGGACCTGTGACAGCCCTGACGTGCTGGGAAGATCCCACCAAACCCTACAAATGCAACCCGGCCCCAGGCAGACAAAACACAGAGCAGCCCCATCGCTCCCAGCCCCGGCTGGCTCATGTGGGACCGGGAGCCCCAGTTGCTTCACTCATTTCCCTGGCACTGATAATGAGTGCTCATCTCCTCGGAATCATTGTGGTTACAGTCATATTAATATTAATTAATGCAAATCATAGTAATGTCTCAAAATGCAAAACAACGTCTTTTGGCAGTCACTGGAAATGCTCTGTTATCTGCCACATGGAATCAATTCCACACCTCAAAAAAAGACCAAACAGCAAAATAACACCCCCAGCGCCCTCCTGTTTTACACTGTGATCACAGAGGACAGGGCACAGCCACAGAAGTACAGCTTCCCCCCCACTTGCAGCTTTACCTTCTCCACTCCCCAGCTGGGCTCCGCTGTCGCGGGGCCGGGTCCCTGCCGGTCCGTGCCACAGGCTGAGCCTGACAGGCACTGAGGCAGAGGCACCATTACCTTTCCCAGGGTCCCTCTCTTGCAGCAACATCGCACTCATAAAACCCCATGGCCACGGGAGCTCTGTTCCAGGCATTTCCCCAAACATCAGCTTCCATGCTCTGCTCTGGAGAGTCAGCACGCTGCTGCTCCTAAAAATAAACCTAGGGCACCTGCTATTGTGACTTAATACCTTACAAGCCTGCCCAGACCTTGTTGATCATTAAATCATGTTGAACATCAGAGCATGCTGGGGAGCAGAGCTGTTTCCAAACTCGGTGGCAGAGGCAAAGCAGCTCAGGGACAGTGGGTGGCTGGGGCAGCTCCCATGGGACCTGTCCTTGAGTGGAGGCTGCACGAGTGGCTCCATCCAGAACCACGGGAAGAAAAAACAGAGAAAAAACAGTTGTTGTTATTTGGCCTCTTCGAGTGAGAAGGGGAAAAAAAGAAACAAACAAACAAAAAAAAAAACCCACCACACAGGAAAGAAACTCCCATGTTTGGGAAACCGCAGTTGCAGTGTGACTGTGAGAGCCGTTTGCCTGCCCTGCCCTGCTCTGCAGAAGGCAAAATGAAACACCCCACACCCCAGGGGCTCCCCGGCCCTGGGCAGCACCAGCTCCGGGGGCAGCACTCACAGTGGCTTTGCACAACACCCTGTGCATCCCTACAGCCAAACTGGGGGCACCTCATCTGCCCCCCAAGGTGAACACACTGACTCCGGGACCTCGCTGGCAGCAGATGCAGCTGGTAGAGAGAGAAATAATAGCAATTTCCAGCCCAGCAGAGGCTGGAAATAGCGAGTGCAGCCACAGCAGGAGGCGGCTGGGTGCGCCCAGGCACCTCACACGCAGCCCCACAGGAAGGGTGGGTCGGCCGGGACCGTGAGAAGATGCAGGTGCAGGCGCGGGGCTGTGGCAGGTCCCTTCTTTTGCAGTAAACGCCCAGAGAAGGCTCTCCCGGCAGCGCACAGGGCTTTCCAGGCAGCGTCTTCCCCAGGGACCCGGGGAGAAGCGCACCGACGCCCTTGGGAGCAGCCCCACGGCTCACGGAGAACGGGGCTCCCCCGCAGCTCTCACCATGCAGATACTGACATGGTGTCTAAAGGAAAGCCCGTGTCCTGTTCCCCCAGCCCCACCTGCAACGGTGGCACAGCCCCCCAAAACCCAGCAGAGCCACCAGCACCCGCCACAGCCCCCCCAGCCAGTGCAGCCCCCCCAAAAGCCGCCACAGCCCCCCCAGCCAGTGCAGCCCCCATTTTCCTGGGTGGCTCTCCGGCTCGTGGCTTTCTTTCCCCTGCAACTGCAAAAGCACAGCAAGAAAAAACCAGAGCAAAGCCCAGCTGGCCCTGAGTGCCCCTGCCAAGGAGGGTCACGGCTCTGCTCCCTCGCAGCGGGAAGCTCCTGGGATGCCCCCGGGCAGTCAGGACCCCAGAGCCACTGCTCACAACAGTGACCGTAGGGCAGAGCTGTCCAAGAGCTGCGATTTGGCCACCACAAAACGAGCCCACATATCACAAAACTTATTTGTACAGAAGCCTATCCAAGTGCTCCCTTCCCCTTTCTATGTAAAGAGAACACAATCCAGCCAAGGCAGCTCTCTTGGCTTCAGCGAGGCGTGCGCTCCATCCCAGGGGACCCTGCCGAAAGCCTCGGCGCGCCAGCTGCCCTCCCACAGCCCTCACAGTTACTCAGCATTTCCCCCAGCCGGTCTCAAGCAGCTCCAAGGCCAGGGCACCGCATTCCCCTCAAAGCCCCGGGGCTGCCATTGTCCAGTCCCAGCCACTGCGGGACGGGGCAGAGCAACCTTCTGCCCCAAACACCCAGCACCATCACAGCATCACAACCCTACAGCACAGACTTGGAACAGGCATAAAACACCTCGGAGAGGAGACCTGAGGGGGGGCAGGAGGAGAACGGTGTCGTTTTCTTAAGCTGTTTCCCTACAGATCAACACCTCTCAGAGGGAAGGGGAACAGTCCCGCTGAACTCGGGGTGCAGGCAGCAGCCATGGTGCTCTGCTGAGGACAGACAAAGCAGGGGTGACTCACGGAGGTGCCGGTGGTGCTGGGAACCTGCCCTGGACCAGCAGGCAGCTTGCTGCACACCCCAAGGTGCCAAAGGTGGCTGTAAGCATCGCTGTCTGAGCGCAGGAGGAGCAGGCAGCAGGGCCCCAGCAGCGAGAGAAAGGTGCAGGGGCAGACACCCTCGCGGTGCCCACAGGAGCCCACCACGAGCCCCCAGAGAGGGCTCCTCACCGCCCATCGCCCGCGGGGCTCACGAGGTTTCGCCGGGCTGAAGTTGTGCCAGGCTTCCTGCGGGCACAGGGGCAAGAATGTCCTTCCCGACGCGCACATGCTGCTGGCACGGCGGGAAGGGCTCTGCCGGGAGGGCACCGCGCCACGGCGTGTGGCGATTCCTGCCCTGGAGCCGCGGAGGGAAGGAAAGCTCCTCACACGGCAGCGAGGGAGGGAGGGAGGGAGGGGGAAGGCACCCACCAGCCGTAGCCGCCGAAGGAGACGCTGCGCTTCCTCTGGAACATGTTGGTAGCTCGGGGCTGCCGGGGGCCAGCGGTGATGGGACAGTGGCAGCCGTGTGGGGACGGCCACGGCGGCGCTTCCTGCCGGCGTCGGGCGCTGTGCCGGGGCGGGGGGACCCCAGCAGCTCCCGGTCAGCCGCCCCCGGCGCAGCGGCGCATGCACACGCGCGCACACAAACACCACAAAAAAAGTCATTTCCTTTTCTTTTCGCGGCCACAGGCTTTTCGCAACCGCACGCTGCAAATATCGTATTTCTCCTAATGGCAGGACCACCAGCAGTGCCGCATGGGCAGCGGGGCTGAGCCATGGGCACGGTGTCGCCCGTGAACATCGTGCCCTGCGGCTGTCCCAGCCACTAAGGCCCGATCCCGGGGGTCACTGGTGGCAGCGTAGTGCGCTGCCTCTTCCTCTCTGTCCCCGAAATGGTAGCGCTGCAGTCACAGCAGCAGGCTGGCTCCCTGGTAGGGGAACTTCCACCCACCCCTCCAGTGCCCCTCAGGGGACATCCCACTAAAGGCATCAAACTTCAGTTAGCAAGAACCCCATCACTTCATCTCTCAAACAAACAGATCCCACCATCCCAGAGCCCAGCAAGGCATCTCCCACCAGCTCCCATGCAGCTGCCTGTGGCACACGGGTTTTCCATCCTCTGGTTCCCCAGCAGCTCTGTAATGCTGAACTGGCATCTGCAGCCTGACCACCACCCAAACGCCCCTGTCTTTTAACAGCCAGGCTTCAGAAATCCCATGGAAATGGAAATGCTGACCTCTAGCTGGGTATGAGCTCCCATCCGTCACAAATCCCAAGAAAACAGATGCTGTTCCCTGCACCACGCTTCGGGCATTGTAGGGCACAGCAGAGCCGTGGGGAGGTGAGCCTGGTTGCAGGGGTGGGCATGGTGCCCAGAGGCTGAGTGTGGTGCCCAGGTGCCCTCACACCTTTCACCTCCCCAAACCAACCACCAGCGCCCACCTGCGCCCACTCAGAGCTGGGCTACACCGGGGGATCAGCTCTGCCGGTCCAAGCGAGGAGGAAGGGTGGGGACGCCGAGCATCCCTCGGCAGTGGGGAGGCAGGGGAGCCGTGCTGTGCTGGGGCCACAGCGCGACACCAGAGCGCCGCAGCCAGGACGGAACGAGCTGCTCGGCCACGCATCCTCTGCCGTGCCCACGGGGTCCAGGAGCCCCTGTCCCAGAGCCACTGCAGCTCAAAAGCCAGAAAAAGCCTCTGGCTGCCAGGGTCCAACCAGATCAGCTACAGAGCACTCACCTCCTACCCCGGTGATCCAAGCCAACGCCTGGTGCAGACACACAGCATCCCCTCGCCCTGGCACTCCAGGCAGTGCTGGCTCCTGGGTCGGAGGCAGCTCTAGCCCAGCGTTCTCATCCAAGCACCCAAAAGCTTTAAATTGAGAGACATTTGAATTCTGTCTGATGTGTGAAAGAAAGGGGTGGGGGGAGAGAGGGTATAGGGAGCTGGAGACAGAAATCACTCAACTCCAGAGAAAAACTTGGACTGAAATCCAGCTATTTCAACTCCTACTTTTCTGCCCACAGCCTTAAAGGGATGAAATGATGGAAATTCTTTGAATTTTAGAGCTCTTAAGGACATTATTAAAAAAAAAAAAATCCCACCACGCTGCAGGCTTTGAAGCCATAATTCAGGTGCTACAAAATATCTGGAGCAGACATTTGCTTGGAGCACGTTTGTTCCTGGCCTGCGTGATCCATGTCAAAGCTCTGCATCAACAGCAGTGTGACGTTATCCTCTCTCTTCATCTTCCCCCAGGCCATGTCTTCCTTACACTCCTCCCAGCTGATTTCTGCCCAGCTCTGCTGAGCTGCTCACAATTAACATGTCTGAAAATAAAAGCTTCAGGTACAGCCAGGCTCTGCCGCACGTTGGAACGAGACCCAGCGCGGCTGCTCCAGCACGGCCCTGCCTGCAGAGCTGTGGGACCGGGAGGGACAGTGGCTGTGGGAAGCACTGACCTTAGCTGGTACCATGTCAGGAGCAGCTCGGAGAGCCCCAGAGAAATGGCCAGCTTTGGGCCTTTCCCCTTGCAGCACCATCTACTGCATCTCGTTCTGCCGCTGCGGCCCTGCGTGAACTCGCGGCTGCCGGAGGTGACACGGAAGCGGGAAGGGTAACGGGGACACAGCACCTGACTGCCCTTGGCCGGGAGGTCAGCCCAGTCAGTAGGTCATAATCACTCCAGCAGCTCTTCCTCGTGTCATGTCTGTGCTAAAGCACAGGGTAACCCCACACCTGCCCCAGGATTTCAGAGCACAAGAGGGCGGGACCCTGAGATGGCCATGGGGAAACATCTCCATTTCCTGCTGCCCAGGAGGGTGTGGGGCAGCCCCCACACAAGCCCTCCTCACCCCACACCAGCACCTGGGGATACCCATGGCTGGCAGTGGTGGGAGTGGAGCTCTTCCTGCTCCCCATCCCCACGCATCTGGCAGCCCCCCAGGGCTGCATCAGCCACCACGGATCCAGGTGACAAACTGCATTTGAACCCGGCAAAGATTAAAAATACACCAAGGACCAGCCCCGGCTCCCCCGAGGCCACCAGCCTCCCTCGCTCCCGGGTACCACGCCACCGCCTGCCCAGCACCATCTCACCCGCAGGGGAGTGCCTCCAGAAATAGTCTCTGCAATGACATTTTCTCACTTCCCCTCTTCCCCCCGAGGTATTTCACACAGGCTCAAAAACAAAAGGGGAAAAAAACCCCTCCTCCTTCCAGAGCAGGCACAGGCAAATCATAACCAAGCAGCCAAAATTAGGGAACAAAACCCTGGGGGAGGACAACTCCCCAGTACCATCTGCACCAGTCTAAATTAACATCTCCCAGGGACCTCGGCCAGAACCAGGATCCCATTGCTCCGACCCAACCTGGGCAGCCCCTGCCCACTGGGAACAGAGTGCTGCACTGCTGGTGACACCCCAGAGCAGGATTGTGCCCAGCAAGGGCAGCATAATTCTTCCCTTTCTTACTGGGGTAAGAGACTGATTGCATCAATAGCGCTTTAATATTGCCTGCGGCACTCTGAGGGCATTCAGCTTCCTATTATGATTCTAAAGAAGGTTGTGGGCACCCAGAAATATTAGATTTTGTCCTGGCAGGAAGAACATGCCGTGCACATCATCAGCTTGACCTACAGAGCGAAGGAAAACAGTGTCCAAATTACCTCTGACTCAGTTCATGGAATATTTTAAACACCGTTTTCTCCCCTTTATGGTACTGCTGAAGTGAAGAGAGAAACTCGATGTCTTAAATGCAGCTTCCCACAGACCCCAGCTTGCTCTCAGGGGTGGCTCTTTACTGCTCAACAGCCTCAGGCCAGAAGGACTGAGAGGGCTCCCTTGGCCACCACGCTGGGGCCAGGAGGCTGTGCCACCCAAGAGAGCTTCAGACAAAGGACAGGAAAGCCGGAGACCTTCCCGAGACCAAGGCCACGCACAGCTCGAGCTGCAAACCGCGCTCCAGCTCCTCCTCCACGCTGTCGAGGAACCACTGATGGCTCATGGACTCATCCCTACGTCCAAAGTGATCGGATCACTCCTGCTCATTTCTGTGGAAATGGCTGAAAAACAGATCCTGGAGGAAGCCACCACGCGACCTGCAAAGCATCACCTCCCAGGCAGGGGCACAGAGGGGTACTTGCACCCAGATATGGCAGCACCAGCTTTCCCAGCAGCCCAGGAAGCACCCAGCACAGAGGAGGTCCCCCTGCCCTGGGGGGGAGAGAAACCCAGGAAACCAACAGGTGCTGGCTGACAACCTGGCCCCCGTGCTGGCCAGGTGCCTGTGCCCCCCAAAGCCCCGCTGGTCTCTCCCACCCTCACACGAACCAGCTCTTTGCTGCAGGGGGACACAGATCACGTCTCATCACAGCCCTGTATGCAGAAGCTCATCACGTGGGCTCCCAGGCTCACTGAATTCTTCTCAGCCCACTGTGAATTTAAGGTACAGAGTTGTTTGTCTTCTCAAGTCCACCCATTTTAGAGACCTACCTTGCTAGCAAGGGCATGAAATTCCCTGAAGGTGCTCACTCTAGGAAAAGCTTGTTCAAGCACACAGAGGCTTTCTGTGCCTATTTTCTCCACCTCTTCCAACCACCCCCTTCCCATGCAAGTGGAGCCTGAGGGAGGGTGCTTCGGGGAAGAGGCAGAGGCTCGCAGCCACATGCACTCTGCCTCCCCAGGATCCAGCAGGAAGGTTGCTCTGTGCATCCCCACAATGCCCACGTGGGTGCCTTGCACAGGATGCTCCGGAGACAGGGCAGGCATCGCTGTCCCCACCGTGCTCCCCTCTGTGCCTGTGACATCCCTGCTGCAGGCAGGCGAGCAGCTGCCATGCCAGCGCCAGGTCCCTGGGCACGGTCACCATGGCTACCTGCACATCCACGGCACATCCCACACCGCGGCTCCCAGTCCCCGCTGCATGGGCGAGCAGGAGCTCATCGCCCGCTTGCCCAGGCAGTGCAGGGGCTGGTGGAGGGAGGATGCACTGGGGCAAACCTCCCACGGAAACCTGTTCCCAGTGGCAGGCTGGCACTGGCAGCTGCGCCAGGAACCGGAGAGCGCTTGGCCCAATTCACACAACAAACACGGAGAGGGGGGGCGACTGCAGCCAATGAAGAAATTGTGGAGAGACAGAAAAAGAACAGCTTAAACTGAAAACCAGGGCTGGGAAAACGTGGGGGCGGGATGAAAGCATGGGAATGAGAGAGACCTGAACATGCTTTGGCTGGAAATTGGGAGGTTTCTAATCTTCAATACAATCAATCTCTGGAACAGTTTCCTAATAACTGAAATAAAGGAATCAAAAAAAACCTCCAAACCCCTAACTGAGACTCAGAACCTTTGTGAAGATGTTACAAGAGATGGTGACATCTAGTGGAAGGTGTCCCTGTCCGTAGGAGGGGGTTTGGAACTGGATGACCTTTACAGTCCCTCCAACCCAAACCATTCTGTGGTTCTGTGATTCTGTGATGCCCGCAGCAGCAGGGCGCTGGGCTCGCTGGCCCAGCAGGTGCCCTTGCCCCTTCCCCTGACAAGGGCTGTTCCTCCCAGACCCCCTGCCCTGCACCCCGGCCTCGGCAGCAGACAGGGAATCGGTGGCTGCCCGAGGCTGAGCTGCGCTGGCACAAGGTCAGACCTCAGGGCTCAGGTTTGAGGCCAAACCTGTGCATGGACCTTCTGAACATCACAAACAAGGCACACAGGGCTTGGACTTGAGCTTTTCCAAATCCTGCTACCTCTTGCCAACATCACCTGTATTTTTCGACCATTTTGGGTGGGCTTTGCAAGAGCCGGGCTAAAATCAAATCAGAGTCAAGAAACAGTCTTTCTGGCATCCAACTTGGAGGCAGATGTTAACTCCAAGCAGGGATTCATCTACCCCCACAAAACTGCAAAACTGTCTGTGGAGAATGAGCTGTTTTTAGCTCCTGGAAAAAATGTCTCTCCTCCTGTTGCTGCTGAAGTCCTGTTCCTGTTTCCACAGCAGCAGCGAACA
This sequence comes from Mohoua ochrocephala, assembly GCA_013398855.1. Taxonomy (NCBI): domain Eukaryota; kingdom Metazoa; phylum Chordata; class Aves; order Passeriformes; family Acanthizidae; genus Mohoua; species Mohoua ochrocephala. Next base: position 254,368 of record VZTA01025101.1, on the reverse strand, counting down.
ACCGCCAGAGCATCTGACCAGGTACACAACAGGCAGCAGCAGCAGAGGGCCTCTTTGAGCAGCCCTCGGCACCCCGCTACCATACAGATATGCTTAGGGATGAAGGGAAGGAAGGATGATAAAACAAACAAGCAAAGAAAAAGGCATTTTTGCTGCTATGGTTATCATCCCTAGTGGGAGGAACCAGGAGCAGGGGGAGAACGCAGTGTCTGTGAAACGTGGTGTGTGCGAGCGCGAGCCTGCTGCCTGCAATCACCCTGCACGTTGGATCTGAATTTAAACTCTTTGGCGTGATTCCAACCCTCAATAAATCGTGCCTTGTGGACAGATATTATGTCCCTTCTGCTACTAAAACAACAAGGAGTCTTAAACAAAACAGCAGAGCCTAGAGCGTGCAGAAAACAGCAGAACCTGGGCAGGATCCATCGCATACCCTGCATTCGCCAGGGATGCAGGCGACATCTCACACAGCCCTCGCAGGCTCCGTGGAGCTCCACACCGGGCACACCGGTGCTCTGCCTGTGGGAATGAGCAGGATGAAGGGAAATGCTCAGCCTGGTGAGCAGACATTGCGCCACTTCCCTGTCAGGGATGAGCTGCAGCCTCGCACAGGGACAGCGGTGGGGAGGATCACCCCAGCAGACTGGCGTGGGGCAGGCTCAGACGTCCCTTTTCCGAGCAAACACCTGGGGCTCCCCAGCCAAGGAGGTGCCCGGGGGAAGCAGGACAAAGCCCCCGTCATCCCACCGGGCCCCACCACCCCGACCCCCGGGGACAGCAGGCAGAGCCCTGCACGGACTGCTGGAAATCGCCTCCTTGAATGGTCAATATTTAAGAGCGGTGCTGGCGACCTCTTCACCGTCCTCCCACACACGAGTCCCGGTCCACGGTCCCCAGCCCTAAGCCCCCGTACAGACCCCGGCTCCCGGTCCCGGCCCCAAGCGCCTGCCCTGGCACCGC
>VZTA01025101.1:162336-225614 GCA_013398855.1 Mohoua ochrocephala | reverse complement strand
CGTTCCGGGCACCGCGTGGCGCTGCCCACGCACGGACACGGGTGTCCCGGGGGCGGTGGGCAGCAGAGGGCTGCATCCTCCTGCAAGTTCGGGTTTCGGGCGCCACTGACACGTTAGAAAATACTCAGAAGCAAGAGCTTTCCTGGAAAGGGCAGAGACTTGTTCGATATCTCAGCTGGAAATTGCAGGTTTTAACTAGTTATTTGCTGGCCGTTCTTGCTCTGTGCCGGAGCCTGAGTGGCTCAGGCCAGGGACAAGGTGCAGCTCCGTGTCCTGGCTGTTCTCAGTGCCAGCTCCCGGGCTGGCACGGACCCTGAGATGTTTCCACCTGCCTTGGGTTTGCTCGGTTTCGTGCTTTGCGTCTTCAAGAACTTAGAAGCCTGAGCATTCATCTCAGCCTCAGCTCTTTTTTCTGATCTCTAAAGTACAAGCAAAAGGGGTAGAAGCAGCATGGCTTGTGGCTGGCCTTCGTCCTGAGGCACGTGAATCCCCTGACTGACCCACATGTCGCTTCCATCCCCCCCTGATTTTATGGTGTCGAGGTGGATTTTTGAAGTTTGTCACCTAAAGCAAAGTTCACTGGCATTTGGTAGTGGAGCAGGTTGGATGCAGTTCAAGAGTGGGAAGCTCAGTGCTGATAGCCTCCCCCTCTCACCCACGTGCTGCATTTTGAAGCAAGCATCACGCCTGGAGTGCCAGCAACTGGGTTAAAAAGTTATGCAGTGTAATCCCTGCCTCTCCGGCCACAATTGATTGCTGAGGGAGGATGGAAGGTGGAAAAATCCTCCGTGTGTTTCGGCACTGCACGATTGCTCACGTGGCATCTGGGGAGCAGCAGAGGAAGGTCTCGTCGGGGAGCCCGGTGCTGTTCCGCGGGAGCAGCGTCAGCCTGGCCACCTTGGCATCGGCCTCGCGAGCTCTGGTTCCCGGGCCGGGGGCACTCGGGCCCCGCTCTGGTGCTCCCACCGCTGTGTGCGGCCTGCAGAGCAGCCGTGCAGGCAGCGGCTGTGTCTGAAGGCAGCTGTCAGTACCTGGAGCCGTGGGCAGGCTGCGAGTGGGCTCCTCGCTGTGGAATCCCACCCCTGAGCTGTGCCAGGCACCCGGGCTTGGTGCTGGGCTCTGCGCCAGGTGAGAGGGCTGATGGCTGCTGCTCTCTGCCCCCAGCCTAGGAACTGTTGAGACTACTCTGTCCTGAGTGCAGAAACACAAAAGCATGGATGGTTGGGGTTCCTGTAAAGGTTTCTGATGGGCGCAGTTTTGGGTTAAGTTACCTTTCCTGTGAGATCAGAGACAGCCATTGTGTGCAGCGTTTCTTGGATTATTTTTATTCCTACAGTCTTCACGGCCTTAGAACAAGTTTCTCACGTACAAGTTTAGCAGTGCTTCTAGCTACCGTAAAATGCCTTTCAACCCTGCCTTGCCCAGATCTGCTTTTTCCTACCTCAATCCTCTGTCCCTGAGCTCCCAGCCACCCCTGCTTTCAGCCACCTCTTCTGTTAGAGCAGCGGAGAATGCAGGTGTTAATGGAAAACTGCTGTGGAGGCAAGTGTAGCTGTGCATTAGCAACAAGGTCAGAAGGCTGATTCTTAATCTGGGGATCTGCTATCGCTGTCTGTTGCCCGACCTTGGAGGTTCGCCGGTGTTTTTGGAAAGGGCTGAATTGCTGGCAGTCGGGGTTTTTAATATGCAGCTCTAACAGGCTTGGGGGGGACAGTCGGAGGAAAGTTGTGCAAGAGAAATCTGATCACTGCTACAAGGTTAAGAAGAGGAAAGGAGTGTGATAACACAGCATCTGTATGGCAGGATGAGGGATGGGAACCCGAGGGGATCATGTTCGGGGCGGTTCTGTCAGTGGGATAAGAGCTGAGCTCCCGCTGGAAGCTCTCTGCTCTGCCTGAGCAGCCTTGCTCCTGGGTTTCCCAGCTGAAAAGTGGAAGTAAGTAGGTCAGGAACATGCACTGAGATAAATCCACCTGCAGACTCAGAACCGCCTCGTGCACGGTAAAACCAGCACCGTGTTGCAGAGTCCTGTGTTTACCTTCATTGTCTGTACATGACTAAACTTGGCAGCACACCCCTCTCCTGGCGCAGCTTCCCAGCACTTGCTTTACTTTTCTGCATTGTGCTCCACTGGTTGTGCTGGAAAGTTGTTATTTCTAGAAGCTTTACAGGTCTGAAGTTCATGCGTTTTTTAGTTTGCGTTTGAGAAGCAGTGTCAGTCCTCGGGGCAGCGCTCGGACAGTGTGCCAGAGATGAAAACCAACGCGTGGTTCCTCCTGTGGTGGCAGTGGCTGTCGCTTTTGGCAGTAGGTCAGGCTTTTGCCATAGTAGCAAGGCTGTCTCGGGATTAGCTTTTGGTTCTCACCTCCTGCAAGTGCAGGGTTGGTGCAGCGGAGCTCGCACACTCCCCTTTGCCAGCGGAGCTTTCTGTTGCACCTGCCTTTCTAAGGTTATTGGGATGGGCAGTTACCTGCTATTGTCCTGACAGGTTGGCATAAAGGCACTTGCACAGAGGACAAACCTTCCCTCTTTGGCTGGGGAAACAGATCTATGCTTGCAGAAATGCATGTTCTTTCCTCTAGCTGAAGAAATAACTGCGGGAAGGCAGCCGGAGCGGCTGAGGGCATCGCAGCTGTCCGGTCTCCCCTGCAAACCCTCCCCAGAGACCAGCGGGTTACTTCCCTGCTCTTGCTGTCCCAGTAGCTTTCTGGAACTAAGGTGTGTGCAAGAGTAAGGCACAGAGACTTGGGGAATCATCGGCTGCTTCTTGGTTTCTGTCTGAAATACGATTCCTTCCTTCAGCTCTCCTGAAATTTGAGCAACGTGCTTCCCCTGTCACCGTTAATGTTTTTGTTGGTGCTGATCTTTGCACTTTGCATTAGTCCTACTCTTAGCGCCTGATTTCTGTGATGTTTGAATTGCATGTTATTGTAGCAGGGTCACCCAGGCAGCCAGTTTCAAGGCTAGGTTCCTGAAAAGTTTTGGCCAGATAGAAAGTTTACAAATGGATTTAAATGTAGTTCCCAGATGTGGAGAGTGCAGGGTGGGTAACTCGGGGCGCCAGACGCAAAGCACGAGGCATTTCAGCGGCTATGGGACCCCGTGGATGTCCTGGGGCTTGGCCCTGCCAAGAGCACTGCAGGCTGCAGCCTCACCACGCTCCGCTCTCTCTGTGAGCCAGTCCCAGTGGTGTGAAGCTGCTGAGAAATGAATGCAGAGCTTGTACCTCTGCCCACAGATGTCTTAGAACCCATTTGAGTTTAATGGTGGCGGTAGAGCAACCCTAATGTTTCACTGCGGGCCCTTATTAAAAGAAGTCCTTGTTGTACCTTAAGTGCTGGAAGTTCCTGGGAAGCTGTGGTTTCTGCAGGGGAGGCAGAGGGAGGCACCTCCACGTTTCCCACCTCCTCTGACGGGATGTCCTGCAGAAATGTTTTCATTAGGGCCATCTCTGGAGCTAATGCCTATTTATTTAGTCAATTTATTTGGATTCATTAAACTATTTATTTCGTTTCATTTATTATTCAGCTAAAATTAAATTTGCATTTGCTGTACCGACACCAGCCTTCACAGGTTAGAGCTGACACATACACGCTGCTGTGAGCTTGCTTTGGCTGGAGTGGAAGAAGTGCAGCTCAGCTTCATGAGGCCTGAGCAGGTACTTCTAGGAGATTTCTCCTCTTCCCAGAGATCTCTTGGTAAGGAGGAAGAGTTGAAGCTGTCAGTACATCTGAACTCCTTCAAAAATCACAAATCACAAGAAAAACATGATGCTCATGTGATCTGAAAGTTGGTGCTGGCTCATGGGACTGACAGGTACCCGATCGTGGGGCTCCAGGGCTCCTGTCCTGTGCCAGAGGAGTGACTGTGGTGGTCTCGAGGGTTCCTTGCTTACTGGGACAGGAGCTCAAATGAGTTGGAGTGGGAGAGACTTCTCTTCAGATTCCTTTTCCCTTTAAAAGGACAGCAGAAGCTGGCCAGGGTTTCTGTGGAGAGCTGCTGGTCTGTTTTTCAGTTTCTCCTGGAAGGTGGCTGGCTGACACGGATGCTCCAGGGGCTGCTCCTGGGCCTCCCCAGGGCTGCTGTTGGAGAGGGGGTTGCCCTGTCTCTGCACGTGTGGTGTTGGCCTTGAGCAGGGGCCACGTGAGCTGTGTGGTCCTGACTTTGTTGTAGTTCTGACGTTTTTGTGCTGGGGATGTGGCGTGCATTTTTCTTCTGCTTGGCGCAGAGCTGTGTCCCTTCCCGCCCATGAAGCCGTGTCGAGTGCTCACGAAAGCTTTCCCAGGCGGGTCCAAGGCTGGTCTGTTTAGGCTGCAGCTCTTACACATCGCATCACGTTTGAAAGTTCTGGCTCTTCGTGCGTGTCCCACACAACAGGGACCAGCACCCAAGGGCCCCACGAGGCTGGCAGTGGAGCAGCACGCACGGGACGCGCGCAGGTGTGCAGAGGGGCTGCGAGCCCTGGGTGGTGCTGCTGATGGAGGGCGAGGAGCCGGCGGCTGTGGCACGGCCTCGCTGGAGGTGAGCAGTGCCCTGCTGGGCCGCAGCCCCCCCCGGGCCTCCTGGTGCTTGGAGAAAGCTCCAGTTCCATAACAAAACTGCTTCAGTTGCCGTGATTTTCTTAAAGTAGCATGGAGAGAGGAGAGGTGTTAGGGGATTGTGTGTGTGGTTTTGTGGTTTGTTTGTGTTTGATATGGCAGAGCAGCGTGAGAGGAGAGAAAATTCGTCTAGAAACTGTTTACTGGTTCAGTGCCTGAATGCTTTGTGCTCGCCTGCTTAGTATGGATGGCTGTGCCGGGCCCGGGCGTGCCATAGTAACTGCCCTCGCCTGTAATTCAATGCAGCTCACTTGCTCAGGTTTGGCACAGCACTCGTCCCAGGCTGCACTGGTGTGGCACTCGAGATCGGGCTATTTATAACCACCCGGGCCCCGGCCGGCATCCCCCTGCGAGTGCCTGGGAACCTGTCAGAGCCCGCCTGTGCTGCGGCAGGCGGGAGAGGAGAGGAGAGCTGCAGCTGCGGGAGCTGCTCCGGGCCTGGCGGGTGCCGTGGCAGCTGGGGACAGGGGCGAAGGCGTGCGGTGGATGAAGGTCTCTGGGCAGCACTTTGGGGGAACTGCTGCAAGCCCAGCATCCGATTCTGGTGAGCGCAGGGGACGTGGGATCCTGTGCGGAAGCAGCTGCTGGTCCTCTTGTGTCCTGCCACCCTGGGGCCAAGTAGGCATTCTCTTTGGAGAAGGCATCTGACTGCGAGGAGGCAGCGGAGGGCACGGGCTGCGCGTGGGAGCGTGCCTGGTGGGGACTTCAGTGTATGTGTGAAACGCAGCTGGCTGCTCTGAGCCGGTGCTGCATGAGCCAGGCATGGGAAACAGCCTTTTTGCAAACTGCTGCAGGCAAGTCACCGATCTCCTCTTCCAGCCACGCAGCTCTGGCTCGCCCGACGAGAGGTCGCCCCTCTTGCCAAAGTCTCCCGCAAGCCGCGCTGTCTTCTCGGAGATGCCAGAAGCTGCCCAGTGTGCTGGGCTGTATCCAGACATCATCCCCAGTGAGGCGGTGACTGGAAGCCTGCAGAAGGGCACTGAATACATCCAAGACCTATCCGAGACCAAGGACAAAGATGGAATGGTGACAGTTTGCGATAAGAGCGGTTTGAGACCTGGCGTTGGCACGGTTGGCCTGCTCCGGCGGACAGAGGCATCCCATGCAGTGACTGTCCTTCCAGCCGACCTTGGGGACAGGCCGGCAGGGCTGGTTGATCATGCTCAGTCACTTGAGGCCTGCCAGAGCTGTGTGAAACTTGAGGACAGCGGCTTAGCCCACAGATCCTGCCGCCGGGAGGAGCACGTGGCAGCAGCTGACGGCGATGCCGGCCCTGGAGCACATTCCGCCGGCCAGGGCCGCGGCGAGGGGCGAGCGGCCGTGCGCTCAGACACAGCCCCAGTGGCTCTGGACAGCGTGCTGGAGTGCAGAGGTCCTGCTCCCTCCCCAGGGAGCCCTGGGACACCGTCCTCTGCTCCGCCAGCGAGTGCGGAGAAATCCCTGCCGGCTCCAAGTGCGGTCGTGCTGCCTGTCCCCCCTGGTGAGGTGTCACCTAAGGCTGGGGACACAAGTGCTGGTTTTGTGACAGAGCCTGCTGCCGGCCCCAGCAGAAGGTCAAGCTGCGATCCTGATTCCCAGGCACAGGTTCTGCCCTCAAAGCAGCAGCAGCAGCAGCAGCAGAAGAAGAAGAGGAAGAAAAAGAAGCTCCCTCTCCCAGGTGCTCAGCTCAGTCCCAGGGGCTCTGTCCTGCTGCGCGGAGGGAACACCGTGTGCCCCTAACGGGGGTGGGTGGCTGCGTGTGCCCGTGGGATGGGGCAGCACAAAGGAGAGGGGAGGGGAGCAGAGGTGACGTTTAACTTCACAGGAGAAGGAGGAAGGTGGCGAGGTGTCCCACCTGGGCGTGTACCACAGAGGGACCTGCCTGTGCCTTGTCCGTGTCAGCAAAGCAAACTTTAGGGCATTTCACTTGTCTTTTTCTCAATTCATAAGGCAAATCCCTCTTTTGTTTGTGACTGCAAACATGGTCCTCGTAAGGATGGGAGCGGATCTGCCCGGCCCAGCCTGCAGCAGCTTGGGTGGGAGTGTGCAGCTGCGAGGGACCACACTCGGCTGCATCTGGCTTTCCTCCTCCCCCGCTTCTCCACGAACTGGCACAGCATGGCTGGTGTCCACACCAGTTGTTCTAGTGGGATACCAAATGGTAACTCAGAGAGGCTTTCATCCTCACCAGGACTTTGAGGATATGAGAAACAGATTATTTTTTTTAATCACAAGGTCAAATTTTGCCTTTCTATCACTATACTTTTTGTTCAATCCCTGTGCAGTGGCTGAATTTTGGTCTCAAATGCTGTCTTGTGGTGTGGCTGGTGGCACGAGGGGATGTGTAGTGTGACTGACCAGTGGCTTAGTTTGTGGTTTAGCACCCTGTTTGCTTTCCCTGTGCCCATTGGCACACCAGTGGCAGGTGTTCAGGCTACAGCTGCTCGGGGGACTGCAGAAACCGTGTTACACTGCCCGGAATTCGAACCACCTTTGAGGAGGGAAAGGCAGAAATTGGCCCCTCAAAATGGCACTGGAGCTGACAATCAGAAATGCCTTCCAAAAGTTGGTGCTGGAAAAGGTAGGGGGTTTAATTTTTAGTTTTGTCCCTCTAACAATTTCTCCAGTTACTAAATGTAGGGAAGGAAACTCCTCACTGACAGAGCAGTCCCTGCAGACCAGGCTAGCTCCCAGCAACATAATGTCGCTGACTTCTTGATCTGATAATCTTCAGAAAGGATTTGTGTCTGACTTGGGTTTAGAAGATTTGTTTGAACATAAATTAGTTATTAACTACCTCTTCCCAGGATCTGTGCTGTCTATCGCTGTGTGCAGCCAGCAGGTTTTGGGTTCGGGTGTGTGCCCTCCCTCACGCCGGGATCCGAGCACTCGGGGTCACCAGGTGCCTGCCACCGCAGCCTGGCTGTAAATAGGAAGCGTGATTAAAGCAGGCCCTGTCACCTTGGCGTGTGAACTCCTTGTCCAGGCGCAGAGATGAAACCTAATCCTCAGTCTGATCCTTTGTGCCAGGTGTGACCGCAGACGGGCGAGCGCGGGTCGCTGCCCCGGTGCGGTGCCCGGCCGCCTCCTGCTCTGCCCTGCCTTGCCCTGCCTTGCCCTGCGCAGGGATTGCTCGCGCTGTGCCCAGGGCAGCAATGAGAACATCGTGCTACAGCTCGGCCGCCAGCCAGCACGGGCCGGAGCCCGGCAGCTGCGGGCACAAACTGCAGGTCGAGCGCGGGAGGAGGGTCCTTGCCGGGACACAGGCGCATCCCTTGGAATGACAGGGGACACCAGAGGTCACAGCCTTCGGTCGGGACCACAAGCCTGCGTCTCGAGGCCGACGTGCTCCGGCAGGGATCTCGGTCTGCAGCAGTGAGCAGGGCGGTAAGCGGGAGGAGCGGCCGGGTTTGCCCCCGGAGCGGGCGGAACCGCTTCCCTGTGACTCAGACACCTTCCCTGAGCCATCTGGGGTGCAGCGCATGGCAGCGAGAGCCGGCAGCCAGACACAGCTGCCGGCCCGTTTGGGGCTTCAGGTGAGGGCAGGGAACAGGGAGAGGTCTCTGCAGGCGTCTCTAAGGTCTTCCTGTGCCTCCCACCATCTGGAGCAGGCTGGAATCCTGTGAAGTCCACGAGTGCCCCACGATGTGCCTCCCTGTGCGCCCGCGCTGCTGAGGCCGCGGCACAGCCGGGCTGTGGCGGGCGGGAGGAACCGGTGACCCACTTTAAGGCAGGTGGGTGCAGCTCTGCTTCCCTCGGGGAGCACATGTGGTGAGTCAGCACCCAGCAGGCAGCACCCGGCTCGCGCTTCCTTCAAACGTTCCCGTTCTGCACGGAACCCCACTGGAAAGCCTTGCCTGGCTCGCCTCCGAGGGTTAACCTGCTGCACAGCAGATCTTTCTCGGTCCAGACTTAACTTTTGTTTCTAAACGTAAGGCTCTGCTGGCTGGGGCTGGATCCACTGGCGTAAGGAGACATGAAGGTGTTGCCTCTACATGTCTCTTGTCACAAAGTGCAGAGCTGTGCCGGCCCTGCCTTCGCTCAAGTAAGGGAAAGGATGGAAGGTGTGAACATCTTGTATTTCTGCAGACTAGGAACTGTCTAGTTCTGTCTAGTCTTCTGATTCCTGAAACGCTCGGTAGTTTGGGGATCTGACGCCACTGAGCAGTGAAAAGAGAAGCGTGGTCCTGGCTGGTGACTTTCCCTTGCTGCGTTCAGATTTTCCCGTCTCACTTTGCTTTGCTGCTGAAGTTGTTTGCTGTGCTCCAGACCGGCGTGTGCGTGGGTTGCAATGCCAGCCTTCCTTTCAGCCAAATTCTGCCTCCTTTCTGGCTGCCACAGCAGGAACAGAAATTCAGTGATCCTGCCCTGCTTGGGTGGGCAGGGGCTGGGCCAAGCCTGGCTCGGGCGCCTGGCAGGTCATCCTGTCTGCAGTGCCGGTAGCCCCAGGTGTAGCATTTCCGTGGCGGCTTGTCTGCACTCCCTCCGGATCCCCACGTGTTCAGGCAGTCCGGGAGTATGGCTGTGCTGGCTGTAGGGTGTGACGAGGGGCTCTCCCCAGCCCTTTGGGCATGGTGTGGTTTTTCGGAAACCACATCTCTTGAGGCACTCTTGCATGGAGCTTTTCTTCCTCCTTTCTAGCATGACGGCAGCTTGCTGGAGCCAGAGCCAGGCCTCTTGTCTGACTCGCCCGTGGCTTCATCTGTCAAAGAAATGAGCAGCGAGTGCTGGGGACATATGCACCGTGACAGGCAACATGAGCAGCAGCTGCTGAGCTGCTGAAGGCAGCCGAGGCTGCATGAGGTAGCTCTGCTACCTGCTGCCTTTTGGAACGGGTGCGCTCTCGTTGCGTTTTTTGCCCTTTCACGATGTCCTAAGTCAGCCCTGACAGTCATCTCTGAGGGTTTGCTGTTGGCACTTGTAGTCTGGAGCAGGGGCACGACCCTCCAGGGATGCTTTTGCAGGGCGTGTTGCTGCAGCCTCGTGTTGTGCTCCAGAGGGGTGCAGGGGGTTATGGTGTTGCCATCCCTGTTCTGGGTTATGGTGAAGGCTGGATGACTTCTCTGGGCTGCAGGAGGAGTTGGGGCTGATGGGGAAGAACTGGCTGTGACAGCTGTAGGTCCTCAAACCACAGCGCCAGTCTGTGAGGTGAGGGAGGCTGAGCTGCCATTTCCCCTGAAGGGGGGACTGGTGCCTTGCTGGGAGGTGCGGACGAGGAGAGAGACCTGCCAGATGGAGCTGGCTGCAGGGCTGCAGCCTGGAGGCATGAGCCTGGCTTGGAGCTGTCCTGAGCCCGTGCAGCCTTTCGGAAAGGCTGTTTCTGCTGCCTGGGAAAGCGCCCCACCTGCTCCATCTGCGCTGCCTGCCAGGGGCTGCCTGAGCGCGCCGAGCTGGAGCTGCTGCGTGTGACCTTGGGGGTCCAGCTGAGCGTGCGGCCGTGCCGGGCCAGCCCTGCTGGGAGCGCAGCCTGAGGGACGCCATGCCTTCTGCTCTCCAGCACCCACTGCCCCGGGCGTGTGGGGCGACGTGGTGCCCTTGGGGCACCAGCCTGGCAGGCTGGGGGCAAGGGGTACTCTGCCCCCTCCCGGAGTTGCTATCAGCGGCTCTTTCTGCTCTTCCAACTTCTCCTGGCAGCCCCTTGGTCCTCTTTAATGTGGTCCCCAGCCTGGTTCAGAGGATGTAGACTGCTCTAGGAGACTGGCAGCTTCCTAGATCTTACCAGCTCTCTGACACTATCCACCTTATTGGAAAAGAAAACAAACCATTGCGGAGCAGTGAGGTAGAGGCAGGTGCCGAGAGCTCCCCGGCCCTGTGACGCATCTGTCTAAACGAGCGCTTAAAATGTCGTCACCGTTTGCTTGAATAAAATTGCTCGGGCAAAGCCTCGCCCTGGCACCGTGGATCTCGGCGAAGTGTTTGGAAATGCAGAGGGTGGCCCGGTGCGGGCAGGGGCGTGGGAGCTGTTTGTGTGCCTGTGGAGTAACCGGGTTCCCACGTGACGCAGCGGTGCCGGCAGCTGCTCGCCTCCTCTCCCTCTCTGCTCTTTAACGTGTTGGTGCAGAGGTTACAGCTGCCTCCAGGCCGCAAAGCACCACACACCCTTTTTTTCTTTAATTAAGAGGCTTTTTAAGACAGATCAGTGTGGTGTACACTGACCCATCCTTCCTGCTCTCCTTCCCGCCCCTCTCTGCACATGGTTTGTGGAAGATACAGACACCGCAGGCGAGCGAGAGCACCTTAACAATGCTGTGAGGAAAGGAAGGGAAGGGCCTGGCACGCCTCTGTCTAGTAAACAGCAAGTGCAGGATAAAACCCTTCCTGCCTTTTAGCCCCTGATTGGCTCGGGCTGGCCGGTGTCCGAGCCAGCCTCTGCAGCCCCTCGGAGAGGACCCTGTCTAAACCCTTCTCTTCTTGCCCAGAGCACCCGTCTGGCGTGGCACTGATGAATGGCAGCGGCCCGCATGACAGCCTCAAGGGCGAGAAGGATGCCAGGCAGAATGGCCATGAGGAGGCTGACCCGGGAGAAGATGGGAACGACCAGGAGGTCATCGTCATACAGGATACAGGATTTACTGTCAAGATCTGTGCACCAGGGATAGAGCCCTTTTCCCTGCAGGTACCTGCCCTCGCCAGCTGGGGAAGGGAACTGAGGTGGTGGGCAGTATTTGAGCCAGATCCCTTCAGCCAGGCAGGCAGGGAAGGAGGCAGTGCCTGGGAAGGCCCCTGTTAGCCCCCAGTCTGGGCAGTGCCTTTAGGCTGCTCGCAGCTCCCTGACCTGTCTGTCTTCTGACCAGGACTAAGTGGGGAAGGAGGCAGAAAAGGATGGAGGGTGCAGGAGAGAGAGTGTCTGGCCAGTGCCTTTGAGAGAAACGAAGGAAGAAGAGACGTGAGCAAGAGGTTGCCTAGCCCAGGCCTGCCTGGGCATTGCAAGGATGAGGGAAGATGTTTCATTCTGGATCCCAGGTGTGGAGCAAGGGGAAGGAGAACTCCCTGAGGTGTAGCTCTTTGTCCATCACAGAGGGGCTTGGGCGTGGAGCTGAGCACAGGGAAAACGGCCTTCCCACTTCTGGGCTGTTCTAAAGAAGTGTTGTGAAAACATGATTTCTGGGCCTGACTAAGGAAGGGAAAATCCCTTGCTTGCTCAGCAGTTATGACTGGTGCTGCTGCAGGCCAGCCTGGGTTTGGTGCGGTGACAGGTGCTAACACAGCTCAGGGAGCTCAAGCACCAGCCCGAAGACCGAGGGAACGATGCAGTCTCCACTTCCCTCTGCACGGAGAGCCCTGCCTCGTGTCATGTGGGCAGCGACGTGCTGCCAGATCGGGATGGGCTCTGACAGGCCTGCCTCATAGTCCCATTTAGCTTGATACTTCACCAGAAACTATTTGCATGAAGTATCTCTAATTTTGGGGAGGGGCATCTGGAATCTAAACCCAGTGGGAAGTTCTTACCTCCCCAAGACCAGCAGAGAGTGCAGCGAAATCCCATCCCCTGTGGAAATAGCTGCGTCTCAGACTGGCTTTTTGTCTCCTTTAAATCCCCCTGGCTGTTAGTTTTAATAGGCTAATAATAGCAGGCTGTGTTGTTTACAGCAGCTTATGTAAACTGCCCCGAGTCCTCTGGGGTTCGGAGCAGTGTCAGTGGTGCTGGAGCAGAGCAGGGAGGTGGGGGAGCAGCCCCGGTGCTCCAGCCAGGGCGGGTCTGGCCTCGGCTGGGCTGCGTGGCACTGGCACAGGCACAGCACACAGGGAGGAGGAAATGGGCTGTTTTCCACGTGCATCATTCAGGGCCTCGCCACAAATGTGGTGTCAGTGGATTAAGGAAGAACCACCTGTTTCCCCCACCACCTTCTATTCCTTCACTGCCCTCTGTGTCCCATGCCAAGCGCTCGGTGCAGTGCCTGGCTGTTACATCTCCGGGTGCCAGGAGGTGACAGTGCCCTCCCAGCAGGAGCAGACGTGATCTTCCTGGGAAGGGAGGTAGAGTCTGCCTTTCCAAGCCTGGAGAGGTCTGAGAGGCTTTTGATACTGCAGCTGAGGGGCAAAGTTTGGCAAGAACATGTGGGAGGGTAAAGAATAATTGTCTGGGTTCTTACCTTCTTAAGGTTTCTCCTCAAGAGATGGTACAAGAAATCCATCAGGTTTTGATGGACCGGGAGGATACCTGCCATCGGACCTGCTTCTCCCTGCAGCTGGATGGCAACGTCCTGGATAACTTTGCTGAGCTGAAGACGATTGAAGGACTGCAGGAGGGCTCGCTGCTGAAAGTGGTGGAAGGCAAGTTCCTTCAGGCTTGGGAGGGAATGAGTGGGGGTTTTCTTAGGGAGTGATTTTGGCCACCTGTCAGCCCTTACCTGTGGTTCTGTTTTGAGACCTGTGTGCCAAAGGAGCAAGCAACTGTATAATTCCAGTGTCTTTCCTCACTTCTTGCTCACCAGAGCCATACACAGTGCGAGAAGCCAGGATACACGTGCGCCACATTCGGGACCTTCTGAAGAGTCTTGACCCATCAGATGCTTTCAATGGCGTGGACTGTAACTCACTGTCCTTCCTGAGCGTCTTCACTGAAGGAGACCTGGGAGGTACGGGTCAAAAAGACTTCTCTGGTGTGGTCAGGGGTTTCATTGCCCGACTCCTTGCTTAGTTAAACACACAGTTAACAAGCAGCTGTCCTGTGTCATTTGGGAGTGCAGAGAACACTTGGAGCACTTCTGCATCCCTCCTCGAATGCTGCCTGGAGGAGGGAATGCTGCACTTTTCAGAACTGACTTTATGTCTCTGTCCGTTCTAGACAGTGGAAAACGGAAGAAGAAAGGTACCGAAATGGAACAAATTGACTGCACCCCTCCTGAACATATCCTGCCAGGTAGCAAAGAGAGGCCCCTGTGTGCCCTTCAGCCCCAGAACAGAGACTGGAAGGTAGAGTTCTCCTGTGTCATTGAAACAGCTGTTGGCACGTTCCTCACAGCAAACTGGTGGTCAGGGATTGAAAGCTGAGCTGAAGTGGACTTTGGGATTTGCTCTGCTTGGTGCTTAACGAGTGCTGGGATAGCACTGCTTAGCCAAAAGAATAAAGTCCAGGAGCTGGTGTGCAAAACACTGGACATGGAGTCTGGCCATCTGCAGAGTGTGGAAGGGCCAGGCTTGCTGGGATGGGTGGCAGAGAAGGGAAAGCAGCGTTCCTCTGCAAAGTCCTGGAGACAGGATCTGCAGATCGCTGCAGATTGCCCTTAGCTTTCCCATGCCCTCCCACTCGGATTCTGGTTTAGAAGCTGCCATTTGAAAACAAGTACAGCAAGAAATCCATACCCTGTGCAGCCCAAAGGCCCAGGGGGTCTGTTTTCACCCACGTCTCGCGGTGTGAAAGGCAAACTAGTGGACTGCAGAGGGCTCGGGAAGCTGTGCTCTGGAGACCGGGTGCGTTTGTAAGCTCTGTTTCTGGACTCAAGCAAGGGCAGCAGGTAAAAGGGATCTGGCATGTACATTGAGTGACTTAACGCAAAGAAATTAATTCCTGCTGACAGGAGTTGCTTCTGTTGTGTTCTGCTGTAGCCTTTGCAGTGCCTAAAGGTATTGACAATGAGTGGCTGGAACCCTCCACCCGGTAACCGCAAGATGCACGGGGACCTCATGTATTTGTACGTCATCACGGTGGAGGATCGGCACGTCAGTATCACTGCCTCCACTCGGGGATTTTACTTGAATCAGTGAGTAGCTGAGACTCTTCCTGTCCTGCCCTGCAGCAGCCAATTGGAAAACAACTCACAAACAAACAGTTGCAGCTTTTTTTTTCTTTTTTCTTTGGCAGAAACAGCCTATTTTAATTTGCTGCTCACATGGGTTGTGGGAGTTGCTATACTGGATTGGGCTGTTCAGTTATGCCTGGTGCCACTTCTCCACAGTGGCTAAATGCCTGATGCTTTAGGGAAAGTTTAAACATCCCAAAATGTCATCAGCCACTTAGAGCATTTTGAGTTGGGAGGAAATTCCTTCCTGACTATTGCAACGATCTCATTTTGCCCTAAAGCAAAAGCACAGCCTGTCAGAACTCCCTGAGCTGGGCGCGGATTTGACTCGAAATAATTTCTCTTTTTTGTTTTTATAATGATAGCTGTGAGAGGCTGTTGTGGCTGTGCCTGTTGGAGCGGCTGTGCTGAGAGGGTTCTCTGTTAAGCAAAGGCACCTTTGGTGTGTTTGGGAAGTTTTGTGAAATCAGTCCTTCCTAGCTATAAAAACAGAAGCCTCTCTTGATCCTTTAGAGAACCATCAGGGCCAGGTCCAGGGTTACTGGCTGTTTCATGGGGGGAGACTGGACAAGGTCCTTGCTGCCCGTCTGCCTCTTTGCCCCGTGGTCTCCCATTTTGCAGGCAAGGGCACGTGGTGCAGCCTTTGATAGTGTGCATGTATGAAGAGCTCTCAGTCATGTTCCTAGGGCGTGGGAAGTCTCAGGTATGACAATGGCTTGTGACGGTTTCTTTTTTTTCTCTTGCAGGTCTACTGCATACAACTTCAATCCCAAACCTGCAAACCCCAGTTTTCTCAGTCATTCCTTGGTGGAACTACTTAACCAGATCAGCCCTACCTTCAAAAAAAACTTCTCTGCTCTGCAGAAGAAACGGTAGCAGTGCTTCTTCCTCTCGAGTTCCTTGAGCAGCCCAGAGTGAAGTTGGGGAGGCTCAGCTGTGTGGCTGGTTCTGGGGAGCTGGATGCCGCTGCTGCAGCAGGGATTGCAGCGCCTGCTTCTCTGAGCTCGTGTAGTGCTGGGTGGTTGGGACACGTGAGTGAGAGCTGCAAGGACCACAGAGCACCTGACTGAAGGACAGGGCAGCGCTCTGAGGGAGCTGCTTTCCCTCGCTCGCAGCACGGAGCTGTCAGAGCTGCCGTGGTGTTCAGCACGGCAGCGACAGGGGCCGGTGGAGTCCCAGAATCCCGATCAGTGTCCCCTGCATGGTTCCTCTCGGCTGTAGCTCCCCGGCGACTCTTGCTTACAGCGTGTAGCTTTACTGTTTGGGTTCTGCCTGAGGCAGCAGAATTAACGTGGAGCCTGGCCACGAGCTGCAGCAGCACTCGTGGTAACCTGGGCAGTCCATACTTCTCTCCGATCCACAAAAGAGACTGAAGCATAAATATCAGTGACAGTAACACACGAGGGCTTTGTGTAGGCTTACGGTGGAGAGAGGTTGGTTATTTTAAACATGTCTGCGCATGTTAATATTCTGTAATTTCCTCTAGCTCCTATAATAATAACACAACAATAAGGCATTGTTTGATTCTCCCGTCCTTGCTGCAGGGACCATTTGTTCTGCTGCAGGACAGCGGGTCCTGTGCAAAAGCCTGTCATTCTTCAGAGTCACTTAATGAACTGCCTCGGCTCAGCGGGGTGTGGATTGACAGGCACATTGTGTGGCTTTCGGGAGCGCCGCTCCTGCTTCATTAAGGAGATGAAAGTGACACTAGACAAGGGCTGAAATTAGCAGTGGCCTCCAGCCACCACTGTGACTATCTGGCCATTTAAAAATTACTGTACTATATTGCTGCTTTGGCCAGAAGTAACTACAGATGAGCCCCCAGCCCCTGCTGAGAGCAGACAGATTACACGAGAGACCCTTCGGAGTGCTTGGGTTTCCACTGTGGGCTGCTGTTACATCACAACCTGTAAGGCCCTGTGTGAAAGCACAGGGAAAATTCTCTTGGAATAGAAAGGATTCTTCCTTTGAAAAACGTGTAATTGTTGTGTCTCCCAAACTAGGGTTCAGAGACACCCTTTTGAGAGGATAGCCACTCCCTTCCAAGTGTACAGCTGGACGGCTCCGCAAGCAGAGCACGCCATGGACTGTGTCCGGGCAGAGGACGCCTACACTTCTAGACTGGGCTACGAGGAGCACATACCTGGACAGGTATTGGTCTTGCTTTGCCTGACAACACTGGCAAGAGTTTTGCTGCCGGCTGTGCCGAGAACAAGTTAACTTCCAACAAGCAACCTCTGGCATTTGTGGGAGGGTTTTGCTCGTCAAGGGAGAACTTGCAGGAGTCCTTGTTCTTCACAGGGCTCCTGACTACAGGGCCTGTGCTGCTCAGGCTGCAGCTCCATGAGCACAGAAGCCACTGAGAGGAGCAGCTTCTGCTCGGGTGTTTATAAATTCCATGTCCCTTCTCTGAAGAGCGCCACTGCACAGGAGGCAGACCGCTCCCTCGTGCCAGTCAGGCCTGGAATGGCTCTTGTGTCTCTGAGCAGACTGTTCCAAATGCTTCAGCTGCAGCTTTGTAGCACAGAGTGTGCAGGGCAGGAATGGCCGGCCGTGGGCAGGACGCGCCTGCAGCGTGACCACAGCACTGGCTAAGGACACCTGCACCGTGCTGCCCCTTGAGCGACACTGCCCTGCACGGGCCGGGCTGATGCAGGATCTGTCCCAAACTGCTGCTGAATAAAGTCCACTCTCGAGCTGTGTTCGTTCCTGCTGCTAAGTCACTTCCTCTGAGCTCCACAGCAGCCTGAATTCTTGCCCCTTCCTCTCCCCTCTCTCCCAAAATGCCTCGTGAAGCCGGAATGCTGCCTCACCGGCCCCTTCCCACACAAGGCATTGCATCCCACAAGGCTTTCCCTCCCTCTTTCAGACCAGAGACTGGAACGAGGAGCTGCAGACCACACGGGAGCTGCCACGCAAGAACCTGCCTGAGAGGCTGCTGAGAGAACGAGCCATTTTCAAGGTAACTTTGGGATATGCAGGCGGTTCCTCACACAGCCCCTTCTCTGCTGCCTGCGTTCTGGCTCCTGGGGCTTGTATCCAAGCCTCTAGCCAGGCTCACAGAAGTAAAAGTCAGTGGACCTGCCTGCCTGCTGGAAGGCTGTTGTGGGGAGAGGAGCAAAGGGAAAATTTCCAGGGAGCTTTGAGAGCAGGGTGCTGGGAGCGTGGGGGCCCATGCTGACCCAGCTTTGTCTCCGCGTGCTCCCAGGTTCACAGCGACTTCACTGCAGCAGCAACACGAGGTGCTATGGCCGTCATCGATGGCAACGTCATGGCCATCAATCCCAGCGAGGAGACCAAGATGCAGATGTTCATCTGGAACAACATTTTCTTCAGCCTGGGCTTCGACGTCCGTGACCACTACAAGGACTTCGGTGGAGACGTTGCTGCTTACGTGGCTCCTACCAATGACCTCAATGGTGTGCGGACCTACAATGCTGTGGATGTGGAAGGGCTGTACACGCTGGGGACTGTGGTGGTGGATTACAGGGGTTACAGGGTGACGGCTCAGTCTATTATTCCTGGCATCTTGGAGCGGGAGCAGGAACAGAGCGTCATCTATGGGTCAATAGACTTTGGCAAGACAGTTGTGTCACACCCCAAGTACCTGGAGCTGCTGGAGAAGACCAGCAGGCCGCTGAAGATCCAGAAGCACAAAGTTCTCAACGACAAGAACGAGGAGGTGGAGCTGTGCTCCTCGGTGGAGTGCAAAGGCATTATTGGCAACGACGGGCGTCACTACATCCTGGACCTGCTACGCACTTTCCCTCCAGATCTAAACTTCCTGCCTGTTGAAGGGGAGGAGATGCCAGAGGAATGTAAGAAAATGGGGTTCCCCAAGCAGCACAGACACAAGCTTTGCTGTCTCCGGCAAGAGCTTGTTGATGCCTTTGTAGAACACAGGTGAGCAGAGCTCCCCCCTTCCTCCACCTGCAGCTGGTGATGGTTCAAGTCAGGACCTTGCTGCACTGTCCTGGGAACAGCCCAGCAGAGCTCCCAGAAGTGGACAGCCAATTGCCCCATTTCTTGGCTGTGTAAATGCAGTTATAGGAACTTAATTGACAAGAGGTGAGAACAGTAGGGATTCAGACAGGGAGCCAGGGAAAGAGATGGTTTGTGTTTTAGTCTCCAGATCTGTCTTTGTTGATTCCTGTCCAAACATTTAGAAGTTCTTCTTTCCCTGCAGGTATCCCGTCCACTCGATGGCTAGGGAATGGGAAGGATTTATGCTTCTTTTTAAGGCTTTCCCGATGCCCTGAATGTTACCTTTGTTTCTAGAGGCCGAAAGAAATCCTGTGGGAACTGTGTTTGTGGTGGAATGTTTGGGTCACTTGGTGCTGGCGAGGCTGGGGGAGCGGGACACGGCACAGTCGTGCGGTGTCTCAGGTGGCCGGAGCCTGTGCTGTGCCTGCCGGGAGGATGAGCCCTCCTGCTGCCGAGGGAGGAGCCCTGCCTGCTGAGCAGCCAGCGCTGCCTCAGCTCTAACCCTGCCCGTGGGCTCGGGGACAGCTCCCGGCCAGCAGCAGGACCGTGGCTGCAGGGCGCTGCTCCGAGCCCGGCAGAGCCTGGGCCTCTCTCTGCTGGGCTCTGCTGGCCCAAGTGCTGCTGAGCTGTGTGTGACTGGTCCCGTGCATCCGGCACTTTCTGGGCTGGCTGCGGGTGCTGCCTGTGGGATGCAGCAATTGTAGCTGCTGCAGGGAGATGGGTGATGAAAACCCACTGCTTTGCTTCCTTCAATAACGTGCAGTCCTTGGCTTTTTGGAAAGCTCGTGGGAAGAGGATGTGTACCCTTCCTTTCCACAGGGAAACTCTATGGTCTGTAGTGCTAACTTGGTGCGATTTTTCCCTGCAGAGCAGCGGCGATCCTCTGGGATTCTGCTGTGCTGAGTTGCCCTTTTCCTTTGCTGCAGGTATCTCTTATTCATGAAGCTGGCTGCGCTGCAGCTGATGCAGCAGAAAGCCAACAAGCAGGAGAGCTCCGTTGCACTGGAAAATGGTGCCTCTCCGGAGAATGGCGCCGCAGACAGCGAGAGGCCTGAGTCAGAGGATGGCAAAATAGACGATAGCGTGACTGGGCTTGATCAGGTGAAGGAGCTCGCCGAGACCATCGCGTCTGACGAGGGAACAGGTATTTCATCCTCAGCACCAGCCTGGTGGGCTGTCACCGGTGGGAGCAGCGCCAGGCTGGGGGTGGTTGGGGTGATGGATGGTGGTTAAACAGGACCAGCACTGGCTGCCTGTCAGTGTTGCCTGGCCTCTTTTGTTAGAGCTGCTCACACCCTGATGAATGACTCCCCCCGGGGGCTTGGTGGGTGGGTGTGTCTGAAGCCAGCAAGGCCACCAGCCCTTCAGCTCTTCCCTGGGAGCAAGAGCCCGGCCAGGCTGGCCCGCGAAGTGCAGGGGAGTGCTGGGGCCAGGCAGGAGGCGAGCAGTGCGCGGGCACCTTTGGGAACCCCAGGCTTGGATTTCTGAGTGCCTGTGCCGGGAGGTGGGGACATCCATGGGGTTTTTGGGTCATCTTACGTGCTCTTATTCAGACGTTGCAGCCATTCTCCTTTACAATTGATTGTTTTTATAATGGGTTTCTTCAGAATGTGCCATCATTGCTGTTTTTAGTAACAAAACTTTATTCTAATTTAATAACCAGGTCTGTCATTTCCTGAACTCCACATTCATTTGTATTCTGTTTTTCTTCCTGCTCCAGTGGATCCCAAAAGCAGAGAAGTGATTCGGAACGCTTGCAAGGCTGTAGGCTCCATTAGTGACACATCATTTGATATTCGGTTTAACCCAGATATTTTCTCACCAGGTACGTGTACCCAGAGCTGTGTCCAGCCAGCTGCAGACAAAAACTGTGTTCTGTAGCCAAGGCTATTGCTGGCTGTCGTTTTGCTGGGCATGGTGCAGGGCCCTGTGAAGCACAGAGATACAGAAGAGGGAAGCAGTAATGGATTTCAGTGCTGGGGCTGCCAAGTGCGGGCGGGGAGCGTCTCCCACCGCGCTCGGGGGAGGGCTGCAGGTTGCTGCCAAGAATCTTCCTGTGATTCTCCGGCATCCCAGCTGCGAGACCACATGAAAAGAAGCAGAGGGAGGAAAAAATCAAATTTGATCCTCGTGTAGTAGTTTACACAAAAAATAACAGTTGTAGTCGAACGACTGATGTTGGGCCCTCAGTGAAGGGCTGGGTTTGTTTTAGTAACATTTCAGTGAGCAGTCACAGTGCCCTTTCACATGCACACATCAGGCACAGGCCTCACACGTGAATTTCCATGGCTTGGAGCAGTATTTTTTTATTGGGAAATTGAGAAGAAGCTCCCAGAGTGTTTCTGGGGGTGAATACTGGGGCAGTGTGCAAGCACATTGCAGGGGAATGGCCAAACCGTTGAGTTTGAACAGCCCAGCCGCTGCCTGAACACAGCAGCCAATGCTCTTTCCATCAACACGTGCATAGTTTGAGATAAGTTTTTGAAGCATCTTTAATTCCGGGGAGACAATTACTATTAACTTCCTACCTGCTCCTACTGTGTGCTTTGTGTAGAGGACTTGTTTCTGAGGGTTGCTGTGGTTGATGTTTTTTCTCTTTTCCTCTCCCAGGTGTTCGCTTCCCTGAGTCGAGCAAAGAGGAGGTGCAGGATCAGAAGCAGCTGCTGAAGGATGCTGCTGCGTTCCTGCTGTCGTGCCAGATCCCGGGCTTGGTGAGGACCTGAGGGCCAGCAGCGACGCCGCCCTCAGAGCTTGGCCGCTCTGAGCAAGCGGCGGCACTGGTGGCCTCTGGGACACCGGCTGGGCCTGGGCAGCTGCAGGCTCTGGCTCTGGGGCAGCGCGGGGAACAGCACCAGCATCGCGTGCGAGGGCACGGGGGGGTTTCCATTTCCCGTCTTACCTCATGGCACAATTTTATCACCTCAGTCCAACAAACAATTTTTGGCACTGGTAATTAAAGCTATTGCTAAGAGTTTGGGACAACAGAGACCACACAAGCCATCCTCCCTAGCCCTGGGCATCCTTCAGAGCTTATTGTTTTAGCTGACCCTGGCTGTGACTCAGTCAGTGACTAATAATTTGAAGTGAACTGGGAAATTGCTTTTACTAATAGCAGTCATTAAAAACTCTCTCTGTAAGTCTTAAGCATTTTGGATGTTACCCATGCACCTGGCCAGATAAGAAATCCCAGTTTCTCCCTTCCTGGGACGCTTGCTGAATTGATGGCTGATGCAGTTGTCAGAGCAGGCACTGGAACTGGCAGGGGAGAACACATGAGCTCTACTCCAAGAGGTCCAGGAGTTGTTGGTCGTGTGTAGGAGAGGGTTTTCCTTGTTGGAAAGTTTCTAAATGCACTAGTTCTGTAGTCAGCACCAGCTATTCAGTCTTTAAATAAAAAAGGAGGGGAGTGGGTCAGAAAAGGGCTTGGTGATTGTTGATTACAGGGTAGTTGATACTCCAGTATATAAACCCAAAACCTGCACAGGCCTGTGTGAGAGCAGGTTGCAGAGCAGCTGCTGTAGGAGGTAGTCCTGTGCATATCAGAGAGGAGCTGGTGTTACTCCATGACGTGAATTAAACAACTGTTTATCAGCACTGCAGCACAACTTAGAGTGAAAGTGCCATTTCTCCTTATCAGCTATGTGTGCACAGCTCCACGTACTCTTTTAATTGGAAATGTGTTTAGTTAGTGACTGTGAGGCCCTTAAAGAAGGGTCAGCCTGCTACTTGCCCGAGTAGGAGCTGTTTTGCCTCCGCCTCAAGAGAGTGTAGTGCTGCTCCTTCCCTGCTGAGACAGAGGAGTGAAACTGGCCCCAGTGGCAAGGACCTGGCCCAGACTGGGCTGGCTACTGCAGGTGTCCCCCTGCCCGTGTTCCATGGTGGTCCCTGGTGTTACCCACCAAGAGAGTCTTGCTTGGGGTCAGTGCCTGCCTTCAGGGCGACCCTCAGCCCCCGGTAATGAGGTGTCTGCAGTGGCATCAGGGAACCCCTGTCCTGCCTCCTGCTGTGGTTTTTTAATTTTTTTTTTAAATGGAAGTTCTTTTCTTCATGTTTGTCCTCAGTAACCAAAGCCTGTACATACCCTGCAGGTCAAGGACTGCCTGGATCACACGGTGCTCCCGATGGATGGGGCGACCTTGGCAGAGGCCATGCACCAGAGGGGCATCAACATGCGTTACCTGGGCAAAGTCATCAACTTCATCACCAAGACCCCGGGCCGTGCACAGCTGGATCACATCTTTGTAAGCATCGGGCTTAACATCAGGCAGTTCAAACCACTCTGGCATCGTTTGTCCCGAGGAGACTCCCACTTGGCCAGTTCTCTCTGTGTAAAAATAAACAGCTTCAAAAATAGGGGGGGAGGGAGAAGGACCTGTAAGTGGTGGCTGGGGAGGGTTTTTTTTTCCAAATCCATAATGGCTTTCATGATGTTAGGGACTGTGAGTATCTTTTGGGGTAGAGAATTGCTTCAGGGATTCCCAGATGTCATAGTGAGTAACACAGTTGGATTTCCAGCCATGCATTTTTTAAGCCTCTAAGACTCAGCTGGGCTTTGGATCAAACTCTGAAGTGTTGTGAGTGTGGCTGCCCAGGAGCAGGCAAGGGCTGGGCTGTGGCAGCCCCTGGAGCGCTGTTGGAGCTGCGCTGAGCCGCACCGGTGGCTTGTGGTCACCGGGCCCAGAGGTGCCAGGGGCTCCTCACTGGCTCCAGCAGAGCTGTCGAATGCTGTTGCAGTTCTGTGCTGCAGGGAGAATAGTGTGTCTCCTGCAGATCTTGATAAAAGACCATTTCAAAAGCCCAGTGTATTTTTCCATTTTCTTGCCAATTGACTCAGTCTGTTCTTTATTCCTTTGGGTAGAAAATTGGAATCAGCGAATTGATCACTCGATCAGCCAAACACATCTTCAAGACGTACCTCCAGGTATGGCCTGCAGTCTGACCTCTTGCCTCATGTGTCCTCCCTAATGACTTTTTTCCACAAACAGAGCTGTTCGGGGTTCTCCTCTCATTAGGCAGTTCCTGGGGGTTGCATGGCAACGAGAAGTACAAGCTCATTAGCACTGAAATAGGTACAGGCCTGTATGTAAGGGAAAACAAGTTCCCACTTGAAGAAAGCTTTCCCGGAGAGCAATCATTCATGCTTTCCCTCCCCAGATCCTCACTCATTATGTTGGAGGCTTTTAAAAGTGAAATCACAGCTTGTTTTCCTTGTAATACCTTTTCCTCTTAAACAGTGTTGCTTTTGCCCTTCTAAGAAGCCTTTTTAATTGGCTCAGCACTACGTATCCTCGTACCTGTTCACACACAGCACAGCAATACACCTGGCCTGGTTCCAGTGCCCAAATCTTGTTTGCACTCTCTGCTTTCTCTGTCCCAGGCAGCAGCCCGAAATGCAACTCCGCATTTCTGTGTGTAGGCACACACTTAATCCTGCACCGACATCACTCCGTCTGTGCCAGGGCCCCTTGGAAACGCTGCCTTCCTGTCCCTGTTTCTGCAGGACTGGATGTGTGCGAGGCTCGGGCTCCGAGCGGGGCTGTGTGATGTGGGTGCCTCTCCCGACTGACTCTGCTGTCTCTCTGTAGGGTGTGGAGCTGTCGGGTTTGTCCGCTGCCATCAGCCACTTCCTCAATTGTTTCCTGAGCTCCTTCCCAAATCCCATTGCCCATCTTCCAGCTGATGAGCTGGTCTCCAAGAAGAAGAATAAGAAAAGGAAAAACAGGAACCTTGGAAATGCTGATAACACTGCATGGGCCAGCATGACCCCTCAGGAGCTATGGAAGAATATTTGTTCAGAAGCAAAGAACTATTTTGATTTCAGTCTTGAATGGTAAGTGGAGCAGGTGACCCCGGCTTGTGCCTGGACTCACCAAACTTCTGTAGCTCTTTTTCTTTAACAGGACCTCCCTTTTTAATTTGTTTTCTGTTTGAATAAAATTTGTACCCTTGAGGGACTTACACAAATTTTTAACGGAAAGAAATTGGGCAAAGAGTAGGAGGGGGGAAGTGAAATTTTGAATCCGGTGAAACCTATGACGCAAAGGCAGCCAGGAGAAGCAGAGGAGGAAGGGAAACCTTTCCTAAGGGTACAGAGGGGACCAGAAGGTGAGACACAGAAATAGTGTAGGTAAAAGATACTTGTCTGTATCAACAGTGATTTAGGCTGAAGGGAGCTTCTGTTCCCAAAAAAAGGACAGCTGCTCCTGTAGGTGAGCAGAGATGGGGAATGAGGAAGGGGCACATGGTGAGTGCCAAACTGGAAGCACCAATGAAGTGGCCCAAGAGAAAAGCCATGGCTAGTTGGATAAACCAACTCCTGGTAGTGATCACCCCTTCGTGTCAGGGACTGCTCGCTCCTCACCAAGAGCTGAAGGTGTTCAGCCCAAGCGCTGCAGTGGGTTTTGAGAACACGTGCAGGATTTCGGTAAAAGCGCTGCTGTGCTCTGTAGGCTTTCACAGACCACGGGCAAACTCTGCAGTGTTAGTCTTTGGTTTGAGTTAGCACCTGGCTGTACAGGGACCTGTGCCTCAGGTACCCACAATGGAGCGATGTCCTTGAGCAGAAACTCCCCTGAGAGCTGAAGCTTGTGTGTGCTTTCTGCAGTGAGAATGCTGACCAAGCAGCTGAAGTGTATAATCTACAGAAAATCACCCTGCTCCGTGAAATCTCCCTCAAAACTGGAGTCCAGGTAAGATCCACATCCTCCTTCCCTTGCCATCATGGTCTGTGCTGAGGAACACGAAGAGTAAGTGCAACGTGTTTTGCAGGCACAGCATGAGCCCCAAAAGGTCTTTGTGGTGCTCATGTTGGAATACAGGTCCCAGCTCTGAGAAAGGGATTTCTAATCCAGTTCCCTCTTGGGGTAAAGTTGCTGGCATGTCCCTTGGAAGAACAGCTAGCCTCAGTACAATTGCACTGCCTTCTCGCTCCTTTGGGGGCTGTGGGACAACTGCTGGCTGAGCTCTCCTGTCAATTTGCCACATAAATGGCTCTCCGGTGCCATTTTGCCATGTACACGTGGTGGTGCACACCTACATCTGACCACCTTGCAGAGTTCTGTCCCAGGTCATGGTACAGGAGATGTTTTGACTGTGAATCCACATTTAGAATTTTGCCCCTTTTCTTGCCAAGTGCCTATGGAAGTGGTAACTGTGCCCTCCACTCTCTTTGGTCCCTCCAGATCCTGCTGAAGGAGTACAACTTCGACAACAGGCACAAGCCCACTTTCACAGAAGAGGATATCCTTAACATCTTCCCTGTAGTGAAGCACGTAAACCCCAAAGCCTCCGATGCTTTCCACTTCTTCCAGAGCGGGCAAGCAAAAGTTCAGCAAGGTACAGACCCCACGTGCCTCTGCCTCTCAGATGATCACTGATAGTGGGAGGAGCAGGGTGTGCGGGGCATGGCCACAAGGACACCCCTGGCCCCCAGTTTGGTGGAGAATCCTGGTCTCCAAGACCATCTGGAACACCCCTGCTATAAAGCCACCAGCAGTGAGGAAGGATGGGTCAGGGCTGTGATGTCCTTCCCCCAGGGCAGTGACCTGTGTCTGTGTATCCCACTGCTGCTCTCACTTTGTCTCTAGCAGTGTTAGGGGTTATTTTATATAGATATATATATATATATATGGATGCACCTTCTCTCCAGGTTTCTTGAAGGAGGGCTGCGAGCTCATCAATGAAGCCTTAAACCTGTTCAACAATGTGTATGGTGCTATGCATGTAGAAATCTGTGCCTGCCTGAGGCTGCTAGCTCGGCTCAACTACATCATGGGAGATTACTCAGAGGTGAGCAGGGGCTCCGAGGGGGTCTCCTCAGTGCTCTCATTCCTTCCCCACGCTTGCTGAAGCTCACAGCGTGGTGACTTGCTGTGGGTTCTGTTCTCTCCAGGCCTTAAGCAATCAGCAGAAAGCGGTGCTAATGAGCGAGAGGGTCCTGGGCATCGAACACCCCAACACCATCCAAGAATATGTGAGTATGGGAAGCTGGGGGAGCAGCAGCACCTCAGGGGTCTGGCTGCAGTCTGTGAGCCGTAGTTCGTGTCTGCAGCTGGAGAACAGCTGCATTTTCCTCTCCTCAGCAGCTTTCTTTCCAGAATCCTCCATCATCTCTTATGATCCTGCAAAGTGAAAAGCTGAGTGTGTGCACTGTAAATGTCCTGCATGCTCACTATTTGTCCTGCTTAGCCCAGGTTTCTAGTGTTTGTCGGCTGCATCTTTATTTAGATATATTAATTCTCTTGGCTTTGGCCCTGGGCTTATGTCAAAAACAAAAAGAGGAAAGAATCCCCCCCAAAACACAGTCAGAATGTGACACATGTATGCGAGTCAGGTTGGAAATATTCCGCGAGGGGTGTTAAGAGAAACTGAAATAAAACTCTCAGTTTCTTCAGTGCTGTGTCCTCTGGGACACCTCAGTGGGGCTGTTCATCAGCCAGCAGACTTGGGCTTTTCAAAGTGGCTGAAGTCCTTCTTTGGCCATTAAGGAAGGCTTTTTATTCATGTGCAGCTGAGGAAAGGAGTGGAGAGATTCGTTTCCTTTACATTAATGCCGGGTCCCTTCTCTCGTCCTAGATGCACCTGGCTCTGTACTGCTTTGCAAACAGCCAACTCTCGACAGCACTGAACCTGCTGTACCGTGCACGCTACCTCATGCTGTTGGTATTTGGGGAGGATCACCCAGAAATGGCACTCTTAGATGTAAGTAATCTGTTCGAGAGTCTTCAAGTTCCTAATCTCTAAGGAACCTCTGGGCCTGTAAGATGCCCACATGATGGCTGTTGAAAACAAGCATTCAGGCAGTGCTTTTCCTCCCTGCGTTGTTACTGGTTGGTGCCAGCAGATGAAGGAAAAAGGAGTTTGACCCTTTAGCTGGGAGGGTCAGCCTCTGTGCTGGGATGCTGCAGAGGGGGTTCAGGACCTGTAGTCCTTAGGAAAACTCCTTTGTGTATGACGTTCTTGTTACGCTGGCGTGAACTGGAGAGCTCGTTACCTCCCTTGTGCCTGGCGTGTTGGGCCGAGCCCCCGCGGGGGCAGATGGTCCCTGCGATGTGTCACTGCTGCGGGGACATGGCCAGGGCTGCAGCCCTCCCGGCAGTGGCACACCTGTGGGGTCCTGCTGTTCACACAGCAGGAACTGGAGTGTCAATGTGTCTCTCCCAACGCCTGCTTGGCTTCTCTGTACAGAACAACATTGGCCTGGTGCTCCACGGGGTCATGGAGTATGACCTGTCCCTCCGGTTCCTGGAGAACGCGCTGGCCATCAGCTCCAAGTACCACGGCTCCAAGTCTTTGAAGGTTGCACTGAGGTGAGGCAGGGTGGGGTGCTGGGCTGGGTCGCTGCTGTCAGAGCGAGCACAGTCACCGAGCGCTCACATGGGAGGGTCTGGTCTTGTGAACTGGAGATTCCGCCTTGTCCCAAAACCAAGGTCATGGTGCAGTATCCAAGTTCGTTATTTCAAAAGATGGAAATCCCTTGTTCTTAGGGTTAATTGTGGGATCTACTGTGATGCTGCTTGCTCAGAAAATCTGTCAAGATGACCCTGGTCCCTGTGGACTCTCAATAGAAAAATGTATGTGGGGAGTAAAGGTTGGAGAGCCTGTAAGGGAATTACACTGGGAACCAGCGACAGGACGTTAAATATTCATGTTTAATTGTTCCAGCCCTCAGGGAGGGATCTTTGAGAAACATTTCATGTGCTTTTTTCCTTTGCCATAAAGTCCTGTATTTGAATAAAAACCCTGAGTGGCTTCTGTGTGTTGTCAAGGGAGCTGGGACTGGTGACACCTGTAGCAGGATCTGCTCCCAGTGCCCACTGCTGCAGTGCTGGAAGCCCTCTGTCCTTCAGTGCAGAACTGGCTCTGTCAGCCAGGCATGGCCCACTCCCAGTTCTCGCTGCCACATCACAGCCATCTGTTCTCCATCGCAGTGCAAATCAACCTGATTAAACATCTGCAAGAGCCTGTCTTGTTTTCCAGTGGCTGATGAATGTGCAGGCTGCAGAGAGTCTTCTGCTGTCCCTCAGTGGCACTGGGATTGGAGAGACCCGTCCCCTCCCACAGAGAAATGCTGCCAAACACAGCGATTTTCATTCCAGAAGCACCAAGGCAAACGGTCCGAGCCAAGTCAGCTCTCCCAGCTGGCGAGAGCCCGGGGGACTCAGGCCTGGCTCTGCCTGAGGGCTTAGGGCTTGCAGCCTTCCTCTCCAGTTAATAAATCCAGCCCCCGAGGTATTCCCATGGATGTGCCTCTCCCTTTGGTTCACTGCTGTGGCCTTCAGCTATCCTGGATGTAGGAGGAAAGATGCCCAGTTCAGTCTTTACCTCTGCAGGTCACTTCTCAGCATTCCAACAAAAATCCAACTCAAATGAGTGTAGTATGTGAATCCTCAGCTGGGCTGGGAAGAAGTAACTCCCGGGGTGCTGCATTCGGTCTCCTCTCACAGTCGTGTTAAGACTTTCAGCCCAAACACTGATGGCACAGACATGCTCGCTGCAGCACAGAGATGTTTCTTCCTCAGAGAAGTGACTCAGCCCTTTTCCTTCCCGCAGCCACCACTTGGTTGCCCGAGTGTACGAGAGCAAAGCAGAATTCCGGTCGGCTCTGCAGCATGAGAAGGAAGGCTACACCATCTACAAGAACCAGGTGATGAGTGGCCACGCTGTGCACTTGTGAGCTGTCACTGCAGGGCCAGAACGGAGCAGTTCCACTGCAAACCAGTGCCCAGCCTGGGCCTTGGGGAGGCCTTTCCTACAAACAGCTCTGAGGGGATGCCAGGGAGTCCTTGTAGGGCCGGGGCAAAATTGCTGCCCTGTGCAGTAACTGCCCACTGCTATGCCAGGAGTCTTTGCTCAGCTTCCCGCAAATGTGTCCGTGCTCTCCCATGGCTGGACAAGCACTTCTGTCGTGGCACGGCCCCACGTTCTGCTGGGGCTTGGAAAAAACTGGTCTCTTCTTCCCATGTTTCGCACCACTAGTCTTTCAATACCAGCTCCAAACTGGTTTGGTAGTGAGCTCGCAGCCCGGCTGCTGCTCAGCGAAACTCCTGCCCCAGCCCGGGGCTGTCTGAGCACGTCTGCGGCTGCACGCGGTGACTCAGCGCCGCTGAGCTGGCTGAAGGCACGGCCCAGTGCAGGGAATGCTGGAATGCTGCTCCTGGGAGCACAGCCCAGTGCGGGAAATGCTGGAACACTGGTCCAGGTGGCGGGGGATGCTGGAATGCTGCTCCTGGAAGAAGAGCCCAGTGCAGGGAATGCTGCTCACCCAGCAAAGGCGCTCCCACTCGATGAAAATGTGAAATGTTGATAATAAGGCTCCCAGAGGAGCTGTTTGATTGGTTTTTGAATGCCAAGGCAAGTAAAATCCATTTTGCTGAGTTCCTGTAGGGATGCTGAGCTGGCAGCACCCAGGCGTGTGCCCTGGGTTGGGTCCTGTTCTCACTTGTGGTGTTGAACCTTTTTTTTTTCCCCGTTTCCCACCAGCTCGGTGAACACCACGAAAAGACCAAAGAGAGCTCCGAGTACTTGAAATACCTGACACAGCAAGCGGTCGCTCTGCAGCGCACAATGAACGAGATCTACAAGAACGGCTCCAACGCCAACATCATGCCCCTGAAGGTAACCCGGAGCACTGGGGAGCGTGCTGTGCCAGCAGCAGGTTGTGCCCAGCTGCTCCTGAGGGACGTGGGCTGTCAGGAGGGGGTCGCGGTTGTTCCAGGCCAGACCCTCCCCGGGCAGAAGTCCCTGCCAGGGCAGTGGCTCAGACACAGCGCGGTGTCATCCGTGCGGATGGAGCACGGCGTTGCAGGGTGCCTGGGGGAGCAGCGGGGTACGGGGACAGCTCCTGGGCTGAGAGCCTGGCACACCTCCACACAACCCTGCCCTGCTGCTGACTCACTGCCAGGGGGCAGGTTGCTCAACCCAGGAGTACTTCAGTTTCCTCATCCTCAAAAATGCTGTCATCTTTTACCAGGTGCTTTGTTCTCCTTCCAGGGATGTTGTGGTTGGCGAGGCTGGGCGGGGAGCGCAGAGGGGCTGTCTTACCTTACATGGAGCAGGAATGACTGGCCCTCCTGGGCCAAACCCAGCTGCTCCTGCCTGCCTCCACACCTGGCAGAGCACCCGGCCTGAGCGATGGGCGCTCTCCCTGCCAGGCTGTACCCCAGCAGATTGGGAAAGAGGGTTCCAGCTGCAGGGAGGACAGAGTGGGACAGTGCTCTGTGCGTGGGTGGTGTTCTCCTGTGGAGAACTGGCAGCAGACCTGAGGGGTTCGTGGCAATGAAGGGAGCACAAGGACCTTGAATCGAGTAAATGTAAAGTCCAGGGAATTGGGGCCATTGAAGAGGCTCAAACCCATAAAAACAGCACTAAAGGATTTACCCTTGTTACAATACTTGAAGGAGGGTAGAAAACACACTTTGGAACTGGCACTGCAGTGCATTTAACTGAAGTCCTGCAGGATTCAGCAGGAGGTTCCCTTAGGGACTGATGGGGAGATCCAGATGGTGCTTTCCAGCTTAGGGATATACAGAGGTAGATAATGTAAATGATGCCATTTGCTCATCTGCTGGTAAATGACCGTGCTTAGCACTTCAGAGTCCTCTCCAGGTTCTGACTCCTAAAACTTCTTTTCCCTTGCAATGTAGTTCACAGCTCCCAGTATGGCCAGTGTCCTGGAGCAGCTGAACATTATCAATGGAATTCTCTTCATTCCACTAAGGTACAGTGACTCTTCTGGGTTATGCCTTTAGGAATCAAGTCTGTATTGTTTTAGTTCGCAAGAGAGCAGAAACCAGCTCCCCAGGATTTGTTTGTTTTAGCCAAGATCCTAATTCAGGCCCTGATTAGCATCATGAAGCCACTATAAACAGCAGGACTCTTAGATTCTTTTTTCTTAATTATTATGAATTGTCTTTTAAACTTCAAGTTGAAAATTTGATTGGGATGATGGTGGAAATAGATGACCTGAGCCAAGACTGTGTTGTTCTAAGGCTGTAAATAATCATTGGTGGTAAAAATGCAGCAGCAGCAGCTGGAGGCTGCCTGGCCATCCTCGAGATGAACCCCCTGCTCTGCCCCAGCCCCACTGAGGGAGCAGATCCTGGTGCCTCTTTTTTCAAACCCATCCAGCAGACTGGGCCCTGGCCGTGCTCAGGCGTGGCTGAGCTGTGGGGGAGGGAGGTACAAGGAGTGTTCCCTGCCCCGTTGAACACGACCTTGTCCTGGTGCTTCACCATTCCCATGGCCAGTCTAATGTCTGCTCCCCTTCCTGCTTTCCCCTTCAGCCAAAAAGACTTGGAGAACCTTAAAGCCGAGGTGCAGCGACGCCAGCAGCTCCAGGAAAGCATGAAAAGTGGGGAACAGCTGGAAGCAGAGGACAAAGCTGTGGAGGAGAAAGAGGCTGAGCCGGGCATGCCTTCCGCTGCCATCCCCTTAACACAGAGCTCTGCTTAACGTGTACCTCGCTTTAAAAAAACAAAAAGTTTAAACCACCCTTTTCTGAATCTGGCCCAGGGCCTTGGCCGCCCTTGGAGCAGCTCCTCCTTTTTGACAATGTTATTGCACTGGTACAATTAATACACAATGCAAAGAACTAATCTGAGCAATGTAATCTGTCTGCCCGAGCTTGTGTCTGCCACGCGAGGGGAAGTGGCCGGAGGCAGCACAGACCCGTCCTGGCGCGCGGGGCCCTCCTGCCGTGTGTGTGTCCGTGTCGTGTGTGTGCGCAGCAGTTATTTCTACTTTGTACATATGAATTCCAAATGAACTGTCTGGAGGAATGTAACATTTCTCAGGTCATTTTTATGTTGACTAAGGACACTGCTTTGCTAAACCAGTACAGAACCAGCCCCATCACTGCTCCGCGTTCTTGTAAAACGTGGATTCCAAGCCAAAAGATTGATTTCCCCCCAGTCACTATTCAAGATTGTGCTAAGAACAGCCATATTTGTGTCGCTCAGATGACTGAAGCCTGTGACATGTGGAAGTGGGGGATGTACAGCATTTTCTACATCAGGATATAGCCATGGGATTCCTTTAACCATTTTTTTCTATGTTTGGTTGGCAGTTTGGCAATTCAGTGGGGTTTTGTAACATTCACATTCTAATTTTCAAAGTAAAGATATAGATATATATATATATAGAGATATATATATATAGATATATATATATGATATTCACCGTTCCACCTCTGCTCTGCTTGCAGCTGAGTAACTTGGGATACCGTATCCAAAGAGTGAGGGCTTGATCTTTAAAAAAGCGCACAAACTTCCATTGCAGTGGAAACCCTAGTGCCTCGGAGAGGTGGGAATGCAGCAAGTGAGGGCTGAGCTAAGGGGAGTGAGGAGGGAATCACAGCCCTATTTAAGGGGGGGGAGAGGGGAGGAAAATTCAGAACTAGAGACCCGGTGTCATTTGCAACAGCAGCTGTGACACAGTGCTGAGGGCCCTGAACCTGACGGAATCACAACCAGAAAGTACCAGGTTTTGGGGAGGGGGTTTAAATAAAACCTGAAGTTCCCCCAGCACTGAAACCTCTGGCAAATACCTTCTTCTCTGGCGTTTTTGCACACTGGTTTTGGGACTGGCGCTGGGAGCTGCCATTGCTGGCAATGGACGGTACCGAAGGGCAGGTGCCACTAAAGAAATCCTCCTGTCCCCTCCCCTCCCACGCACATCCTGTGGGGTTGTCACTGCCCTCAAGCAGGTAAGATGTGGCTGCTGCAGGCCCTGGGATGCCGACAGAGTTGACTGTCCTGTTTTCCAAGCAGATCAAGCTGTCTATAGAAAGAACGGTGGGCTGGCCGCAGCCCTGCGCTGCCGGCGCCCAGCCTCTCCCTCCCTCGCGTTGTCTGTCATGGATCGTGCCCCGTGCTAATCCGCGCTGCTTCTTTTACTGACCCTTGGAGCCAAGTGCTGTCCCTGTGCTCTGTACCCTCGGGCTCCTGTCCGACCTTACAGGTATTTGTAACTTGGGGCTGGGTGGGGGCGGAAGGAGGGAGCAGCCTCTGAGGTGTTGGAGGCAACAAAGCAGAGTCTTCACTGCGAATGAACTTGCTCCTATTAGAAAAATTCTGAATTTCCTGGAAAGCAATCAATAAATGACTACAGTGCATCTTTCCTACAAGATTTTTCTTTTACTAGTGTCTTACAGTCCATTAAAAGCTTTTTAAACTCTTGCAGGTACTTTTTTTGTTTCTTTACTGTTTGGTGCAAAGCACTGGAACCGCCACTCCTGTTCCTTTGAGCAGGAGCAGGGGGAGAGAACAGGACCAGGGGAGCTGGAGGCTTTAAAACCTGTAACCCAGTACCAGAGTCACGACCCCAGCCCAGAGGGGGCAGGACCCAGTTGTGCCCAGGGAGAGGAGTCACTTTGCCCTCTCCTCCCAGGGGAGATGTGGGAGCAGGGACACAGCTTGGGGGATGTTGTGCCTGTGTGAAACGAAGCTGAAGGACACAAGTCCTGGCTCTGGAGGCTCCAGAGCTAAGCAGCTCACCTGACTGCATCGCCCCCACACCCCCAACCCAGACCCCTGCATGTGTCACCTCATCCTCAACCCATCCACTGGGAGATGTTTCAGTGCCCATCAGTGCTGTATTGGGACTGGGAACAGCTGCTCCAAACCAATCTCACCCACAGAGCTGCTGCCAGTGCAGCACTTACTGCATGAGCAACAACTCACTGAGCTAAGGGGGGAAATTAAATTCAACTGCCCGTACTGTTCTTGGCAACTCACACCTGAACCTGCCTTGCACTCCCTGTGAGAAATTCACTGCTTGTGGACATACGAGGCTTTCCTTTCAACCCCACTCCGAAAACCGCCTCTGTGCCACCCCGTCACCCCAGCTGGGATAGCCCTGGCAGAGCCCAGATTCAGGTGTTTTTCCCAAATGCAAGTGGGTCTCCTCCCAATGTCCATCCCGGGTCTGTTCCCACTGCCAAATACCACCCTATACCAGCTGCTCCCACAGACCTCAGCTGGCAGGAGCGCCCCTTCATTCTCTCCCCACATCAAACTCAAGGGCACATCCGTGCTCTTCCATTACGAAGATGTGCCCATTCCAGTTCTGGCTGCTGACCCACCTCTAAACAGTACTCAAGGCAATTAGGGCCAAATCACAGGGAAAAATCAAACCAAAGCACACATCAGGCGTGAGACCCTAATACCAGAACAGATGTTGCCAGAAGCAGCCCCAGCGCCTCGGCTTTCCCCTGCGCAGCCTCAAAGCCGGGAGCGATTGCTCCGAGGGCCACGCTCAACTCCCACCCTCAACAGCTCCAACACCGAGTGAGGAGCAGCGAAAGGCAGCTCCCGCCAGGGCTGCGGTAAAGAGAGGGGCAAGGTAAGGGAAAAATCCAACCAAACCCGACCAACCGGGGGAGGCCCGCGCCAGGTGCAGGGACAAGGCTCTCCTGCCCACACGAGAGCCCAGCGTAGCCCACCAGAGCATTTCCTGCAGCACCTCGTTGCACCAGATCCACCAACAAAACCTCTCACTACTCCAGCTGCCATGAACCACCTCAAAACCCACTTCCTGCAGCCTCACGTGAGCACAAGTTAAAATAAAATCAGAGCAAGGGCAAAGCAGGTGGGAGCAAAATCTGAGGGTGAAACACCAATAGCTTTTTTCAAAATAGTTTTAATTCTTGCATCCAAGGAAACAAAACCACATCTAGTTTTATATGCATTTAATAGTTTACCAATTGGTACAATAAGATTTTTTTAATATGCAGAAAACATGAATAAATTTTGTTTTACACAGTCTGAGAGCAACAAATCTTACTGTAAAACACAGAGCAGTATTATATACATTCCTTTACCGATTTTGTTTTAATTGTGTCAATAGCTTCAGTTAACTCCTACAGCCTGGGAACTGTTCTCTCCAATTGCAACCTCTAACAGCACTCCAACAAACATCTGACATTTGCCTTCACGTCGATGTCGGGATCGACTCTAAAGCGTGAGGATTTTGCTAACTTCTCTTCAGAATGAACTCGGGGAAGCCTGAGGGACAGGCAGGACAGGAAAGCAGCTACTTACATGACACAGTGGAAAGATAAAAAGGCCAGTTAACGCCAGTTGTGACTTGCAAATCCAACGCGACCCCCCCGCTCCCCCCCGGCCATCCCACCCCTCTATGCACGTGCTCTTGCTACAGGACTCTCGGTATTGATTTAATACACGGACGTTATATACAGCTGGACACAACAGCTCACTCCAAGGGCGCTTTTCCTTCACTCAACTCAGCATTTGCAATATTCAAATCATCAAAGGATTACCAAGCCACCACTGTCTACAAAAACAAAGTATTTTTCCTTTTAAACAGCTCTCAGGGGAGGCAGGAGCTGTCTAAGAGTGATTTCTCAGGCAGTTCACATGGACAGGAAGAGGCAGAGGAGAGGCAGGGACCCCATGCCCACAGTCCCCACTCACTACCAACCAGGGGTTGTCTTCCTTTCCTCAGTGCCCCGGGCACACATTGGTCACACCACACACAAAAGCAGGACGGGTTTGTTTCACCTTCTAAAGTGCAAGATGGTATAAAACGTCAACCTCCAGCTTCTACCTAAACCACGGCAAATGTTGCACTTTCTGGCCCGTGTGGCGTGGCCCAGGCCGGGCTAAGCCCAGGGAGCTGCAGTGGCTCTGGTAACAGGCCAGAGAGGTGGGTCCTGGCAAGTGCTGCCAGTTTCGGTCAGGAAGTGCCAAAGCAGCAGTGAACCTCTCGACCCCTCCAATACGTTTAGTTCATTATTGACCCAGTAACCTCATTGTTGCAGTTCTGATCACAGCAAAGGCACAGCATGAGCTGACAGAAACAGTGGGGACGGCTCCACAGCACGTCCCAGAGTGTCCCCCTCGCTCCCACGCCTGTGGTGTGGCTCCCTTCCAACCAGGGCTTCAGCTTTGGTCCGGTCGGGACCATCCCTGAGATCATTCCCTGCTGCCCCAGAAGGCTCACTCTGCACAGCAGCAGTGTGGAGTCTCACACAGCAGCGATGCTGCTGCCAGCGCTGGGGCCGGGTGTCCTGGTCAATGCGTCTTTGCTACAGGGAAAAAATGCAGTAGACAACTTCCACATCACAGGTACCTTTAATTTCTCATTCAGGTTCGAGTTATGTACATGAGGGTGGTTTACTTTAGACTTAAATAAAGTTTCTAGGTCCTACCAGGAATTAAACAGATGTCATTACTTTACAGTTGCAGATGCATGGAGGGATTTAAGATGCACTACTCGTGTATCTGGAATTCTCCAATAGGACAAAAAGCAGCAAATTTTTCCAGTCCAAGCAGCTAACGAACAAAACAGACTTTATTCGTGCATGCTTAACTGCAGCAACACACACCGAGAATGACAGAAACCACTGGATTTAAGAGATTAGCCTGGATCTTAAAGTGGCTCTGAAAGCCCCCACATCAGAACCCCACTTTCTCCATCGCTTCCCAGAGGATCCCACACCCCGATCCAGCTCCTCCCACACAACAACGGGTCCTTCTGGGGTGACTGTGGAAGTTTCCCCCTCACCAGTGCAGTGTGTTCGCCCTCCAGCCCACCCTATGCTGGTCAGGGACTCTCAGCTTTAAAAGGGACATCTTAAAAGCCATGGATTAAACCAAAGGAATAAAAGAAAGCACAAATTCACCTGTTAAAACATCAGCCTGGTACTTCATTGTATCGTCAATTTTAAAGTTGATTTTTAAAAAGACCTGGTTAGTTTGATAAGTATTGTAATTCTTGGTTATCTACAATGGAATCTGTCACAAAAATGCTGATTAAAATATTAATTTATAATATTTTCATTCATTTCAGATCAAAATATGTAACTTTAGGGATATGCAAATTAAAAATTGTGTACACCAAACAACATAAATACTAATAACTGAGCTGGGCTGGTTTTGCTGATAGGATTTGGGTTTGGTTTTAAGGTTCAGCATCATTCCCACAGATGGGCGTGGGCTTCGTTCACGGCATTTTTCTTTTAGAAGCCTGTGTGGATCTGACCTGCCATTGTCAGCTGATTCTCAAGATACTTAGTGCTTCCTTTAAAGCATTTCAATGCTGCAGCCCGAGGTTCTTCTCCACTTGCAAACCCCAGGACGTTTTTACTGGAGCCACATTGCCAAGGTGAGCATCACCTCATTGTCAAAGGGTTTCCAAGGAGGCACTAAGGAAACCAAGAAACTTTTGTATACCCCAATTTCCTGCCAGTGAATGAGGGAAGTGTCCTTTGATCCTGCTGTGTAATAGGAATTGCACATCTCTAACAAACATGGAAAGCAAACAGCAAGTTGGACCATGGCAGTCATTTGGGAGAGGAAGCTCTACTGGAAACTGGATCACTAAACTCTAGTGGGATGGACAACTCCTCCTGGAAGTTTGTCTAGCATAAAAAAAAAACCAAACAAAAAAACCATTTAAACTTAGTTTAACAGCACAGCTTAACCATTGAATGACCAAATAAAAAATAAATACATTTATCACATCAGCTGCGACTAAGATTTGTTGTCTTATTTCAGGTTTACAGTCAGTTCTATAAATATACCAACCCTTGCGTGATGGGAGGCCAAAACAAGTGTTTTCTGTTGATTTGGCAAATGTTTCATGACAAATATTCCAGAGTTTAATTAATTTCCATTAATTACATATAAGGTTCAGAAGATTCTGAATTGCAGCCTTATTATCTAGTATTCTTAGAGAAGATTTATTAAGCACACTTAAGTGATGTTACATAGATACACATTTCTGAAAGAGCCCTACAAAACTTTTCCCAAATGAGGTCACCAATTCAGGCACCAACAGACAGCAGAAAGAAAAACAGGTATAATTATCCGACATAACGACACTGTCAACTATTCAGTTAAGTGCCCTATTCCAATCATCCCACTTCTGCCTTCTCAGGTCTGATGTGACCAATGCCAGCCCATGTTCTTAAACCTATGGTACTTCTAGACAACGTATGTAAATTTACAGTATACAATTTGGATTCACCATGCATGAATACTTTGTGTGTAACATTTAATAAGCTCAATCTACATCCAGAATAATTTACATGAAAGGACAATATTTATTTAAACAGAGCTCAATGGGTAACCATGGTATCTGAGTGCATCCAGAGGAAAAGGGGTCACTGTGAACTCCATCAGCGGCACTCCCACACTTTTACTGTTTGATCTACACTCCCAGTCACCACGTACGGGGCTGTCTTGTGGAAATCTGCCAGGAGACAAAAGCTCACGTTACCAACGAACCCAGGACTTCAGCGTTTTCTACCCTCACTGAATGGCACTGCTTTTTCAAAACAATTCTACCAGCTCAAAGGCTAAATTCCAAAGCTCCTGGCTGTACTGTTGTAGCCAAATTCTCTCATGCTGTAACTTTGTAAAGCGTGAAAATCTACTTTCAATTCAGCTATGAAGGAGCTTTTATGGAAAAGAAATCGAGAAAACTTACAAAACATCTCACACCGATAAAACCCTTCAATCCTACCAGGAGACAGAACTTCATGTGTTTAATAAGAGGTGTCCAAGAACAAGGAACCTTGACTTTTTGCTGTAGATAGTACAGTCTGTGAATCTGTATTTAAAAATGTACAGTGTACTATTCTTCAGGAGATCTCCAAATATTTTGCATATACAAATCAATTTGGGGCTGGCTCAGGGACAGGATGGGGAAGTTTAACCAAAAGGAATCGGTTTCCCTGTAGGAAGAGGGGTCAGCAAGGCCAGCTGTAACTGAGGCAGCCCATTCTAGGGTTAAGGAGGCCCTGCTGCGGGTCTGATGTTCTTCAACTCGCACTGTTCCTCCTCAGCCATTTCGGGGGGAAGCTAAAGGCTGCGTTTAATTAGACCTGCCAGTTTGGTCAGGGAACCCCAGGAGGCAGCTCCAGGCTCCTTGCTCCAAACTCACGCAGCTTTGCTGAAAGAGCAATAGACTGCCAGAGGAACACACGGAAAAAAAACAACGGCGGAGACTCCAGAGCAAAGCCAGCCTTGCTGAACAGGGAGTGGTTGGTTTGTTCTGGCTTTGCCAGAGCAGGGGGGAACGAACGTCTACCAAGATCTGGTGACACCTACCAGGAATGTCCAGGAATTCCAACTCTTTTCTGACTGTTGTGCACACCCTCCTTGTTTTCCTTTTGCTAGGCAAGCACTGACACTAGAGCACTTCCCAGATGCCTGCGTGCTCTGGTGACAGGTTCCAGAACTCCCTGTCAGTTAACATCCTTATCCACGTGCAACACTGGCAGCAGAAGTGGAAAAATCCAGCACACTCCAACTCTACAACTCACGTGGGTAGGGGGGGGTTTGACTAGAAACTGGAGTTAACTTCCAGTTCATTTCTTCTACACAGAGAGCACGAGGTGCCACTAGAGCCTGAAGGTGAATGCCAGCCTGGCGCCTGGCTGCAGCCGGTGAGGAAGCGGCAGCCCCGGCACGGGGAGCAATACGTACCCAAAGAGGTAACAAAGTGTTCGTGCGCGTTGAGGGTTTTCATGCATCGCTTGTTCTTGAAGTCCCAGACACGGAGAGTCTTGTCATCAGCACAGCTCAAAATAAACTTTCCCCCAGAATGGAACAGGACGCCACGTACCCAGTTATCATGGCCCACCTTGTGCACAAGGAGAGATCAGTGAGCAAGTGCAGGCTGTGAGCTGAGCATCCCACACCTCACACTACGGCACACTGAGGGACCCCTGCCCGGCCCCGCGAGGACAGCCCCGAGCTCCTGAAACCTGTCAGAACTCACAGCTTATCTCCAGTTTCTATTATTACACCTCTATCAGTTCTCCCAACAATGCAAGTTCCTGTCCTTGAAGGCAAACAAACAGCAGTCCTCATGTGATCTGCACCACTTCTGCTCTCCACCCCCAGCACCACCACCCAGTCCAGCCAGAATCCGAGCTGGGAACAGCAGGCTATGGCCCCCGGGAAGTCCCACACGTGGGAACAACATGACACTTCACAGAAGACAAAATTCAGACCATTATCGGCATTTCTGTAAACCAACCCAGTTACTCATCACAGAACCTAAACCACAGTACTGCATTCACACTATGGTTGCAGAGATTCTCAGTAATTCTTAGCAACAAGACCTGAACTATAGAAGCCATTAAAACTGTATTTCCAGCATTTGTATTATTATAACTCTGGCTTCTCTTGAAAACGTGACATGCAAGATAACACATTCCATTAAAACTGGTTGTACACATGCAGCTATGACTGCCAGAAAAACACCAATGGACTTACAAGTGTCATAAGGCACATGCCAGTGCTAATGTCCCACATCTTAATGGTCTTGTCTCTGGATCCAGACAGCAGAAAAGGCCCAGGCTTGCCACTCTTCTTGGTCTACAGAAAGTTATGGTTTAAGTTATGGTATGCATAGGATGGAAGCGGGTAGAGGAGGAATGAGGCAGATCCCTTCCCAGTGATATTGCTTAGTACTAAAATCAGATCATACGACAGCTTACAGCGAGTAAACCCACCCCGACAAAGCTGGGTCACAGGCATTGGTACTAATGCTAAGAGAATTAAACAATCTGTTAAAAGAAATGGTTGTTTGTCCTGCTGATTCCACAAGCCAAGCAATGCTTTGAATAAACACTTGCCCACTGCAAGACATCCCCTGTTAACAGCAGACACAGCTCAAGTGCCACATCTCAGGACAAACGAGGACGCAGCCCACACATACCTCTGTGTTCACATTCTTCATAAAATGCAATGAAGCAGGGTTAGGGATTTCTGAAACCTTCCTACTCGGAAGCGGTTTCTGTGCGTGTCCGTGCACGGGGTGAGCACCGGCCGAGCCCCACCTGCCCCAGGTGCGCAGGGACGGCGCTCCCGTGCGGCTGTGCCCGATCCCTCCAGCAGGGGGCAGGGGAGGCACCACCGCACAGCCCACAGGGAGGGAGACACGGAATTTCGTTTTAATTACTTATAATTGAAGGATTATAAGGATCTTTTAAGGATTCCGGTAAAATTTGACTGAAATAACCTATAAAAGCCATCACTAGACAAGTTCCTGTGTTCAGTGTGGCTACTTTTCCCCCGGTGTGTCCATGCCCTTTGGAGGCAGAGAGCAAAACAGCAATGCCGGGTGGGGGGTTTGACTAGAAACTGGAGTTAATTTCTAGTTCCTTTCTTCTACACTTTAACATCCTTAGAACGAAATTTCTTCTGGCCTTTAGCAAGCCTTTCTTGAGGCTCACTAGAAGAGGTATCTGCGATCACACAAATTTGGATTCATTTTAGTTAAGGAATGCTTTCTCCCATCAGTAGCTGTACAGTAAAACACAGCAGTCGGTGCTCGACTCCAGCGCAGGGAACACTGCGCCCAAGGCAGCTTCATTCTGCATTCCTGACTGGCTCCTTCCCCTCTCTACCTTCCAATTGCTAAGCATCCTTATAATCTTCACGTTCTGCCAGAGAAGCTGCTTTACACATTTCTTTGCTGCAATACAAGACAGCGGTCCCACTCTCACCCCTCCCTGAACAGAGCCTCTCTCCGCAGTTCACTTTCACCAGAGCAAAGGTAGGTCCTACTGACGAACACAAAAGCTGGATGCTGCGAAGCCAAGATGGGACTTAGCCGCACACCAGGGTACTTGGACAAAAGTACTCCTACACCTGCTGTACCTGCCAGGCCCTTTGAGCCCAAAGCTCAGTCGCTGTCAGTGCTACAGAGCACGGACAAAGCTCTCCCTGTGCGCGCTTGTGTAACGGCCCAGGAACGTTACCTCTGATCCTGTAGCTTCTGATATGGTGGAGTAGGAGCTCTCGGGAGCCCAGGAAATGCACTCTACCACATGCTCGTGCTCTCGGAGCTCAGCTTTGCATTCCTTTGTCGCTACCACCCACACGCGCACCGTCTGGTCGTTGGAACAGCTGGCAATCAAGGTGCCGTCCTGGTTGGGCCGCACCATGCGCACCCATTCTCTGTGCCCCGTGAAAGTCTTCACGCAGTAACTGTGCAAAAAACCACAGCGTGACTCAACCACCGTTGCCAAAACCTGCTGCGCGTGCCTTGGAAATTTGAGGACATTTAACCTACTCTCTTAGTGGTTAAGATACAGTATTTTAGCGCACACATGTTCATCCTGGCAGGTGATGGACCACGCCATAAACAGCTCGTGGAAAGGACGCTGACCTGAGGAAGCAGTGACGGCTAAGAGCTGGTAAAAACTTGTTACGGCAAAAAGCAGGAAACTTGGGGGAAAATGAAGCTGACATGACTACTTGCATTAAATGGGTATTTTAAGAACAAGTAGGGATTTACGGGTCATTTAGGTATTAGAGAGACAACTGATAAATGAAACAAGCAAGAAGACAAAAAAAAAAAAAATCGGGAGACACCTTGATCTGTGTCAAGAAAGGCAACAAATTCTCCCTTTAAACTCATGGTTAACCAGTGAATTTATTTTCCCAATTGGTCATGAGCTAGAGATCTACCCTCATAGCTTCCAGAAAGACAAAACCAGTTAGTTTTAATTAGTCAGTATTAACATCTAAACCCCTCAGCCTAATGACTGAGGCAGAATCCTTCAGTGAATTACTCTACAGGGCACAACATCATTTCTCAATTCAAATAGTGCCTGCTGACATTCAGATTCCTGTGTCCCATTTCCACACACAGTGGTTTCTGCTCGCTTTTGTTCTGGTGCTGTTTGCTCACAAGTGCACTTACCCTGTCTGGACTTCCCACATTTTGATAGTTTTATCCCTTGAGGCAGAAACTATATGATCTCCGTTGGGCATGATGGCTACCGAAGAAACGTTATGATCATGACCTAAAAACAAAATAAAACCTTTATTAAGTGGCACTGGCAGAGTTTTCACAGAGCACACAGGACTTGCTGGGTTTTTTATCTTGGCCAAGTAGCTACAGCAGCAGTGCGTATTTTATGGAATAATCTTTAACGTAAACTTGAGGTTTTATGAAATAATCATCCATATCTTTAGAACCCACACAGCTCCAGACACTGAGCATCCTTAAAGGTGCTTTCTCTTTACTTGTGTATATCTATGGCTAGGTGTTTATTTTTTTAAGTCTCAAACATTCTCTATTCCTACCCGCCACTTCTACAAGATGATCCTAAAAGCAAGAAAAAAGCTTTTACATAAGACTATAAAAAATATTTCCTGTCAATATCAGAATCTTATAGCTGTGGTTGTTGCACTTTCTCATTTTTCCCGTGGCTTTCAAACCCAGTGCAAAGGGAACGTTCCCGTTCACGTGATCAAACACGCGCAGCCAAACCCTGCATGGAGCAGCCACAGCTCCTCTGGCACTGACTGCTCCCTTCCTGCAGCCCTGCATCAGGAACACAGAGGGCTGAA
Organism: Mohoua ochrocephala; assembly: GCA_013398855.1. NCBI lineage: Eukaryota > Metazoa > Chordata > Aves > Passeriformes > Acanthizidae > Mohoua > Mohoua ochrocephala. The sequence continues at coordinate 181,973 of VZTA01025101.1, read as the reverse complement.
GGAAGGAATCTTTCACTGATTTGAAGGCAGTTTTATTGCCTTGCAAGCATTTAATATTTAAAGTTAAAATCCCTGTAACTGTCATTTTATTTCAGTATCATTATGGGATGCTTCCCACACCATCATGCATAGTAGATTTGAGATGCTAGTTCATTCCGTAAACACTACATGTATCCCCTATTTACAGAGCACTCAAAGCATCAAATTATCTCCTCCCTTTTTCTTTTGGAAAATACTCTGGTCTATAGCCCCCTCCCACATCAGCAGTTTTCCTGGATTAACAAAAAAAAAAAAAAATCTCTTCACTTTACAGACTGCTAAATCAATCCCTTTATACCTTACCATGCATAGTTCTGATGCCCTCAAAGCCCTGGAAATCCCATAGCTTAATGGTCATATCAGCAGAACAGGAGGCCAAGAGTTTGCCAGTGTGGTCAAAGGAAATATCTTGCACAGAGTCTGTGTGCCCCTTCAGGGTTCGCTCAAAGTCTCCTGTCTCATAATCCCACACCTGACAAGTGAACAGACAACCTGTTAAGAGCAGCCCATTACTCTCTGTATTCTCCAGCCTCACATTTGCACTCTGCAGGCCACTCTGGCACCTTGTTCAATAATTAATCGAGCAAGAGACAGACAGCCCTAAAAAGCTTAACAGTAGAGAAAAATTAATTTCTTTTTATGTGATTTTGTTACTTATAAATTAACTGAATTCATGCATTTTGAAAACTGCTTTTCAGGTAACTTTAAGCATTATCAACCCAGCAGGAGAACAAGTTCCATTGTATCTGGAAGTCTTAATACGCAATGCCCTTACAGAAGGAAGATCAATTCAGGAAATACTCGACAGAACAAATCCACTTCGTACAGACTGTTTTTCTCCATCCATTTCTGTGCCAGCTGCCTGACTTCAGCAGTACAGGCCACTTTCAGTAACGGGGAAGGGATCATCTTTAACATCCCCCTCACCTTTCCCAAGCTTTACTGTGGCTCCAGAATTTACCTGCTTGCTTCAGAACCAACCAGCAAATACTCTGCATACCACAGAGCAATACTCAGAATGCTTTGGGTTAAGGCTGATAATCCAAACCCCTCTGAAGAGTTTGACACACACACATTCAGACATTCACAGATTACAGAACTGCTCGAGTTAAACAAACATTTGCTGTTAATAACTGCAGGACAGCTTGAAGTCCTGTTCTCACATCCTAATTAAGTCAGTCTCCTATCATCTAACCACAAAGCTTTTAAAACAAAACAGGCTCCCACAGATTTTATTGCGTCTCTCTCGAGCACAAAATTAGACAATTAATTTAAAATTATATTCTAAACAAAAAAACAAAGCACCAAAAAACACCCAACAAAGAATCCACCATCCCAATAGACTGCAATCATTGGGAAGGCTTATAGTCAAATGGAGCCACACAGCTAGACTTCAAGAATAAGGAAATTCATCCAGAGTATCCATAAGAGAAGGAAAACAAAGCTGACTGGGGCCCTCCACAACATCCAGCACACTTGGAGCTGTCGCTGTTCCAGCTGACCCTGTCTGTCTGCTGCAGAAACGGAAACAGGTTAAAGGTCTCTAAATCCACAGCTTCATCATTTTTAACTCAACCCAAAGGACAGTAAAATACTCTGAGACATTACTTGGACCAGCATAAAACTAAAATCTGTAGATTACACAGGGCATCACACTGGAAACATCTGTCCCTGAAGAGGCTGAAGCAGAACCAGGAAGAACAAACCTTCCACCAGTCCAACATGACCAGCCCGAAGCACTGATGTCACCTATTCCACAGCCAGTTGTCTGGAGCACACACATACCTTTATTGTGGCATCCTCTGAAGCAGAGACCATAACACTGAAAACTGGATGGAAAATGACTCGAGTGACAGGACTCCTGTGCCCACTCAACGCATACTTCTCTGGAGGACGAGGAATCCACTCCTTAGGGTCTCGTTTCTGACCAAGAGGTCCACCTGATGTAAATTCTTCCTTAGCTTCATTCAGCTTCGATTCTAATTCCATTACCTAAGTGTATGAATTTCAAAGAGACCTTTCATTTCCGGTTTTATACAAGATCTAATTCACCTTCTTGCATTAGTCACCCAAATAACAACTCACAGTAAAGCAAAGATTGCATGGACCAAAACTGATTACCAACATCCAGTAGCACTGGTTTTAAAAATCCAACCTAAATTAATCATTTATAGTTTATTCTTCAATAATTTATAGTTAATTCTTAATAATTTAATCATTAATCATTTATGCTTTTCAAATTCCCAAATATTTTCACAGGAAAAAAAAAAGTTCTACAAAATCCCCTTCACTCACACACTGTACAAATACATCTGAATTACTATTGTGCCAAACTACCAAAGAAGGTCATGCTAACAAAAAGGAATGCTACTGCTGCAGGAATTCTGTGTCCTGTTGGAGCTAGCACACACATTAACCAACAACAGAAACACTGGAGGGCTAATAAACCCTCGCTGTATTAACCTGCACGAGGGATAGGACTTCATTGTTAACGCACTGATTTTAGGGGGTTTTTTTGCTTTTAATACACTCTGGAGCCACTGAAGCATGACTAAGAAGAGTTTTGTACTCTCCACTTGCAGCACAATCCCCCACTGGAATGCACTGGAGCTAATGGCTCCTTCCCTCCAGGGCCATGGCCAAAGACAACGGGCAGCACTGATTTTCCCTCCGTTCTAACCCAGACTGACCCCCTGCACACAGCAATTCCATCTCCCCACTCACCACCTGCCTCAAGGCACCTCCTGCCTCTCCAGCTTCAGGACTGCACATGCATGTTCAGCGCTGAATGCTTTCTGGGCTAACTTTTATACGTGTACATCCAGCAGATCTCTGCTTACCTTCTTTTGTAATCTTATAACAGATGTCCATTTTTTTTCCAGAAGTCCAGCATACTTCTTATCTAACTCTTCATTCTGAGGAGCAGCATTTAAAGAAAGAGGAAGAAAAGCAACACAGAAAAACAAACATCAGAGACCCAGAAGCGTAACTAAATGCTGCACTTTCTCTCCATTACAAAATTACAGTCTCGTGCTACAGTAATCCTAAATTAGATGCAGATAACACAGACACCAGAAAATAGCCATGCCATGGCTTACTCCATGGAAGATAAAAGCTCTGAGGACTGGCTACCTTGGTCAGAGACAGATGTTAATCTACTCCTACAGGGGCACTTGTAAAAGCTGGAGTTATCTGCATGAATAATCCATACAAAAATTAAATCTCTTTGTAGAGATACACATCAATCCTTCCAATTTACTCAAATAATTTCAGCCTTTACCTTTTTTTTTCTCCATTTTAGTATGGCCCACTCCAATTCAAGATTTTCTTGCATGAAAGTCGTGAAACTTTTAACAACTGCATTTTCTCTTTCCCTCAGGACCATCTAACCTATTTAGATTGCTTTCCTAAGCTTTGGGAAGAGGAGACTAAATTAGGTTGATAGATAAGGCAGATAGGGGAATGATATTAGGATTTTCAATTATAAGTACGGTATTTCAATTTGTCATTTCTACTTATTTATTCAATACTAGTAGCAAATTGGAGAAATTAAGTCAAACTTCAACCAAACATTTTGGGAAAAGAACAATGCAAGATATGTAATAAAGAAAAGGCAAGGATTTATCCAGAGGATTTATCCAGCACTCAGAAGTTTATTACTCAATCCAGCTGTAGCCATATGAAACGCACACCTTCTAGGCTAATAGGTGGCAAAGTTAAAAATTATACCAAATCATCTGTGACAAAGGCAAATCAACAGAATGAAGCTGAAAGAAATGACTGGTCTGAGTCACTGGCATCTGTACAGTCTAAGCAAACAGAGCTGCTTACCAGAGCTGGTCACACAATCCCAGAATCACAGACTGGCTTGGGTCGGAAGGGACCTTGAATCTCATTTTGTTCCACACCCCTGCCATGGCGGGGAGGAGACACCTTCCACTAGGCCAGGCTGCTCCAAGCCCCATCCAACCTGGCCTTACTGGATGATGAACTCCTATGAGCTGTTTCAGCCAGCTCTCCTACTACATGGCTACCCACCCAAGAGGTGTGCAACAGACTCGGGCAATGACTTAACTCCTGACCCAACTCAAATCTCAAAAGAATCTTCCAACATTGGCTCTGTATGAGGACAAAAGTAATTCGGTTTTGTCTTCCTGATTCTCAAAGATTCCCAGTGAAGTCAGTCTCCAAAGCTGCACAGTCTCAGACCATTTCAAATCTGGTTATAAAACCATTTGCTCAGAAATGGTCAACTCACCCAATGATTATGTTTCCCTTTTCTGGCAAGGCAATAAGCTGTGTGAGTTCATCACCTCCAGTTCTGAAACTGTCTGAGCTAACAGGCAGGTAATAGACACACAGGTTCAGAACAGATGCAGATGCCATAAAACTGACAGACTTCTAAATGAAAATATAGATGAAGAATCTTGTTTGAACTCACCACATCTAATTCAGCTTCCTTTTTAAAAACCGAATATGCCTCCTCATAGCCATTGGAACGGAGGTAATCTGCTATCGCTCGATTTCTACAAAACAACATTTTAAATACAATTTAAGGAGTCAAAGAGAGATTGTCATCACAACACAGACAAGGATCTGATCACAATGCGCTATGTTCCAAAGTAAAAGAGCAAAAAATTGCCAGACTTTACTCAAGATAAACGTAGAATTCGCGGATTGCAGCTTATGTTGCAATGCGCTTACTGCAAATTGAAGAATCCATTTTTGACGCCATCGGTAACTTTGAAATTATATTTTCATCATTTCCCAATTCTAGTTTCAAATACCAGCAGTTCTATCAAAAATAAAGAGTAGAGAGATCCAAACCACAATACACAGTACTTAAAGGGCATGTAAACAGAACCACTCTATTTGGAAACAAATGCTAATAATTGAAGCTTAATGAAAATGCAACACAAACTTAAAAACAATGATCCCTTACAGTTCATCTCGTTGCCTTTGTGACAGCACCATCGTGGCGGAGATGTCAGGTTAACGTGATCGAGCAGTGGCTTCTCCTCAAGAGCTAAAGTCTTGGGAACCCAGGATCCACAATTCAGTCTGCCACAGTGGCTTAAATCACAAGTGTTTCTCCAGATGTGAAATCCAATAGGAAACCCAGAGGCATTCAACACAGAAGATTCAATCCATCTACAAGGAGGAGAAAGAAACATCATTTGTTTCCTTGAAACAAGCATTCCTCAGGCAGCTTTCTTAGATTTATCCAAACAGCATCTTTAAAGACTCTGCTCTACCCCAGTACGGGGCCCTTGCAGCTACAGTGCTACACAACTGTAGCACACAAACGACTTTTCCCACTCCAGTACCACCACCTGAGGAAGTTCCGAAGAACCACGGACTAAGAGACAATACTTGCTTTCTTCTCAGTCATGTGTTAATGTGGTTTACCTATAGTTAATATTTCATCTTGCCCACGTTTAGGGCACAGCAAATTTTTAAACAGCTCTTCAGTGTTATCAGAGTGGCACCATGAGCACGGGGAGAGCTGCCACAGGCCCGTTAGTGCAGCTGGGCTCAGGCAGTGGTGTGATCACAGCACCTCTGCCAGCGCCAGCCCATTCGGGATACGGCTGAAACCCGACACGCTTGAGACAGCTCAAGGCAGCCGAGCTGTGCTTTTCCAAAACACACACTCGTTAGTATCCTTTGATTCAGAAACACGAACTGCAGCATTCTCAGCGCACAACCTGCTTCAACTGGGCAGCTTTAACCTCTGCCACAGTGACATCACCAAACCCACGCTGGCAGTGTCGCCTTTGCTTTCTGCACTGCAGGGACCTTGTGAGCACCACGACCATGGGAAGTGCTGAAATGGCACTTCTTGCACACCTGGCAGGTTCTGTACAGAACTCATCATTCACTCGAGCCGTTCAGCAAGTCTGACCGACCAACCAGCTTTCAGCACCCAGATAAACTGAGGCAACACACAGAGGCTCGGGGACAGCAGGTGGGTTTGTAAACTTCCTACCAACTGCTCGAGGATGTGCACGCTCCCGCTCCTTCACCTCTGCCCCTCCCTAGACACACAGGTATGTCGAGTTCACTATCACAGCTCAGTAACAATTTCAGTAAGGAGTCTCTTTTAAACAATAGTCTGCTATGAAAAAAGTCAAGAAAATACTAAGCTTGTATCATTAATGGCTACTTATTCATCACAGGGGATCAGAGGCTTCTTTCTAAACCTATCTAGGCCCTGCTGTCTGCTTCAAAATGAGCTTAAGCTGCAAGTTGCTTGTATTCCACCCTGCTGGTGGACCTTCCACGTCAAATGCTGCACACCATAATACGGCCCCACAAGCCAGTTAGGACAGGAACACACTGAACAGGCAATACCTCATTAAATTAGTCTAACCTCTTTCCCAATAGCTATTTCAGAAACAATTCAGCTGAAAACTAATGGCATGGGCTGCATCCTTTCAGAGAACAGAAGCAAACATTTCACTCACTCTTGTCAATACCTAATTCATGCCAAGTAAAGAGACAACTGGGTTTCAAGAGATGTCCCGTGCTCAGCCCACAGTCAGAGCATCGCATGCAAATCAATGGAAATCCAGTTAATATCAAAACCACCGTGCTGCAGTGCTGAGAGGCGCCCTGCAGAGGGCGCGGCCGCGGGACAGCCCGCGCTGCACCGGGCACGGGCAGGGGCAGGGGCAGGGGCAGGGGCAGGGGCACGGGCACGGGCAGGGGCAGGGGCAGGGGCACGGGCACGGGCACGGGCACGGGCACGGGCACGGGCACGGGCACGGGCAGCACAACGAGAGCGGCGCTTCCCAACACACGGCAGCACTGCTGGAAGCGCCCAACAGCACCACGCAAACACACGAACGTCCAAAATCCGCCTCTAGGATTGCCTGAAGTGGGGTTTCTATTAGGAACCGCCACTGTGCAGTGAATGCCTAGTAAATCCAGTGCCAGCGCACTGGCTCCAGTAAAAATCCCAATATCTCATCAATTTTGTTGTGGCATCTGGGAGAGGCAATTATAGCACTTGTCTAAAAATAACAGCAACTGTGTTTGTAAGGCCATCCTTCACACGTCACCTATTTAGAAATGCATTTTCCCTGTCAAATGTAAAGTAGCCCCAAACTTCTCCCATATCCCATATCCACCTCCCAACACCTGGGCTGCTCCACAATCTAACTCTGAATTGTTAGTGAGAAACAGATCCTAGTACTAGATAAATTCCAACAGCTACAGGGCAAAGCAGCTACTCCTGCTATTAGCAAATTACAGCTGAGCCAAAGCCACCAACCAACTGATCTACAGTCTCTCGCTCCTCCAGAAAGGGTCTGTTCCAAGCACCCCGCTCAGCATTCCTGATTTTTTAACTACAAAGCCACCTAAATAGAAGGCAAAGTATTTTTAGGGCTGCCTCCTTCATAGACAAAAGCACAACAAACAAAACAAAAACAAAGCCCACCACGAACAAACAAAACCCCAAACCAAACAAACAAAAAACCCCATACAAATAACCCACTCAAGCAAAAATGTCCAAACCCAAAAAGCCCAAAAAGCCCAACATTAATTATATACCTGTGCCACTATGTGCACTGCCTTTTTTTAGCTGGAGCAGACTTTGTGACATACAGGCTTCGGCGAAGCAAGACTAACCAGTCCTCCTCCATCACCACGTTACCCGCAAACAACTCAGCCACGAGAGGCAGCCAGGGCTCTGGGGGAACCCTGGGGAACAAAAACAACCCGCAAAGAACCGCCACCTGTCCATTACATCTTGCCTGAAACCGGTCACTTTGTATCAGCATCTTACTGCGACCAAGGCAGTGTCAAGACAGAGTTAGATCTTCTTTTGAAAGAAAAGGTATCTTTGCATGAGAATTTTACTTTGTTCTCTATTAAACACAGGAAAAAGCACACTGAACTTAAGAGAACCACCCATGGAGTAACAGCTACTAATCAAGTGTGAACCAGGATGTGCCTTTTATTAATACCCACTTACACTCCTCAAGTTGTAATTTCTAACTTAAAACCTATCTGATTCCCTATCAATAGTCTGCACGTATAAAAGCACCAAGTGGCAAGCCTCTGCATAAGGACACTAACAGAGGGCTACAGGTGTTCTCAGCAAGATTCCGTGTCTTTGTAGGCCTTTTAAAATTGGGAGCTGGCAGAACGCCTGTCACTGGCACAGGTACGACACATGCGATGGTCACCTCTCACTCCTCCTGGCAGCACAGGACCCGCACGGTTTTCTAGAACACCACAAACCATTCCTTACCTATACACAACATACTCCTCAGCTCCACCAACAGCAGCAGATACTCAGCAGGCAACTTTGCACCTCATCCCAAGTGCCCACCTTTCCACTCAGCCACAGATCAGCTTTTATACTTAGGACTGGCAGAAACGTCAGAGCAGAAAGCATAGCAGGCCTACTCCAATCCTTCAGTGCTGCAGGACTAGAGAGTGGCATACTAAAGCACAATCTTTAAAAAGAAATTAATTTAAGAGACCACCAAGAATCATCACAGGCCAGAATTCTTCCCTGCACAAGCTTCTAAAACACAGAGAATTGTTGATGAAGAGCAACAAAATGAGCAGAAATACCTGAAAAGCAGAAGAATCCTCTCCTGTAAGGGAAGGTGGAAACAGCACAGTGCAGGTTCTCCTCATCTGAAAAAAAATAAACGGGACCCTCTCTCCATGTCTGACCATCGCCCCCCTTCTTCCTAAAGCAGGGTTCAGAGATTCCTGAGCTTCACCACACCAGGCTGTTGTTGCTGGGGCCAGCTGCCCTGGCCACAAGCCTGCTCCCGCTGCACCGAGGACACGCTCACCGCCACGGCAGCGGCTCCGAGGCCCCTGGGGTGCCAGGCGGTGCCACCTGGGGAGCACACGCCCCTGGGCGCCTGGCTGCGAGCGGGGCACCCAGCCAGCCCCACGCCACGCTGGCACCGGGCACCACCGACCTGGCACGGACAGGACACGCTCTTCCCCAGGCCGACTAAGAGGATTCCACACACAGCTGCTGCTTTCTGGCTTCAAACACTGGGTTCTTCCACTGATGGGTATCAGTGTGGTTTCAAGTGCTTCCTAGATTACTGGAAAACTTCACAATAACTTAATGAGAGACCTGCACATGATTCATAAATGCACCAACAGCAAAATGAAACAAGTTCAGCTCCACTTGTTAGCTGAGACAGCTCTACGGGAGGTATCCAAGCACAATAGCTACACGCTCAGGCACAGCAATGAGGCAGGGAAAAAACAATCACTTTCAGGCAAGAGATTCCCCTCAGTTCATGATAGGTCATGCCAATAAATGATACACCTTGGCTTGTAGGTATTTCTATGACTGTGTTCATACTTGCTTCAGGAGACACTTAAATATTTTCCATAAGTATTCTCCAAATAAGACTGAGAAACAGATTATGGAATCAAATTAATTCATCAGCATTTTAGTCTCAACCTGCCAAAAATACTTGCTTATTTACCAGAACTAGCATCAAGCAAGAGCAAAGTTACTGGAATTAAAATTCCTAAAAGTGCCCATTCTGCACACACAAAAAATCAAATCTAGTCTATAAATTTCTTCAGAGTTCATCATGATTTTGTTTAGCAGCGTATACTGGATGCTAAACAGTACTAAAATTTGGGTTATATACCTAAGCCCTTCCAAATCCACATTTTCATAAATGTATCCTGAGGTACCAAACTCCACCATCACAGCAGACCTCAGCATTTTCCGCAGGATTTTGTCACTAAGTTCGGTTCAAGGTTCTCCACTGTCTTTCTTGGCTCCTATCAAGTGTGTCAAAAACACTTTTAAGGACCAACACCATAAACAAACCCCTAAAATGGCTCAACTGACTAACAGTGCCCATTTCTGCTGTTCAGAACAAGTCACATTAGAAGTCACTCCCAAGTGAGCTGTGATCCATCTCACCCCCAGTGAGATCCACGCTCCCCTCTCCCAGGAGCGGCGGCACAGCAAACCCAGCTGTGTCAGTGCCTCTGTCGCTGGCCGTGCTCTGCTTCCACAGCGAGGTGTCACAAAACCAACACAAGAACCACGCAGTGACATACAGAGAGCACCAAGCCCCTCCAAGCTCATGGTGAACCAGTGTTCCTCGCAGACGTGTGCAGGTTCTAACCAGAGTTTTAAGGTCACCTCGATAAAGCTGCAGAATAATGTGAAGATGTATTACATTGTAAGGCCTTTATAACCATCAAAAGTTCCATTTCCCAGACTTCTCATGGCCTGAGTTACTTAGATTACTTAAACCAGGGCTCCTTTCACCAAGAGAATCCTCATCAGCACCACAATGTCTTGTCTCGCCACAAGAACTCCTGGCTCAAAATCTTCATCATTCTGGTAATTTCAGTCCTCAAACTTACAGAAACATTTGCTTACCAGCTACTAAAAAAAGCTGTCACTCAGCCTTATTATGTTCTTAAGCACTTTTCCTAACTCCCATAATTCCCACAGGCACATTTGTCCCTCATGTATTTTATGATTTCTCTCTTACCTTCTGAATTTTTATGAGTTAAACCAAGAAAATCAGCTTCAGCTTAATTCCTTGGTTCACAACTCTGGCAGCAGCAGCGGACTGTTCCATACACCAGCGCCACCACCCCGGGGTTCACTCTGCTGCGCTGTCCAGCAACCTCATCTGGTACTGCATATCCCAAATATATGACCATGGCTCCTCCAGGAACTTAACAGTAAATTAATTCAATTTCTGCAGCTTTTATGACCGTTGCTTAGGCTCCATAAACAGCCTTCCCCAGAAAAACACAAGCTATGTGCACTAAACACGTAACTGTAGCTCATTATATTAAAAATTAGAAGAGATACATGGCATCAATTACGGAGCTAAAGCATCAGCAGATACAGAACAGACCAGCAGAGTGCAGCTCTGAAAGTTCAACAAAGCTTCAGCTCAGCACTGCTGTGCTTTAGGAACTGCACATTTCTGCCTTTTTTTTGCAGAATCCTAATACTTCAATAAACTCAGCTACAAGACCATTCTGCCCGTAAGTATTATTATGACAACATTTTAAATAATATTCTACAAGAATGTTTATTGAAGGAAACACAATCTGAGGTCACATTCTCAGATTGCCAGCTCAGGCACACCTAACACAAAGCATTTGGGTGTTAAAAAGGCACATGAGCCATCATCAACATCAGGAACACAAAACCGAGTTCACATTGTGAAATCAATTAAGAGTTTTCCATTACTCACATTTAGGTCCAAATTTAAATCTTAATTTATCATTTAAAATTTCAATAAACCGTGTAAAACGTAAAACGCTTTGGAGTGTCCAGCTACATGCTACCAACTTTCAAGTGGTTTCTCTAACACATTCTATCATTCTTAAAAGGTTTTTTTACCTCAAAGAAAACCCCTGGAGTTTACTTCTAAGTTGCTAATATACCCAAAATCCTCCTTCAGTTAGCTCTGTCTCTTCAGCTAATTTTACAATCCCAGTGAAAGGCCAGTCACTTATGAAAACCAAAGGCCACCAAAAAGAGTAACTGAATTGATATAATCAGAATTAAATTCCACAGTTCTTTAATGCCGAAAGGATCCATTTGTGCACTAATAAAATAGAAACTCTTGTTGCATTGTCTCTTGCTACGTGGCTGGCACAGGAGATCCTTGCAAGGTTCTTCGACAGTGTATCCTGTTTCATAACACTAACAAGAGGACTTAAAGTGGTTATTTGGGAGTATTCCCAGGCAATTAGAGCTACAGTCCTTATGGAAGAACTAGACTGCACGAATTGTTCTCTTACACCTCTGGATTATGTTGCTAAATTCTACCAAGTATATAAGAACACTTCCTTTTAATTTAAACTAATTTTTAATGGGTCTGTCTTAAAGCCCATAAGCAAAAAGCTGCTTTATCAGACTCAAGCCACAGAATAAGACAACTCTTTCCACAAGTGTACTCAAAACCAGATTCCATAGATGTGAAGTAATAGCCATGTTTGCTGGGCATAACTGTTAGGACCTGAAAAGGGTTCCCAGATATGTCTCTATCTGTTGATAGGAAAGAAAAACAGTAACAAGTGAAATAATCCAGTTCCTCTCCTGCCTCCATCTTGCCCCCTGTTACTGCAGGAAAGCTCATCCACAGTAGAATCGCCCAGGCACAGCCATGCAGCTGCTCTTAGTGCAACAAACAGACCTTATCCTAGAAAATGTTGGAATCCATCACCTGCTAAGCTGGCAGGGATGAGTCGGAGAATATGAGAAAGCTACTCATTTATGAGCTGGGTTAATCCTTTTTTTTTTTTTCTCCACTTTTCAGCCTACATCAGTAAAGCTGGCTGAGGGATTACGGCGAAGTGAGCTCCAACAACTATCTGATTTGGGAAAAACAAAACAAGAAGCAAATCTGATCTGAATTACAACTCTGAGCCTTATTTTTAATTCATATGTTTAGTAAGCCTGTTATTCTGCAATTAAGGGAAGTCTCAAAATGCCCGTAGGTCAACACTTTTCTTGATACATCAATGTAGTATCCACAGAGCACAGCATTCTGTACAGCAGTGTTTGTAATAATTCACAAAAAACATTTTCCGTTTCAGTTCAGTTACAGGTTTATCAAAGGAAATATATTTTTAACATGAAAAAAGTGAAAAATTCTATGCCTCTTTTCTTCCCCATTTCACCTACTTTTACGGCTTTTGCTAAAAACCTGATACAGTAGTTTAGTTCTGAAAATAATTCAACACCAAGTCCATGGGGAACTAGAAAGCAATCTGTAGCAGATCAGATATAATGCCCATGTTCCAAAGTCTTGGAATGCAGGTTGCAATTACATCTGAAAAACAAAGCTAAGGAATATCATCAAGATGCTATAAAACAAGAGCAAGTTGGCTGCTCCATGCAGCATGCTGCCTAAAGAAACGCCTGTGCATTTTGAAATCAACTCCTATGCCCGTCTGCTTCCCCATGTTATTTCAAGCTCAGTTTTTAACACATCACTGGCAGTCACTACCCACCTTTAGGACTGTAAAACAACAAAACACATTTTTGGCCGCATTACCTTCCCAGGCACCAACGCTAAATGACTTTGAGGAATCTGGACCAATTTGCCCGGAAAATATTTTTTTTTTTTAAAAGAAGACTTTAAATTAATTCAATCTTGACATTTTTTCTCCATGTATCACTTCAGTTTTGCAATTCTGATAGAAGCATGATACAAGTAATTCTCAGGAGAAACATCTTGAGCACTGTCATATCATCTCATTTTAGAGCCTTTGAGCTTCCTCCAGGTCAGAGCTCCAGCCTGAGGTCTGTGTGTAGGCTTTGGGGGAAAACATCCTTCTTCTAACCTGCCTGTTCAGCCCTATGTGAGAATGCAGGTAAATTTAGCTACCAATAAATGAACAGCCTGGAAAAACGCAGGCTGCAGTAGAAAATAAAGCTTTAACGTGTGTGAAAAGGTTTTTCACCAATGTGGAGGGCACTCTCCACATTGCCCTCAGTGTGTTGTGACAGTGGTAGGACAGTGGTAGGACAGCAAGTAGGGGTAGGGTTATGGGCTCGGTATTACACACTGCTACTCAACACTCGCTCAGAGCAAAGCACATCAGGGCCAGCTGGATGACTTCAGCAGGGTATTTCTCAGTACCATTATTGCTAGGTCAAACAACACATACATGCTTTGGGATAGCAATTCTAGACCACCAAGAGAAGAGTGCTGCACTCAGATGCGTCTGACAGCAGGCATGCACTGGATTTGAACTTTGTTGTTCTCCGTTCTTCCTCCCATACTTCTCTGGCTCGAAAAATTAAGTAACAGATTTATAACTGTAAAGGAGGTCACAGGACTATATCCAAATTTAAATAATTCAATCATTAAATTGTCTGTTATACTGGAAATGTGATATTAACAAAAACGACTGTGAATTGATTAAATTTATGTAGAAAAATATCCAGAAGGAAACTTAAAGGAACACCTATGTTAATACTTTAGAAACAGGAGAAGGTGTAAACCACAAAGAAATCCAAGCGAGAACTTAAGACAGACCTTCCACTCTTCAGTCATGAGAACACTCTTGGTCCTTTAGCCATTTTCAAAGCTCGTTGGCCAAAAATGGCTTCACTTGCCCAGAGGGGGCGGGGGGGAAACCAAACCCAAAAGCTCATCATAATTTTCATCTATAACATCTTATTCTATTACAGGGAACAGTGTTCAACCTTTCATGACACTACGTACCAAAAATAATGAAATCAGGGTTCTGGTAGAAGGTGTCTCATCTTTCTCATCACCCACCTTTCACCTACTACACTCCTGCCTTTAAAACAGAGCTGAAGGTGAGAGAACCAGAAACTTCTACCATTACTGATTTAACAGACACCATCTGTTTAAAATACATACACACGCTCATTAATGACATCATCGTCTTAATAGATTGCAAGGGTACGAGCATTTAAACAAACCAAATTGTTTATGCAATCTCTTTCTTCACGGCAAAAAGCAGGTGAACCCAGCACAAGACAAGCTGCCAATGTTTCTTTATGGAAGAAACAGTCATTTATCTGCAGCAAACAGCCTAGATGCTTCCAGCTGATTTTCCTCCAGTCTTAAAGAAGGATAAACTTAACACCTTTGCTTTAGCATTAAGCAGAAAAACAAGGCAGAGGCAATCTCGGGGGGAGGCGAGGGGGCAGGAACACTTGCCTAATTAAACCAAAAGAACTTAAGGTTTGTAGAGCACAACGGGAACAATTAACATGGATACAAGAGGCAAGGTACAAATAATCTCAGTCATGAATGCCCCTGTGCTATCCCAGATGCAAACCAGTACAGCACCACGCCACAGAGCCCGTCACCTACCTCACAAGAGGTGTGACAGCTGAGTCACCAACCAGCCCCAGAACAAGAGGTGCCTCTGAACAGCCTTCGACCAACTCCCTCAGCAGGGACCTACTTAACAACGGATCCAAGGAAATTACAGGACAGACACTGCTGCTGCACCACCTACGGACCTCAACCACGGATGGTCCCATCTCTGGAAACACCTTCTCAAGGCTGCAGCAAGTAGATACTCGTTAAAAACATCAGGTAAGTCTTCCAGAATCAACAGAATCACAACCACAAAGATGTATTTATTACATTCATTTAATCGCAATCCTTATCCAAAGTCCACGGGCAGCCAAGCCAAGCTGCAGGGCTCACTCAGAAGCAGTACCGTTAAGAAGGAAATGGCGAAAATAATTCCAAATGTATTAACTAGCAGGTACTTTGAATTAATAATGTTGATTTTTTTACACAGTTATACATGCATCAGTGCTCTTGGTATTGGTCAGTGTGGCAATGCTGTGCACAGCATTAGTTTTGAAAGGACTGTATGTTTATAGTCCCAAGGAAATGGAGTTCAGCATACACTTACTTCGTAAGTAACATTTTTCTTTGAAATTTCCTGACAGTACATGCCAGCAGGAAGCGAAATGATAGGTGGCTTCCAAGACACTGAACTAAAAGCAAGAGAGCCTAAGTCACACCTACCTAATCCCTTAAGGAGAGAGCAGGAGGTTTAAAAAAAAGAAAACAGAATGAGCTTTCAAACATTATGAATGAGACAAACATTGCCTCATCCAGGTCCTGCCTCAACTGAGAGGAAAAGGCCCTTCTTTAAACAACTGAGATAAGATACAGGTTAGCAATACACATCTGTTGGGCTAACCCGCAACAGCTGGCATCTCCAGGGTAAAACTGGAACTCTATTCTTCATCAGACAAAATCCTGGTCATCATCGATGTTTCCAATATGTACTGTTCATCAGTAGGTCTTAGAATATGGCAGGAATGAAGAAAAGTTTTAGTCTAAAATAACTGTAATACATGAAAACCAGACATTTAACCCAACCTCGGCTCAGGGCCCCACCATTAAGCTGACGTGACAGAGCTACAGCTCCCACCACACCTCTGCACCCCGGTGGTGGCACAATCCTGCCCACAGAGCATGGCCACTCATGCTCCCCTAGCATGGACAGCATTCAGAGCAAGAATTCTGATGAGGAAACAGCTTTATGTACTTGAAAATTAATTTTAAACAGGTCAGGATTGTATCTTAGTGTAAATGCCTATTTTTAAAAACTTAAAGTGTAGCCTACTCTGTCAGGCAGATCAAAAGACAAAGCAACATCACCCATGAATAAAACCCTCAAAAGCCACATCAGGAGCCCCATTTCCCTTGTGTCAGACAATGAAGAAGCTCCTGAGGAAGCCCCTGAACCCAGGCAAGGCTTCACCAGTGCAATACATTTTTAGTAGTCGGGTTGTCCTGCCAATGATACTTAAGCTCTTATAAAAGGGAGAAAGAGGAGGCAGTTGTAACGTCACTGACAGATCTGCAACTATGGACAGTGCATAACTTATCTACTTCTCTGCAACAAACCTCACAGGAGAGTCCCAGAACCATTCTATCAACACACATGGCTCTGATCCTTGGGAAAGATCTTCTGTTGCCATCACAAATTACATGTTAGAGGCTGGAAACTCCCCCGCACCCCATAGGAAATCTGAAATTATTATCTATTAATAATAATTACTGATTTCTATTGTCCTCTTGATTTCCTGAATTTAGGCCTACACAGCTCTTATTTTCAGCCTGACAAGTATTTCAGTGCCCACTTCATGGACACTTCAGCTGCTCTCCCAGTCCTTGCCTTTAGTTTAGAAAACGGGCCTGAAGTTCACCAAAGTAGGAGAGAACTGACCTAAACCGAACTATTCCAATGTCACTCTCCTTCCTACTACGGTAATTCCAACCCCTCTAGCTCAAGAATACAGGGCAGCTACAGAGGGTTGTAAAAAAACTTACAAACACATGCAGTCTATACCCGAGCTACAAATACATTGTAATTAATGATGGACATTGGCTGTGGAGTTCTTCATGGAAGGCAAGGTTGGAGCGCTGGACAAGGCAGTCAGCAGATGTTGATTCTGCAGCTGTCCCATCCACAGCAAGTTGGATAGACAGTAGGTTGAGAGCAAAGACACAACCTGAGCCCCCAGGCTGGGAGGAGCACAGGAGCCAGGACAGGCACAGGAGTCAGCAGGACAGGCAAGACGGAGCTCGTGTGCAGCCAGAAAGGAGCTGTTGATGCCTTTTGCTCCTGTAGAACCCAAATGAACAAGTTACTCCAGTAGAAAAAGCGACTGCCATCACTTCAAGGCAAATCAACCAAAGCTGTTAATGGCAAGTGTTTTCCTGGGTCCTTCATTGGCCTCAGCCTGGATACGCATTAGACTCAGGTATTTAGCTCGTGCAGCCACTGAATCCTGGAAGATCTACTCCAAGTGAATGAACTGGAAATAATGCAGAAGCCACTGCCCCTTGTTTTAGTTTTGGGCATACTAAGAGAAACACAGTCTCTTGTGTGCCCATCTCCTATCACAAACTGCACTCTAGAACTGAGACCCCCATGAAAAAGCAAAACCTCAGCCTGCTTCAGAATCATCCATGTTCAATGCTGTACGCGCTCCAATCAACGCTGAAATCAGATGGGAATGCCATGAGGCACATGTGGAACAGGAGAGCACTTCCACGAGCAGCCCTTCCTAGGTGCTTCCTCCAATCCCTATTGTATTCCCCAAATCCTTTGTTCTAACGCCTTTCCTACACAACTTTAAGCAGTAGGACCCAAGGGGGACAGCAACGCTCTTACAGAGCCACAGCGCTCAAAAGGGCTTCCCAAATCCCGAGATGTTATTTTACAAGAACTCGGCACATGACGAAGGGCAGCGCAATCTAGTCTGCACACTGACAGCAGCCACTCCGCCGTGGTCACCAGAGAAACCAGGGATTGTCTTTTCCTGCGTGCCCACCCATAATCCGGTCTAACCAAGAAGTTCCATGAACAAATAACAGCATGAAGCCACAATACAGGGGGCTCCTCTAGGTTCCAGAGAAGCTGGTGTGTAAAACACCCGCACAAAAATGGTAATTCTTATCTAAAGTGAAAATAAAATCAATTCAACAAGTGAATATCTAAGTGGATAAATTGAAGCGGTTGTCAGACAAAAAAAATCCGGCTTTGCAACAGTGACTGGTCACTTCTCACTGCCAGACAAATCAAAATCCACCCTGCAGAAAAACCAGCCTCAGAACAGAATGTGAGATTTGTTTCATTTCCGAAGCTTCCTGCACCATTAGATTCTTCCCTAAAGAAGAGACTTCATTGTTACGGCAATTAGTATTCCTCCACCCCGGCAAAGGGAGGAAAAAAAAGCTCTGAAAGGGTAATCGAGCCATTTCGCAGCTTTGCCTCCTTACTCCACCCAGTCTCTTCCCTGCTCAATGGCTGCTCACAGCATCCACAAACATGGGAACAGCAACAGAAACACACAAAAACGAGATGCCCGAGAACAAGCTGGATATTTGCAATGCATCTTACAGTTTAAAAATATTTTCTTTGTTTAGTTCCCCAACATAATTTTCCTATTTAACAAAATGATTCTAAGGGCAAATAACATTCTGACAGCAGACCCTCCCTCTCCCGAAAACCAGCCAAATGCTGCACAATCATTTACAAAATGATCATCACTGAACGGAGGTTCTTTAACCACCACCTCCTAATGCCATGAACAATACTGTCATAGGAACAGACACTTAAAAGAATCACCACAAAAATACATAATTTAGCCAGGTCAATACGCCCAAACATTTAATTATATTAAAACAGCGTTTATTAAATATTTTTAATATAGCTTAGATTAACCTTCCCCCATCCCTAGTAGGTAATTCATTATGAAAGGACTTGACCTGCACCAACCAAGCCCACTACTGCAGCACTATAGGCGAGGAAATGGTTCGAGTGATACCATGGCAAAGAAAGGGAAGGTGTCATATTATTATTGGTATTAAAGGTCAAGTTTAATTGCATCCACCTTAAACAAAAAAAAACAAACAAACAAAAAAAAAATCTCACACCCACAAAACTGAACAAACCCCAAACTTTTCAAGGGAGGCACCACTCCCACCCCCCAACTTCCCTCAAAAGCCCTGCCTGCGTATAACCTCCTGCCGAAACAAAACCTCGGGAGCAGCAATTAATACGGGATTTTAGCAAACTCGATTGCTATTATGAGGTTTTCACAGGAAGCCTGTGCACCTGCAGCCATCCAGGCAGCGATATGACCCCCAGAAGGAGAGATTAGACCTCCCTCCCCCGTTTTACTGCAGCTGGTTCTGAAGGTCTGAGCCACCTCCTATCGCTGCTGCCCTGCTGAGCACTGCAGGAAAACTGGGGATGCGAGACAAATTCTGAAACAACACCTACTCCTTTCCCTGGATTATTAATTCTCGTCTTGTTTTCCGTGTCGCGGCCGCGCTGGCGATTTGGGCCATCGCCCGACGCCCGGCCCTGCCCGGGGAGAGGGTGACAGGGGGAAACCCCCGGCACGAACCGGGGAGGGATGCTCGGGGTCCCCTCCGCGCACACAGCGGGCCCATCGCCCCTGAAGCCTTTTTTATTGCTATTTCCCCCGGCCCATCGCCGCCTCCCGGTATTTGCTAAGTCACGGACGGAGCGGCGCGGCCCGCGGTGGGGGGGGAACACGGGCCCGGCGGCGGCTCCGCGCCCGCCCC
>VZTA01025101.1:128726-161685 GCA_013398855.1 Mohoua ochrocephala | reverse complement strand
CGCGCGCGCCTCCCGGCGTACACCGCGCGCCCGCCCGCCTGAGGGGGCGGCGCGGGGACACCGGGGGGACCGGGAATAACGGGAGTGTACCTGGAACACACCGCGAGTACCGGGCACCCGCCACCAACACCAGGCACACCGGGAAAGCACCGGGCACGGCGGCAGTGGCACCGGGGACGCCGAGTGTCACCGAGCACCGGGAAGACGAGGCACAGCCGGTACACCCACATGGATCCCGGTCTCCCTCTGGCACAGGGCGCTGTAGTGCCTTCCGAGTGTCCCTTCCCAGGAGTCGCCTCCCGGGACAGCTCTGTTTTAGTGAGTGACCTTGTCCCGCAGATCTGGAGTCACCAGAGTTGAGAGAAACGTTCAGATCTTTTGTGTCCATCACCTCCGTGTGACGGGAGCTCTGGGAGCTCCCCTGTGCATCTCCCAGTGCGTCTTCACAGGGTCAGTATAGAAACAGTCGCACTTTACACTGGGAGGTGAATATTTGCATAGTTAAATCTCAAAATGTCCTTTGTTTAATATCTCAAAATGGTAGTTCCCGATGGTAAACTGAGGCACAGACCACTGCTGCTTTAACCCATGCGCTCACAAGAGGTGGCACAGGAGAGTCCTGGGGAGTCTTGGCCTTGTGTGTCTCAGCTCCTGTTTGCCAAGCAACTCTGTCCAGCAGAGCTCTCCCATCTGATTGTTGTTTTGGATCCCTGTGATCTCCGGTGGTCGCAGTGTCAGGGACAGCAGTGCTCGCCCGGGAGCTCTGCACAGCCCAGCGTGGTGGGGGCAGAGGCCCCAAGCAGGAGTCCCAGAGCCCCGCAGCCTCAGGGACAGCGACCACAGCCACCTCCAGCGCGGGCAGCGATGCAGCGACACTGGGGCCACGCAGCTGTCTGAAGTGCTGACCCGAGGGAAGAGGTAATGCCACGTGGGAAATTACCTAGGTAGCAAAAACTGAAAGAAACTTCAAGGGACGCTGAAAATTTCGTAATCAAAAGCTATACAGCCTTATCTGTTACTCCTGCGAGTAGCAGTGAAGATTACAAATGTAAGAGTTATGTAATGGACCTCTGTGTTTGTACCCAGGGCACCTGAGGGTGCCGGTGTCAGCGCTGCCTGTGCTGGGCCTTGGGCCCTCGCTTGCTCTTGTTTATTTTATGCAGCAGTAGACAAGACAGGGCTGTGCAAACCCCGTACACCACACAGGCACTTGTCAGGGTTATTTCACAGACAACGTAAGAAACACAGGGGACTGAAGTTTAGGGGAAGGCTTTCAAATAGTTGCCCAAATTACCTTGGCTTTACTTCCACCTGCTTGCAAAGCAGGCAAAACTGCTTTGACAGCCTCAAAATTCTAATATTTCGAGTATTTTGGGGTGCGTATTCAAGTGATAATTAGCATCTCCCCAAAAAATTAAATCTGGTTCGCTGGGATTAAATGAATTTTCCAAAGATTTCTGGGACACTGGTATTTTATTCTCCTCCTACAGTTGGCCTTCCTTGTAATATCGTTGCTTGATACTAGAATGGAAAAGAAGTCCCAGCTGCCAGCACGGCTGAACCGTGAGGAGTCTCAGAGCCCGTTTTTCTTGATCGTTTCCTTGATTGCCACCGCGTACCTCGATAATAGCGAACGCGGACCCTGCGCCTCGGTGAGGACAGGCAGATCCAAATTACACGGCTCCTTCTGATCTCAACTTCGGTTTTTCCTTCAGAATATTCCTAAAGGCAGTGTTTGCAGCTTGCACAGCTCTGCTGCAGTGTGAGCCAGGCTTCTTCAGGGGAGTTTTTGCCATCTGGGGTGGCACACACAGCAGTAGCTACTACAGCCGAGATTATGATTCCAAACGTTCCATCAGCCCTTGCCACACGCTTCCTGCTAAACACGGAAACTGGATTCATTGATAATTCATATGTTGCCTCTGAATGAAAGTTGTCATTAATATTCTACGCGTGTACATATTTGTGTAGCACAGCACCTGCAGTGGCTGTACCACTGCAACCAGCCCGTGTGCATGTTTCACGTCCGTCGCGGTGCCTGACCTACAAAAGATGTGAGCTGTTACAGCCACAGAGCTCTGGAAAAGAAAGAGTTGCATGAAAATGCCTCCACAGATTCGAACTGAAAGATCAGTGCAGTTTTAGGTTGGGACTGAATTCCAGTGACACAAATACTGTCATTACAAGGTGCCTAAGCACATACCAAAGGAAAATTAACTTCTAGCTGTGTCTTGCAATTCAATTTAATGAGTCAATGGGCATGTCTCCTGTGCCATTAACCCTGTCACTGGGATAAATCACAAGAAATGAGCATTTTTTCTTCTTTTTGTTCACTAGTGAGTAGTGACTTCTCTGTGGCTCAAGCAAGACCCTAGAACTGCAAATTTTCCACTTTATTGTTCTTATAGGTGCAAAAGTTTTAGAAATCCCACTCCCAGTACTTATGTGGCCTTTCCTCTACATTATAAACAAGGAAGAGGGCAGTCTGTAAGTGTGTCCCTCTCTAAGTGACATTCTCAGTAGCAGTAAAAAGAGGATAAACAAATCCTGTCTCTGAGGTATCTCTGCTGGGAACCTTGGCCCTGTGCAAAGTCTTCCTCTGTCGCAGTAAAATTTTTCACTGAAGCGAGCCCCTTGTCTGATTTAGTAAGAAGGAAATGAAAATCGAATTTTCAGCAAGTGCTCCTGTTTTACTGCTAAAAGTTGCCGTGCCCGTTTGTATTCCATTCTGCATCTCACCCGACTGCCGATCGCACAGAGCTTACAAAGAGTTGATGCTGCCGTCGGTGACGACGTGTTTCTGTATCTCGAGTCGATGGTCCGATGGGCCAATACTATTCCGATGGATATCGCTTCCACATGGCTCCTTCTTTAAACTCACGTGTCAGTTCAGCGACTGCTTTTCCCAGAACCAAAGGATGAAAGTCCAGGTACAGGAGGCATTTCAGCTGCTTATCAGTTCTGTTTCCACTGGTGTCCCCTGACAGGCCCTTATCCAAACCTGGCTGCTCAGCCTGGAGGTGCAGCATTCCCTGGCAGCCGTGGGCCTGGTCCCTCGGTAGTCCCAGGTTATCTGCTGGTTCCTCCGTGTTTTTGTGAGGTTGCAGTTGGTGTCTGCTCGGCCTCACGTTCACCTTCTCTGTCCCCATACAGTGAGTGGGATGGTAAGAATATCCTTTTTCTGTGAGACTGTGAAAGCAAGTAAAAAAAACAATAACCTTGTTAAAAGTTTTTAACATAGGAGTATCAATTGCAGGTATTTATTGCCAAATAAGAAGATGTTTTCTGTTCCCAAAATTTTAAAATTTATGAGAATTATATTATTCAGGGATAAATATACTTACTTAAAAACTTTTATTCAATAGCTTCAGCAAATTAGTCCTTATATCTTCAAAATGTTTTTTCTGGGTTACAGTGAAGG
Source organism: Mohoua ochrocephala (assembly GCA_013398855.1). Taxonomy (NCBI): domain Eukaryota; kingdom Metazoa; phylum Chordata; class Aves; order Passeriformes; family Acanthizidae; genus Mohoua; species Mohoua ochrocephala. The sequence goes on along the minus strand of VZTA01025101.1, from coordinate 158,264 downwards.
CCAGTAACATGCACATTTCAGTTAAAAGGATGGTAAAGTAGTGCAGAGATAATAAAGCATCCACCTTTTAATCTAATTGGGGCATGCACTTTTGCCTGCAAAAGCTGCACACAGTTCTCATGCTACTGCTGCAGCTGAACATGCAGATTAGGTCATCTTGGGCTCCTGTAGCTAACTGGGATAATTTGTGCACAAGTACCTGATAAGCACAGAACACTGCTGCGAAGGTCCGTGCAGGTATTTGGGAGCAGATGCATCGCTCCTGGCTCCCCCAGACGTGCTGCACAGCTGCAGCTGAGCTGCAGTTCAGCAGTTTGATGAAGCCTTGTTGTACCTCAGCATCCCTTGTCCACTCAAACTTGTAACCTGTAGGAGTCACGCTTCAGGTGAAACAAAAGGAACTACCATGGTGTGATAGAAGCAGTGGTATCAGGTTGCTTCCCAAATTTGTATCGAAGCAAAACAAGCAGATATAACCTAAAAGCTGGGGAAAATAGGCCAAAGCAAACGAGCATGAGACAGGAGTGTTGAAAGAGGGGAGCACAAACTAACATCGGTGTATTCTTAATCCACAGTTATCCCAGATTTGGATTAAACTGCCTTCTGGAGGGGTTTCTAGGACCCTTTTTGCATTGAGGTGTCTATCCCTTGTCACAGCATTTCTCCTCCTAATGGGTTTATATTTTAAAAGGCATGAGATGAACTTTTCTGCCCCGTGTATCACGGACAGTGCTGCTGAGTCAAAAGCACAGTTAAAAACACAGCAAATGTGTTGCTTTTTTAATTCTTCAAATTCCATTGCTAATTATAGCAATGTGTATGTTGTTACTGCTGACACTATCCACACGCCTTCTAAATTCCGTTCACTATACTCCTTTTCAGCTGCAGTATTAAAGCACTGCCAGCAACGCTAAGGGACATTGCTTGCATTTCATAGAATCATCATAGGCAATGGAGAGTATATGTAGATTTTTGTATAATCATCGTCAAGGGGTGTTTTTATTGCACTCAGCCTAATGTTGAAAGATGTTCTTGTGTTATTCTTTGTGCTTTATAATTTTATTGTTTCTATATAACACACAGAAATCTAGAATTTGCTTCTAGTTTGCTCTTCTTTCCTCTGAGTCATTTTAGCCATAGGTATGGCTTGGTTATTGCAGAGTCACCAGAAGCTCTTTAAATTCTGCTTTTACGGCACAAATCTGTTGTTCAAGATACTGTAAAACATCGGGGAAGTGTGGCCTCTGCCCCATGGGTGCTGCAGCATTCCAAACACAACTTTATGGGATAAATTATCTTTATTCAGTCAATCCATGAATATTGGAGAAGGATGTTACTCGTTACGTGATTCCTTTATGGATGTGGGAAATGGGAAAGGTCGCCCAGGGACTGTATCTGGGGCTGTGCCAAAGGAAGGATTGCAGCCCCTGAGTGCACTGGTGTCACGCCATGGTGACACAGCCTCTGTCCGTGCTCCGCAGGTGCGGCGGGGGCACAGCCGGCTCCGGCCCGAGGTGCTGCTTCTCCCGCGGGCTGCTGGACTTGGCTCTGAAGTGCTGCTCGGGAGATTTGCAACTGCAGGCTGAGGTATGCAGGGAGCCTGATCGGTGCCTACTGGGAAGATGACTTTTAACCTTACGTGTCTTCTAAACAACAGTATAATCCTGAGTAGAAACACTTCCTCTTACAGCAAAATGAATGCTCTTTTCCTAACGAACAATCTGTTTAGCTGACAAACCTGCACCAGCTTTCATAAACTGACAGCGTATCCCCCCATTAAAAACAGCAACATTTTACAACAAATAGAACTATTCAGAAATGTAAATGTCATACCGATGCTTTATTTTTTACATTTTAGAATATTTGTTACTACCAGAAAATGAAAATTCTCTATTAGATTAGAAACTCTTATTTCTCAGCAACATCATGAATATTCCTGGTCTAACTAGAAGGCTGAGAAGTTGAAATCGATGTGTGCTGAGAGCCCCATCACCTTCTAAAAAGCTGGTCCAGGTTTCCTTTCCAACAGGACAGAATATTGCAGCTTGCCTACGAGGAGGAGGTAGGTGGCTCAAATGCCGTGTGATTCACGGCCATAAGAATGCACCACCACCAACCCATGCATGGATACTCACACGCCCTGATCAAATTATATGTTTGACACATTCTTAAACTGAACCTTTCTGCAAGCAATTACACACGTTAGTGATGCTGTGATTCAGTGTGGTGCTGGCTGATGATGAAACACTGCAGGGCTGCTCCTCGTGGCACATGGCACCAGGAAACAGGAACCTGAGCTTGCCTTTTTACCACTGGCTTCTCTCTGGAGAACAGCTATAATGAAAATTACCTCAAATGGTTGTGGCGGAGGACAACTTAGAGACATCACCTGTTGCAGTGGGTATTTCCTAGTCAATGTACTGAAAATTGTAAGTGGAAGAAAAAACCTGAGATTTAAAACTCTTGTCAGCGAAGACACAGACACAGCACGGGGCAGAGCTCGTTGTGGCTCTGGGGGGCTGCAGCCGCTGCCCAGGGAAGCGCAGCTTTGGGAGCTGCAAAGGACAGAGGCAGTGAAAGGGTTCGTTCAGTGGTGCACGAACATGAACACTGCTGCAGTCAGTCCCTTCTGGGTGCAACTATAAGTCTGAAGAGGGAGGGAAAGGGAAGGAAGAAGGAATATCTGTCCATTTTTGGAAAAGTTACAAATTCTTAACACTGATACACTGTGATGTCCTGTGCTTTGTCCTCTCAGGAACTCCTCTTCTTTGGGGCAAATCATTTCATGTCTCTTGAATACTTCTTAAAACATTTCTAATGCCAGCATTATTCATTCATGTTTATGAAGTCTGTTTATATTTGTGCTTCAGTAAATGTCACTATAAAAATAATGTTACCAAGTATTGGAAAAAAATCTTTTCCCAAACCAGTGGTAAAGCTCTCGGTGACTGTGATGGAATTAATCATCCAACTGGTCTGCAATGTTTGTAGAAAACAGTGGATGTGCCTCCACACTCTGCTGGCTGAAAAGCTCTCTCAGACATTTGGTGTACTTCTGTTATTTGTTCTAAGCATCATTTAGTGCCCTCAGTGACCTTATTATGTTTATATATATAATTAGAGAAAGATACATTTTAGGATGTGACATTTTTGGCCAGGTTAAAAAATGCACTTAATTGAAATTGCTTCAGAAAGGATCAATTGTCCCTGGCTCTCCACTGGATTTTCTGTATTCATTCCAAATAGGAAATTCTAAACAAATTTCATTAAATTAATGTGTATTACCTAAAAAATTGATAAAAGACTGAGTTCTGTGGTTTTAAGAGCTCTCTATGAAAAAGGGAGTAGAACTTTACCTCAAGGTAAAAAATCAGCATCCAACCGTGACATGAGAGTTTGCAGGCAAGACTTCCACTGGTGCCAGTTAGAGCTGCGCTGAAAGGAGATTACAGTTATGTAATAGAATGTTTTAGTGAATAGTTTCATAGTTCAATAAATTTTCTGTGACTGGGAGAGACATGGGGCAGAGTGGGCTCCGAAGAAGACAGGACGATTTTCACAGTGTTTACCCTTTATTTTACACCAGTACTCCCTCTGACTTAGCCAGGAGTGATCCACAACTCTAACTAGGAACAAGATGTCAGACTAGAATTATAAAAATTGCAGTCGTGAGTTTCAGTTTGTTCTCATTTTAATCCGTGGTGATATCCTTGGTTCGAAATTGTGTTAATAAATAATCCTTATTTGCAATTGAGAAGGATTTCTAATTGAGAATGATTTACTAATTCTTAAAAACACAGGAACGATCTCCTCTTTGCTTCATTTAGAATCCCAGTAGATTTCCATTTGGCCTGGAGAGTTTTCTCTGTCCCCGTTTTCAGGCTTCATTGCGTTATCTGTATTCACTGCTTTATCTCCTATGGCATCTTCTTCATTATTAAGCAGGGTCTGAGAAGGAGAGATTGGATTAGAACAATTTTGTCATCTTATGGCACAAGACAATATAAAGTATCTCGTAACATTTTTGACATACTGATAAAGCAGATTTTTTGATATGAAGTCTGTCTAACACATCTGATCTGTAGAGTCTTCTGATAGGTTGTATTTGCAGAGCTACTCTGCGATTTTTCAAAACCCTACCAACCGACCAATTTGCCTCTTTTAAGGACTCGTGGAGGGGGATGTAACACAGCCAGGGATGCTGATCTGTCCATAAAAACTGAGAGCTGCATGAATAAGGAGCTTGAGTTTGCAAAGTTGTTTTTTCCCATAGCAATATTTCCTAGGATTCTTTTTTCTCAGGACTTAGAATTAATCAGCCTGATGGTACAGAACACAGTTGAAAGAAATACCCTTTCTTTTAAGTTGCCAATGTAAACATAATTAAAAAGAAAAGAACAAAACTAAAACCAAACCAGACAGTGTTGGAGAGGGCAACTGATTGACAATGTGCCAGAATAATGGAGTTAGGTAAGGCTGTTAAGAGAGCAATTGAATTATGGTAAGACAGTAATAACTACTGTGGGAGTCTGGACTGTAAAATTTTCAGCTGTAATACCTCAACAGACAGCTCTGAAAAATTCACCTTTGTGTCACCTGCACGTCTGTAGGAACTGGCATGTCCACTGCTGGTGAATGCCAGGGTAGGAGCTCGGTTCTGGAGCAGTTGTGTGTGCAGTTCCCATTGATCATGGAACTTCTGTTGCAGGAGCAGGAAGAAATTAAGCTAAGAGTTACTGTAGTGAGTTGGGAAAAAAAAAGTGAGTTATGAGGAAAAAAATTGACTCGTTTGGGAAAAACAGTTTCATTTTTGGAGGGCCTGGTGTTCTTGTACAGACGGCTGCATTCTCCATCTCCTGCCTTGTCCGTCTGCTGATGCTCAGGAGACCTTCACCTTTTATTTTCAGGTGAGCAGAGCTGGGCTCTGTGTGCCAGCAGAGCTTTCAGGAGCATTCTTTGAATGCAGAGAGATACCTGTAGGCAATTCCAGCAACACAGCTTTTACTTTCATTTTCTTGACAGAAAAAGACCAAACACTGAAAACAGTGGTGATTGCATTTGAATAACCAAGAAATCAAGTAGTTTCAAATGGCTAAGAACAAGTTCTCTGGGGCAAATAAACCAAAAACATTTCCACCTTCAACCTGAGAGATCAGCCTTCAGAGTGTGTAACCTGCCAGGTTTTGTGTTCACCATTAGGTATTTTGTACAAACCACCTTTTTTAATTCAGGGTGGTTTTCCCACAAGGGAATCTTTCCATGCTCCAAGTTAATTATGTTTCTCTCCTCTCGAGTTTCTTTACTACCTAGAATTTTAAGCTAATGTAGTCTATTTTAGGTTTTTAAAAGTGCTCGGTGCTATGATATCTATGTAGTCATCTAAAAAAGATTATTAAAATCTGAATGCAGGGAAGTAGAGGACAGCTAGGACCATCCTAGTTCTCACAGAACATAGTATCTTTGGGCTGGCTAAAATAGTTATCCTCAAGTAGTCCTGCTATGCATAATGTGTACATTTTAATGAGGTGAGTTAATCCCTACGTTCAAGGACCAGACTTTGATAGTATTATCTGTCATTACTTGCAATACTGTATGAATTAGAGTGCACAGAGCTATTCTGGGACTGCCTGACCAGTTAAGGAAAAAGTGTTTTACAGGACACTAAAACTGAGTTGCTTACAGGCACTCAGCTCCAGTTGGGGTCAATGCCAGCAGGGACTGCTGTGACAGAGAGAGGGCACGTACTCTCCTAAGATAATGCCACATGCTGAGGTTTTGCAATAAATCCCTTGTCCCACAATTTCCATCAGCCTTGTCCCCACCTGGAAGTCTTCAAAGCCTGTTAGCAAACAGCAACAAGTGTTCTACTGACACCTAAGATGGGGAAAATAAAACGCCAGCAGTGCTAAATGTCACCCTTGGAGATGGCAATCGTACATGTTCAGCAGCCCATTACCCACTGAAGATTAAAAAATAATGTGGGTCCTTGCTGGGGGGATGCATCAGCAGTCAGAAAAATGGAAAGCACCGAGCTCAGAGAGAGCAGAGCCCGCCGAACGCTCTGGTGGGAGCCTGTGCCAGTGAGCTGTTACCTAATAACTTGGTAATTCAAGCTCCAATACAGAGTCAGGGAGCACAAGGGAGCCTCTTGTAGCCCGGCATTTAGAGACCTGAAACTGAAAATCAACTAAAATGACTTAATTTTTTCTTTTTTTAATATAAAAAAAAAGAGATGATGCTCATACTGGTAAGGGCTCCCTAAAAAGCAGTAAGAGTTTCCTGAAATCTTCTCCAGCATGGATGCAGGAAAATGAGTGGTCCAGCTGAAAAAAGGTTAAAAATAATGTGAAGACATCAACTTGATTAGTTTAACATTCGTGCTTGCCTTAATATCTAAAATGCTTACTTCCACCTTGTATAAGCTTATGGAAAGCCCCCACTGAATTCACCTGGAGCAGGTCCTTCAAGGTGCAAATGAATCTGTGGTTTAAAGAAGGAAGTAACACCAATGAATACAGCCTGGTTCCAACCAGTGATCGCATTTCTGTGCAATTATTTGATTAGCAAAGTACATTCTTTTCAGATCATTCATATTGGATGTAAGAGCTTGACATTAGCTACTTACTGTATCCCAAGACCAGCTTAAAACCACCGTGGAACCTCCTTATGGTACGTTGGAAATGGAGTAGAAAATGTGAGGGCTTGTAGTAAGTCCTTTAAGATCTCGTAGTAAAATTAATTTTCATAGAACTTGGGTTGCTTCACTGAGTGACACAAACAGCACTCTAGAGCCGTACTGATTTATTTTTGTGCACTTCATTCTTCATTTCAATTGCCTTGCTTCTCGTGGAGTAATTTACATATATGCAAAATGAATGTAAAAAAAAATTAAAACTGTGGCCTTTCTCGCTACGATTTTGCAAGTACTAATAATAGAACAGGGTGCAAGGCAAGTGGAGAATCTTGCCTTCAGGCATGAGTCTGATTTCACAGTATTTTTGTCCAGTTCATTGTTTTGATGTTATTCTTAATTTGTCAGTATTTTTACTAATTAGAAAAACACTCAACAAATTGCACCATTCAAAAAATTGTTGTGCAGCTCAACAGCTAATACACATTTTCATCTGGAGTGTTGAGAATGATGGTGAGAAGCAAGACAGGGTGGAGTGGGGGTAGGGAACTTGGAATAATTCAAAGAAATTGGAGAGAAGGCAAGTAGCTCATTTTATTCCCATTTATCAGTTAAGGCAGGATTCTGTGTTTAGAGGAGGGGGTCATGAGTTGGGTGTTTGTGAGCACGCCAGTTGTGATGGGAGAGGTGAACACAGCAAAAGAGAGGAGCTGCTGTTGGTGTTCACAAAGAATGTCTGAGCAGGGCAGTGATCGGCTCGGCAGTGTCTGTAGCCCCCACATTAGCCAGGTGGCCAGTTCCCCACTTAGTCTGCCAAGTGAGTTGATCATGAGCTCGGAGCCAGACAGAGTGCCAGGTGGCCAGATCCATCACTCAGCATCCAATTAACAATGACACTGGTTTGGAGCCAAGCGAGAAGGCAGCTCTGCCACGGGGAGAGGGACCATCACCACACCACCAGTGTCCCTGTGGCAGGTCCAGCTGCTTTCCATTTCTCTAGAAAGCTTGGGCTTCTTGAGACTTTGCTTTGAGTCTGTTTTGGTTGGTTGGTTTTGGGATGTTTTTTAAAAAAAACATCCAGTAAAGCTGTCTAAATCTTTTGGATGTCTCAGTGTTACTCTTTTCCAGCACTATGGCTCAGAGCAGAGCTGTGCCGCACTGCGAGCGCTGAGTCTGTCCACGCAGGAAAGGAGCCACCCAGGTCATTTAACTTCCAAACTGCATTGGAGTGCTGATCCAATTTAGGGAATGTTAGCCCGTGTCTGGTACTGGGATCATGGCACAGGTGGAACATGCCTGATTATACCTGAATTACCTGGCAAGAAATAACCCTCCACTTAGATCTCATCAAGAATTTTAGAGATAAGGGCAGTTTTCAAATTCTGCTTTTCACACTGATTCAACAGTCAGTAAAGGCAATTGCCCTTCAAAGGCTTTTTCACCTCAGTGGGTTATGCAAGGTGCTCTTCATTATCTACACATTATTTAATGGGTCTCTTTTTCCCACTCTTTACATCTGTCACAAATTTTCCATGGGTTTAAACGGAAGTATAAAATTCAAAGTTTATTGTGATTATGTGGGTATAATCATGGATTTTCTGAGAAAGCTTTGAAAGACAATCAGGATTTGGGAGATGGAATGGCCCAGTGAGGTTGTTGTTCAAATGATCCTGTTTGTTGGGACAGTCATTGTCCACACTAGTGGCTCTCTGGAGGCAGTGCACGTGGTCTCTTCTCAAGCCTTACTGGTCTGCCATAGGGGCAAAGCCAAAAATTTTTGAAGTCTTTCCACTCCCTAGAAACCAGGTTGAGACATGTAAGTAGAGAAAATTTGTCAGTTTTACTCGTATGTTGTGAATGCATAGAGGTCTTCCATTTGTAGCATCTTGCATAAGTACTAAGGTATTAAAAATATATGGGAAAGGGGAGTATTTTAAAATTTATCTCTCTTTAAGCTTCTCATAGGCTGAAAATAGTGTTCCACCTTTAGGCTGGCAGTTAGGGCAAGATAAACATTTCAGAATCAGGCAAATGGACTGGCTGAACGTGAGATAATAGTTTATAGGAATGGAGCTATTTATAGCCTGGAGGATGCAGTGGTTCAGCAGCAGCCCCATGACTCACGGTCAGCACGGGGAAGGTGCTCTCCGGGGAGAGGCCTGGCCAGCATCTCAGAGCTGTGGCTGCAGTTACACACGTGACAAACGGACAGAACGACTGTCAGGGGGTTGTGATTCCACCTCAGCAGCTACAAATAATGGCATTTAAAACTCATTTCCACTGGCCAGGTATCAGATTGGTCACATCTCACTGGTCTGCTATATATGAGTACGAGGATATGCATATGAGACCATTAGCTACATCAAGCAGAGTGTTTAAAAGAGAGGGTGGCGTCTCCTTTGGCAGATGGAATACAACATACCAGTGCTCGTTTCAAGTTCTCAAATACTCTATTTGTTAAATCATGTAATACTTCTCTGTGTTGGATTTCTCAGTGATGAGACAGGTTTTGATCCGTAATTCCTTAAAGGCAACGAAATACCCCAGCATTTTTGGATGAAGGGGACAGTAAATGATGTACTATGATCCTGAGTTGACTCAGAGTGGCCCTGTGACCTTGTGTTAGCCTCTCTCACCAGTTTCCATGGCAAAACGGCGCTAACAGTGCTTAATTATCCACTTTATCTACTAAATAGGGTTAAGGCTGGGGACGTTACGACCATTTAATTACTCTTTGTAATGAGCTCTGAAGAGAAGTGACTAAGAGCCGGTGGTGGCGGAGTAAATCTCACAGCTGCTGGATAAACTGCGCGGGTAGGGTGGGAGGCCCGGGCTGCGGCAGATGCCGATGCTGCCGGTCCCTGGGGCTCTGCGGTGCCGGTTCCGCACGCCGCGGGCACAGCGCGGCTGCCGGGCGGATCCCAGCGCCGCCTCCCGCGCAGGGCTGCGCTCCGGCCATCGCCGAGCGTGATGCCGAGCGCCTTGCATCATCCGCCCTCCTCCCCCTCTCTCCGCCACAGCTGCGATAGTCACAATTACGCTGGGAGGAGTGTGTCTGTGGCATTTCTGCCCGTTGGATCCCTCGCAGACCATCCCACGGAGGTGGGGTTTCTGCCGTGCTTACGTGTCTGTGTTTCAAATCAGGCTCTCCTTCTGTAGCTGCTCTGCAGCCAGCGTGCCCCTCCGTGCCCTGCACTCACAGGGCCGCAGAGCGACAACAACTTGTGGCTGGCAGAGTGCCCGCAGCCTCCTCAGCCATCCGACCCCAGGCCCCCCTGCTCGCCCCGCTGTTCATCCGCCCCCTCCTCGGCTCACCGGCCCTTCGGCCGCGCACAGGAGGGAGGGACAGCTTCTCAAGGGAACTTGGAGAGAGAAAAGGCTGTATTAGACCAAGTTTTTGGTTATCAGTGGCAGGACAGGTGCCCAGTAGCGGGCACGATAATCCCCGACTGACCCTGCTCGCCGCCCTCACCCGCCCCAGCTCTGCCTTCACCAGGACCTGCTCCCGCAGCTACACCAGCAACCCAAGGGTGTCTGTAATCTCTGCCCAGTACACAATGAACACGCTGAGCAATTTTAGTCCCTGGAAATGATTCATTTTGAAAAACATCTTAAAACAAGAAGGTTTTGATTAGTGGCTAGGTTCAGAAATGCTTCATTATCTTATTTTGACTTCAAATGTTGGTGAAATATAAAGAAATGATGACTTTGTGCCTCTTTCTTATATTCTAACATGATTGCTTTTAGCATACCTCCATCATTTTGGACCAGCAGAAGGGTGTTTTCATGCCACTTTCTAAGGGCAGGAACTAATGTAGTCATATTGATGAAGGCAGTGCCCAGTCAGAGAGAAAAGACAGAGAAATTAATGGTCAGCTTTAAGTATTTCAAAACTGAAAATTCTAGGTAGGGCCTTCCCCAGATAATGTTTTTCCATTTGAATTAATTCTTCAATCTCTACTGACATTTTTCACCAGCATCATCAGGCTTTACAGTATTTGCTTATTTTTATATCGGAATGTTGGAGAACAACATGTGAAAGAATGAAACCCAACTGAGTTCAAAGATATTATCACTTTGTCATTAACGTAATATGGGGCTTGTTTATCAATGACCTCACATTCGCAGAAGCCATTTGAAAACCTGCTGAAGGAGCAGATAATTGGAATGACTGTCTATAATTGAGCTGTCATCAAGTCAGCTGCCATCCCAGGGACCATGGAATCCTGTTCCTAAATGTCTGTGACACCACAGAGTTTTGTGGGGATTTTTGCCACAAGAGGATGAGAGTCTTCTCCAGGTTAGAAGAACCTCTCTCTCCTGGCCCCCTCTTCTCCAGTGATCCCAAGTCGTGCTGTTAGCAGGCCCTTGGATAGGAACAGGGAGGATTTTGTAAGATGTATTAATATCTGCTTTGATTGCAGGTGGCTTTCACTACAGCACTGCGAGAGTCATGCTCATTTCAGTGTACACTTGATGCGAAGCTCTGCGTATTTCTAATTTCAACTTTCCTTGCTCCAGTCCCTCTGTTGCCCCCTTGACACCCACACACCCATTACCTGATGGACGTGCCTGGCAGTGTGCTCAGAAAGAGCTGATGAAACGCAGAGAGCCCCTGCCAGACACCATGAAACGGTGTTGCCCCAAGGAAACAAAAATTGCCTGTCTGTTTTACACCCATGTGCTGTGCAGATTAGGATATGGCTTTAGGTATTTGAATGCTTTAAGCCTGACTGTAAGATTTCTTTTTACCCCTGTAACAATGAAGTGGAACTAAATGCTCTGTTTTCCAATATGCCACAAGGCTGATTAAATAGGAGGCTGGGAAAGGGGGTTTAGAGTCAACATTTAGCTTTGGGTATTCTTTTGTTTGTTATTTTTGAACAGTAGGTTGGAGCAGATTACAAAGCTTGAAATGAATATAAATAGTTTCCTGGTTTAAAAAAGAAAGAAAAAAGCAGAAGAGTACTTAATTTAAACCTTGCCCTGAGGAGCTGGCAGCTCAAAGCCAACACGTGGACTTGTGTAGTGGCACTGTAAAGCGTAATTCCAAACCAAAAGGAAATGAAACTCATCTAGCTGGGTTTGCTTCAGTGTTCTCCCAGCCCAACTGTCCGTGGAGCTGTTACCAACATACTTGTACTGGGAATTAGGAAGCTATTATTTGTAACAGCAGTTATTTGTAACAGCTCTCCTCCACTGCAGAATGCCTTCTTGGCACCAAATGATTTCTGCAGCAGTCCTGGAATGGCAACAATCCTCATAATTTTAATAATTCTTATCATCTGGGAAATACCAATCCATTTTTGGGGTCCCGGGTTTATTTATAGCATTAAGGTTAGTTAATAAATATAATAACAATGATATCATTGTTATGTGTAAGATTTGCATGGGCAGGGAGCTTCACTGCCTGTACTGACAGCTGGGTAGAACAAGGAAGGAAGGGCCAGGTAGGGCACTAGGGCGAGTGAGGAACGGAACAGCAGCCTCCTCCCTCCCAGCTCCCACAGTGTGACCTCCAGACAAGCTCTTCCCATTCATCCTAGCACTTGGTTTTCCTGAAGAAATCTGGCAAAGGATCAGGCAATGCATAATGGAAAGGCTGCTGCATGCTTCAAGTGACAAACCCCACAGCGTTTGGCATTCATTTTTGTTGCGTTTGGAGACGTGGACTGGGTAATCCAATATGTCTTTTATGTCTTATCTGGTACGGTTTGCAGCAGGCCTGTTTAGCGAGCGTGTCACCTTTAGGCATTAGTGATGAACAACGTCTGCAAATGGAACCTTACCAGGCTGCTGCCGAAGCAGCAGGAGAGCACGGCTCCCGCTCCCGGCCAGCCTGGGCTCCACGGCTGGCCCTGCCTGCGGAGCCGCGCTGACCGAGGGGGCCGTCCACTCACTGTCCTGAGTCTAAGCCTACAAACGTGAACTTATGGTAAAATACAACGAAGCAGTTTGGAAATATCACTGGAAAATAATACACCTTTATTTGTCCCAATCTTCTTATTTATAGGTCTGTGCAGCCGTAAATAACAGATCAATGCGTTTGCTTACTTCATGTTGCACCTGCTAATTAACAGGTCGAAAATATCCCTGGCTCTGTCTAGTGCATTAGCAATTGTAGAGGGGTTTTGGGCTCACTAATAAATACAGATTTTTTTATCTGTTGAGAACAGGGCTGAAAGAGGACTTAGCAAAAAAGGCCCTGTGGATGGTGTTTTTATTGCTGTCCTTTGGTGAATATCATCCAAAAGGGTTTCAGCACTATACTTTGCCATCTCTTCTAAGCAGAATACAAAAGTATATATAAATATATATACACTTAAATCTACTTTTACAGCACTTTGGGGAAGATGGGGCTAACTGACCCAATTTTTCACTCAAGTGATTAGTGTTTCGATGTGCCTCAAACTGAAATCCATTAAAAGGTGCTGCCGTGTTAAAGCTTCATCTCTGGTGATCAAGTTTCTTTGAGGAGTCTGCAGTTACCCACTCAAAAATAGACTCACTAAGAGTCACTAAGTATTTTTGAATATTTAGGTCACTTCTCATTTCTAGTTTTCAGCTTTGGAGACAGAACCTGGTACAGGTAGTTGTTGATCTGAACTCTGCTGTTCCCACTTAAGTAAGGGGGAATTTCACCATGAACTTCAGTAGCCAGAACTTTTAGATGTGTTCAAGTTTAAGTGTATGAAAATTTCAGCATTGCTGCCATCACAGTTCCATGTTTCAGGATGGTGTTTCACTTGCTTCCGTTCAAATTCAATCCTTTTGGTTAGTTATGAGTTCTTTTGACTGAAAAAAGCCATGACAATGTACGCCCAAAAAGGTTTAGGCGTTTGGTATAACTTCTTTCCCTTCCTTTTCTGTGATTTCAGCCATACCTGGATTTGGGGATTTGCTGAGCTTCAACAATCCCATTATAACCAGAGCAATGCAATTTGTCTGTAGACAAGCTCTTAATGTCATTTACAGTGATTATATCTGTGTTAAAATTACAGTATTGGTTCAGAGCAATGTCATTATTTTAAATAATTATTTTAAATAATTGTAAAACAAATCAGTCATCCCTTTTGTAAAATTGCTTCAAATGACTTTTCTTAAATACTTCTCCTCTTTGAAGGAGGCCTGTTCTCGTTCTGTGTCAGTGACTGTCAGGTGCAGCCAGACGTGGCTCACAGCAGTGTCATGACAGTATTGTGCACATCGGGCTTAGCAGAGGTGGAATCGACTGCTCGGAGCTGCTGCGAGGGGTTTGCTGCGTGCTCAGCCTTTCCTGGAGCACAAGGAGCACTGAGCGCAGAGTTGGATTATTCGTTATCATTATTGCTGTTGTTACTATTATTTTCTGGATTTTCCATGTTCGTTTTACACTTCTTGCCTTCTCCAAGGGTGGATTCTCCATTACCTTGTGTTCCCTGACGGTATGTTTGTTCTGGCAGGTCGTGCTCACACCCTGCAGTCACTTGGCCAGAGCATCTTTTCTAACCCTTTGGAGAAATGGCTCTTCTGGTTTTAACCCTCCAAAGAAGAACATGAGATTGCCTTAACTTTTGGTGCTTTGTGATTTGATACTTGAAAATTTTAGGAGAAAAAGAATAAAAGTTTCCCTTGCTCCTCTCCTAACTCAAGAGGGTGTCGTGACAGCTCCTGTTTTGAATGTTTTGTGTCACTGGGACTCTGGACAGATTGATCAGAGAGAACCAGACTTGGAAATGAAGCTCTCAAGGTGTCTGTGCTTGAGGCAGCTGGTTCTGGAAGCCTTTGCCGGGCTGTCCATGTGAGGGAGACAGGGAGCCGGGCCAGGATGGGCTCTTCTTCCCGGGAAACCGCGGGCAGGGCTGGCCCGGGAGCGCCGGGCAGGAGCCGGGCTCTGCGCGCCGCTTCTGCCTGGAGTCAGCGAATGGCTCAGGACACGAATGTACTGCCAGGAGAGGCGCGGAATCGAGAACACACCAGTTGCTATCAGCTTCATAAATGAGTCACCAAAAGAGAGAAAAAAAAAAAACCTTATTAAATCAGGCACTTCTTGCAGTATCAACCTGTCACAAGGGTGAGACCTGAGCAAATGCTTTCAGCATCTGAAGAGATGATCCCTCTGCAGGGCACTCGGTTTCATCCCGATGATGTTTAAAGACATCATTTCATGTCTTTAAACATTTTCTAATGCCAAACAAATGCCGTTTGCGTTTATGTGCTCAGACTAACAGTGACATCCAGTGGCTGAGCGACCCAACCACGGGAACAATCGCTGCGAAGGGAGCGGCCGAAGGGATCAGTCATGGTGACTTGGATCACATGGACTTTACGGTGAATACGTAATGTGCCATCCTCAAGACTTGTGTGGCTGCCAAACCCATTCCACCTTCTCACTCGTTCTCTTGGGAAGACGGGGGTGAAGCTGCAGTGTCTACAAGAGAGATTGTTGTGAGTTCTCCTGTGGTGGTGGTAGCTTTAGGCATAGATTGACTCCTGGTTTAAAAACCTTCTTTTATCTCTGTAAACAAGTCTCACTGAGTCTGTAAGCACTTCGGGCATGAGCAAAGCTGGTGGCTGTTCTGAGAGCTGCCTGGGCACTGGGGAACAAGCAGGGCTGCAGCAGCAGTGCTGGTCTACGATGTGGAAGATTGTTTCACGTGCTCCTGAGCCCTCCAAAGCCTTTAGAAGAACAAAAAATCAGAAAAGGTGACTAGAACTGGTGGTGCAGTGTCATAATCAGGGCTGGGGTTTCTCTGTGCCCCTAAAGCGTCTGATCAGAGTATGTGAATGCAGATCAGAACGTTTGTTTATTGCTGAGTTGTTATTTGTTGCTGGCCTTGGTTCCGAAGGCAGCCCCTGGAGCCACCACTGCTCGGCCAGACCACTGCGGCCGTGGGCACGTCACAGGTGGAGGATCCTCCCCTGCTCTTTGGGATGGCTGCTGCACCCCTCCCGATGGCAAACTGCAGCCTCCTCCTCCCTTACTGCTCAGCTTCCAGAGAGACATTTGTGTTTTGTTTGTGGCCTGGCAGTTAACAGAGATCTTAGTGACATACAATTCATAGAGCTTTAGGATGGTAATTACAACAGCAATGCCACGTTCCAGGAACAAACTCGGGTATTTCAGAGAAAACTCGCACAAAACCAGGAACAGCTCCCAGAAGTCTTCTGACATTAAGCGTACAAATAGCTTGATAGAATAAATGGTTGCTTCCAGCATGAACAGAACTAATTTTAGACAGGAGTCCCTAATGTGCCTGTCAGTGCTTCCAAATGAATGATTAAAGATAAAAATAGATTTATCATGTTTTCATTTGCATGGGGCCTCAGATCTGTGAGCAATATGGAATCACCTGCTGCAAACACCCATGTGAGCCTGCCCTCATGTACTCTGGAAATGATTCCACAGTGTCCATTGGGCACAGCTAATTTCACTGTCACAACTGGAGACGTCCCCGTCCTGGTGGCAGTAACGAGAAGCACCTGGTAAATTTGTTTTGACTTGGCTGTTTCCTGGTTAACGTAGAAGTGCCGGTGCTCTGAGACCTGTTCTGTACTGTACTTCATTTCCTTCTAAGAGCCTGCCAGTGAACTGCACACACAATGAGAAATTGCTGTGTAAGGCCGGCCTGAATGTCTTTTTTGTTGGTCTTCCCCTCAAAGCTTTGGTTTTATTTATTTGTTTTTATTTACTGTATAATTGAATTTGCATAACAGTATCCATTCAGCAAACATTTTTTCTTTTAAAATAACTCCACTTGCCTCTGTCTTGTGGCCCAATCTCTAACAAATATACCAGAAATAGATGTTAAAATATTAATAGTACCAGTAATTCAGAAATATTGCCACAATATCACTGGATGCCTCAAACACATACACTTGTAAATACTATCCGTGTCACAGGGCTGCAGTGTGGTTGTGGCAGCTCTTTCCCGAGCATCCACAAGTGTTGGCAAAGCGTCCTTCCCAAAATACCTGACGAGAAGACACCTCCATCACACCTGCTCAAAGGCCAAAGGATTTCACTCTTTTTATAGGCACATCATTTATCAAAAGAATTAACAGATCTTGTATTTAAGTGCTTAATTAGCAACTAAAGAGTAAAGCCAGAAAAAATGAGTTCATTATTTGTCATGGATACAGAGTACATTTGCCTTTACTATGTAGAATAATACATTTATAGTAAGACTTTATTCTTTCAAGGTTCACGGGTCAAGATTAATCAGTTGTGACCTTGGCACACAGCTCTTGTCTTCGTGAAGTAACAGCTGAGCAAGGGAATCTGAAACAAGGATCCATACGTTTCTATAGAGCTGAGTCTGATTGAATGGTGGAAATGTAATTGAACAGCAAAAATAACATTCCTTTGCAGAGGGAGAATTAAAGACCTTTGGAAAAAGAGAGGTGAAATGCGAGTAATTTTTCAGTGAAGTGACATTATGATTAATCTCTAACATGGCTGAGGTTGATGGTTATAGTTCCTTCTCTACTATAATCCTTTCTCCAGAGCAGTTCTTTCTGCTTAAAATATTCAGAGAGAAAGATACAAACATCAACATTTTAAATGCCAGGTGCTTTAGTGACAGAGTGTTTGCTGCCAAACAAAATTCATGTTTGTTTCTGCTTGGCATCTTTACTTTTAATTTTTTATCTACTTCATCCATTCTGTAGTAGAAAACCAGACTATAACATGTTTACATAGAAAATGCACGACTGTCACCATCAAGAGGAATTATTTAGAGCCACAACTTTCCTCCTGTTTCCTTTTGGTTTTATAAGCTTCCCTGCCAAGACTAATCAATATGTAAACCTCTGTATGTTTGTAGCTGGTCTTATCTTTGTATATTAAAAGTTGTACTTTATAGCTTCCAGGTCTCATAATTTCATGATATTCACCTTTTCCTCCACTCCTGCAGGCATGAGTTTTGTTACTTTAAATATTCTATTCATTTTTGCAGTTGTTGACAGAAAATTGCAAATCTGACCCTGCAGGCTTGAAGATTATTGGGGACATTGCAAAGCACAGAAGCTTAAAATGAGGCACTACTTTAAAGCTTGGCTCAAGAGAGTCCTCATCCTGATTCATGGGTTTGGAATTGCAGAACTCTATCTAAGCTCCTATTCATCCTCTCTAATGTTTTGAATTGATGTTGCAGCCAGAGGAAGGACTTGGGGTGCAGCCTGTTGATGTTGTGGCTCTGGGGCAGCCCAGCCACCAACCTGGGGCAGCCGGGGCGTGGGGCAGCACCGGCGCGGCCAGGGACGGGCACCGGCGAGAGGAGTCGGGCACGGGGTCACTGCTGCTTCTGCTGCCCTCCTCGTGCCCAGCACGGGGCTCCACAGCACGGGCTCTGTCCTTGCACTGGAAAGCGTGGTTTGAACCTGAACTGGGACTTCTACTGCCTTTTCATAAATCCACTGAATCATTTATGTTTGTATTAAGGTTTATAATCTTGTTTTTGAAAAAGGAGCACTGACCTTTGGCCGATGTCATTTGCCAGACTTCCTCCAAGCAATGCCATCAGGAATTACGGGGATAATGAGGCGGAACAATTTATTAATCTGTCATCCCTGAGCAAATGGGATACATTTGTTTTGGAGCCTTAATGTAGTGGTCATGGGTTAACCAGCTTGTAAAATCCCTTAGGCATTTCTTTCCAGGTAGGAATAAACTGGGATCTCACTGACTTACCATATATTAAAGAATATAATGGGTGAAATCTATAATTAGCATCAAAACTTCTTGGATTTTCACTGGGTCAAGAATTCACTGATGGCGTCAGTGCTGCAATTCATTGCACCCAGAGAGCTCTAAAGTGGCTGTAGCAGAAGTCCAGCCAGCACCACAAGCTGCAAGATTGATCAAATCCTGTAGGCAGGGGCTGGAATATCAGACTCTAGAATCCTTATATGCATTTAAACATCCAATTCAAATAAATGCAGCTTACGGGAAGAGTTCTACCTATCATATTTAGGGCAGAGAGAAGGTCTAAGTTGGAATATTGCTGACACCACTGCTGTACTACGATTAAAATATGGCTTTTGATTAGTAAACAGATGGATTTTGATCTGCATCATGAGCCTGAATGAATTCGTTGCCAGTTCTTGAAGCGATTTGTGTTCTTGGAATCAAACTACCAAACAGTAACAGATGTGAGTACATTGAGCTGTCAAGAGCTTAATGAAGTAAAACGGAGATCACTACCCAGTTTCAGAGAAGGGTTAAGGGGATCCCTTTTTGAAAGCTAATTATTTAGGACAGCACACCTGTCATTAGGCAGCAGAAGATACCAAAAATTAACCATTATCTCGCATGAATTCTCGCTCTGCCACATGTGGTTGAAATGATAGACAGAGTTGTAGCCCAAAATTAATTGAGCTTTCAAATTGGGAGAAAGCGGGAGAAAAAAATTATCTCGGGTTATTAAAACCAGTTGAAATCACTATCACAGCACACCTTCCAGTGGTATAAAACATTTTCTTTCAATTCTTAATAGCATAAAGACAATTTGGTACACAGAACACGGACAGTTAAATGCAGCAGACACGCAGCAGACGAGACATCTGCTTTCAGCATGGTGTGGGAATAGCGAGCAGAGCCCGGCCGTGCAAGAAGGCGATGCAGGGAAACCCGGGTTTGGGACGCTCGGGGCTCTGACCACGGGCAGGTGTCTGTGTGGGGAGTGTGGAGGAGCGGCAGCTCCGTGCCTGCCTGCTCGGGGGCTGCGGGCAGGCCGTGGTTCAGAGCCGGCAGAGGGCCCAGCATCGTTCAGCCCAGGGCTGCTCAGGGTGACATTGTGACACCGCGAGCGGGGGTGGCTTCTGTGCCCTTTGTTGCACCAGCTGAGAGCAGCGGGGGCTCCGCTGGTGGTTCCATCCCACCGCTGGCCGTGCTCGTGGTGCTCAGCGAAGGCACCAGCTGCTGCTCTCCCCGACGTAAAGATGTACGTGTGGAGTCACAGTTGGAGCTGTGAAGATGCCGTCTATCACTTTTTGTCCCAAGTGGAATGGGATGTAAAAGCTCACCCTTGGGGTCAGGCCTGCAGAATTGCCCAGAGCCCCCCCAAATCCCACAGCTCACCAGCTGCTGGCAGCAGCCTCTCCTCCTCCCCCTCCATTCCATGTGGGAGCAGCAGCCAACCTGGCTTGGGGGGAAATCAGCTGCCAGGAAGGGACACTGGTATCTGCAGTGCTTGTTTGATCCTTCAAGTGTGAACAATTTAGGTTAATCACCAATCTTCGTTAGTTTTGTTGCCGTTGTAAAAGTAACTGTGGTGAGTAACGCGCATCTGCAGGATTAAAATCGCCAAGTACTTTCCAAGGAGCAGTGTTTCCATCCTTGTGGAGGCTGGTGACCGTGGCAGTGTGTGTCTGGGGATGGGAGGGCTCTGATGGTGGGGCCTGGTGCTGGCAGCAGAGGGGCTCGGAAACCAAGGCATGGAAAGGAGAGGAGACACGATGGCTGGCAGTGGAAGTGCAGAAAGGAGGGAGAAGTCTTTGTTACTCTCCATGTTTGTGGTACAGAGGATGTACAGTGCTGACCCGGGGACTCCTCTGCAGAAAAGCAAATTTATAATTCTTAGAAGATTGCTGCATTTTTACAGGAGATTTGGGTGAATATATAACTGCCTCCATAGGAGCCTTTCATCATTTAGCATCCTACTGATGCCTGCTTTTCCTCTCCACAGGAATCTTGCCCTGGAATGATTGTAAATTACCAGGCAGAAATCTTTGATCACTCACCAATTAACTCCCTTCCTTTCAACATGTAAAGCTCTGTACAAGGGAGCTCTGGTAACTTCAGTACGGAGAGAAACATTTAAATTCAACATACTGGGAAGTTGGTTACCTGCTACTTATTCCTGAACAGAAAATTTCCCCTGTGGTTCTTCTTTTAGACCGTTCCTTTCAATGTAGGCACAAATCCAGCGTGTGAATACTGGTACTTTCTACATCTGCTCTTAGAAAATCTGAAATCTTCTAGTCAAACATAAATCTTTGAATGTCATAGGTTATTTCAGTTAGGAGTAATACAGTGTTGTAAGCAGAGAGATGGAGATGGAGAGAGGATGCTCACTTCTTACCTTAAACTTCTTTTTTCTTGGACCATAGTGGGAAGCGGTGAAATAATCAAGGTCTGCCTCAGCTTAGGGAGCAGGCACAGCCTTCGCTGGAGCACTGCCCCTGCCCTCGGGGCCGCAGTCCCGAGCCGGTGCTCTCAGGGACCACCTTCCTCCTGCATTTTTGGATCCGCAAAGAGAAGGATTTGCCTTCCTTTTGAATGAAGGATTTTTCAGTTGTAATTCTGCATGATTTCCATATTTTTAAAGATTTTTTTA
Source organism: Mohoua ochrocephala (assembly GCA_013398855.1). Classification (NCBI taxonomy): domain Eukaryota; kingdom Metazoa; phylum Chordata; class Aves; order Passeriformes; family Acanthizidae; genus Mohoua; species Mohoua ochrocephala. Next base: position 137,315 of record VZTA01025101.1, on the reverse strand, counting down.
ATACTTTCCGAAGGGCAAACTCCACTTTAGAGGCTGAGTGTCAGCATGGCTTCAACACACAAGGGACTGAAGGCGGTTGTGAGTTGCCCCTTGGCGTGAGCAGGAGCAGCAGCTCCCCAAGTGATCCTGTGAGGTTTGGAGAGTGAGGTTTGGTGTTTGCAAACTTTTGACCTTCTAGAAATTATTGTTGAGTTTTAGCACAGTCTCAAGTTCTCATTTTCTAGTAAGTTTAGGACTTTTATTTTTTTAACTCTACGCTATCTCACTCATTCCTTTCCAGCGGGAAGTGCCCCACATACTGAATCCAGCAGTGGCAGCCACAGAATTAGACTCTCACTTCCCCTGTGAAAACATTGCAAACTTTCTCTTGAATTTTGTTCTACTTTCGTTAAACCCATGAAGTGATTTTTAGCTGTAAAATAAGTTTTACTGACTCTTGCTCTCCCAAAGCAGATACCTAAAATAGACCCAGAGATTATTAGCTAGCTATGTTACAGTAACTATTAAAAAACGGGGGACATTAGTGTCACCCCTGAAACAGGCAGATCTTGTCATGCAAAACAAGCTTTCAAGGTGGAGAAACCAAACAGCCTCAAACAGGTGGTGTCAGGGTAAACAGAGGAGGGCGTGGAGTCCCTTTCCCAAGGCCACAGCAGATCCAGGAAGAAAGCTGGGTGTCACTCTGGAAGCAGGTTCCTCATGCCCTCTGGAGCTCTGCAGAAGCCCTGGTGGGTATGAGGGGCATGGGGGGCTGCTGGAGTCCAGCAGCTGGGGAGAAGTACGGCTGAACCGCCCTCTTTTGCCATTTTTAAAGAATAAAACAGTTCCAATCGTTCTTGATTTTTCTTTCACTCAATGTTTTACAGTGAAAAGAAACCTTTTCCTGCTAGGATGTCTTAAAGTAAATGTATTGTAGGAACTTGGGTGTTATGGATATGTCTTCATTCACAATCAGTAGATAATTGCATTAAACTCTCTTTACCTGGAGAGATTTGAAATTTTATTAAAGCCAACAGTCACATCACTGCCCAAACAACATAGATCACTTACAAACTGAGATGCTCCCTTCTGCCCTCAAACCAAAAGCCCTTTCAGAAGAGAGGTGTTACCACCCACCACCTGTCTCTCCAGCTGTCAAGATCCCGAGCCCGTTCATTAACCACGGGCAGCTCTTTTAAACCGTGCACCTGATTGTACATTTCCTGGAGACTGTTGAGCTGAACTGACAAATATCCTCTCCATGCTGGTGGCTGGGTCAGTGGGCTCCTCATTTGGGGTCCCCCAACAACGGCCCGGTGCTGGCTCAGTGGCTGCGGTGTCCCTGTCCCTGAGTGCGCCCACGTGGCCGCGTGTGCGTTCCCGGGGTGGTGGGGAAAGGGCCTGTCGCAGCTGGGGGCAAAATTACTGCAAGTTGCTGCTCAAGGCCTGGGCTGCAGCGGGCAGGAGCAGCCGGAGCAGGAGCCAGCTAAGCAGAAATATTGGCCTACATTTTTTTCTCCGCCTGGTGGAAGGCATGCGAGTTTCTATGGCAACTTGTGTTTTCTGTTCGTCAGGCCTACTGACTCACTTCTGGGGGAGCCGTGGAGAAAAAAGATTGTTTTCCTTCTGTGCCAAGTCAAGTGGCTCCTTTCCTGCAGCCCAGGGCTCTTGTCTGAGGGCTTCTGGTCAGGGTTTGTGACGGGTGTGACTTCGCAGCATCAATTTAGGGCCGCAAGAAAAGACAGTCAAATGTGACAGCATCCTCATCCCCTTGGGAATACATTGGCAATGAGTTAAGTTTATCTTCATTACGAGAGGACGACAGCCCAGCTGGAACCCTGGGGCAGTCAGGCTGGTGCTGGTGGCAGCACAGAGCTGTGCAGGAGGGCAGCGTGGTGGCTCCCAGCATGTGCCTGTGCCACGGGGTAGCCCAGAGCACACACCCTCGGTGAGCTTGTGAGTGCTGATGGGATAAAATGACCAGAGAGGCCCAAAGGAGGTGTTGCTGAGGTTAGTTCTTGTAGGGGGAATCAGAGCTGGCGAGGGCACAGCTCAGTGGGAGGAGTGGACGCGTGTGCAGAGCATGGAGCCAGGCAGAGCAGAACATGTTGGTTCCTGAGCACCTCGTCACCTCAGCTCTTCTAATTGAGAAACTTTCCTGGATAACCAAGCTTGATTTTCCAGCAGAGCCCAGGGATGCTGAGCAACCATTTTTCCTTGAAATGGAGGGGAGCTTTGCATCCACTTCTCTCAGGCTCCACTGAAATTTCCAGCTATTATACCCTAGAGAACACTGCGAACACTCGCACGACCAGCAATTCTTCTGATGCTTTTTCTTTTGCCTAATCACAAACATATGCTACACTTTAGGGGAGATTATCCTTACATTGTTAGCTTTAAAATGCAGCTTTCTTCCAGCTTTCCAAGGTCACAGCAGCTATCCAGTTAAATGCAAGAGCAGAAATAAAATGTTAATGCAGCATGACCTTGGTCAATCAGTTAATCTTTCTCTACCCTATTTACTCCAGCAAAATAAAAATCCATCCCCACACACTGCAGAGTGCTTTGAGATCCTGAGGTGAAAGGTACATCATAAGCCAGAGTATTAATTATTGAAGGCCCGATAGAGTGCGTGGTGCTGGAGGGAATGTAAATGAATTTACTGTTGGTGTCTGTTTGTTTGTGCCCAGCTGCGACGCCCATTGGCCGTGGTGGCACAGGCGCCGGTGAGCCCCGGTGAGCCCCGATGAGCCCCCGGTGAGCCCCCGGTGAGCCCCCGGGCCTCTCAACGACTCCGAGGCATGTGAGGGCTCGAGCAGCAGCAGTACAGCTACTCCAGGGAGTAAGAACAGTGTAAAAGACGTTGTCACCGTCTGATGTAGAGCTCCTCGATAATTACCCTGCGAGGGGCGGTCGGGATGCAGCCAGCCCTGCGCTGTCACCTGCAGAACGGCACGTGGGCACCTGTGCGTAACGCGGAGGGGCAGAGGCTCCCGCCTCTTGTTCCCCGTTGCTACTGCAACCTTGAAGTTTTGTGGGAAAACCTATTCTAAAATTGCTCATAAATGGGTTTTCTGGCTGTTACATTAAGCTGGATTAGGCAGCACACAGCATTGATTTTTAGATTTGAGAGTGCTGAATAATTTATGTGCACGTTGCCTCCTAAACCAGACCCTGGCTGTGCGACGGCTCTGGCCCTCCCAGAGCAGACGCAGATGACTCTGGTAGGATACAGCCAAACTTCCAACTCTCTTACTTTTTAGTATCTGCTTTAAAAAAGGCAGGTCATTTCTAACATCATTTTGTTACTGAGGTTTTATTTTAAAGTGTCCAGGAGTATTATCCCACTGAAGCACAAAGCATGATTTTTAGAGCTGCTGTTCCTTAAAACCTGCTTTTGCTATCATTCCATTTTAATATGGCCATGTATTAGGATATCCAATTGTTTGATATAAGCGTGAGTACATAGAAACAGCAAAAGGAAAATTGTCCTTTTATGAACCATGCAGCTGTTTATCACAAATCTAAATAAAACCCTTTTTCAGACCTTTTATCAAATTGGCTTGTGCCATTCAAGCACTTCTATTTTTCACGTGCTTTTGTAGAATACATTTAAAAATAAAAGAGGATGTTGGCACAGAAGTTATTTAGCTGGTGTTTGCACTGTCCTTGTGCAGAGACTGTCTCTGAAGAGCTTCATACACTCCTGTGTGGGTTTAAGTCATGTTCAGATATTGATGATAGGTTGTAATTTTTCTAACAACTTCATTTTATTTCTAATATTCTACATCTTTACTGATTGTAGCAAACAGGGTGGAACATGCCCATTTTTCCCTTGCGCTGGGTCAGCTTTGGTTAAGTCATCAAAGGCAAGAAACATCTATTAAGTGTTCTTTTGCTGAGTCCTCAGTTTAAATGAACTTGCAGGGAGCAGCAAATATTTTTCCTCCTATTTTCTGTAGCCCAGTTCCTGCATCCCTCAGAGGTCAGAGCCTCCCTGGAGAGCAGCCTGACGGCTGTGAAACACAGCTCCAGACAACTCCAAATGCTGCTATTCAGCAGCCCTGTAATAATCTCCCTTAAATACACCAGCTCCCATCCATCAAATGGTTGACCCTCAGGACCTGGAGTCACACGATGCCAGAACCAAACTGCTCCGTGCCTTCACCAGGGCGGCGCGTTTTCCCCACACAATCAGTTATCGGCGCCGTGTCTGGGGCTGACGTTTGTTGTGGGGTACGGGCAGGGATGGCTCGGGGCTGGGGATGGATGGCTGCTCGTGGCACTCCGCATCCTGTCCCCAGCACCTGTGCTTGCCCTTGGGGCCGCAGAGATGGAGACGGGCATCGCAGGCAGGGACTGCGGCTTCCCTGCAGCTCTGCGGGGAAGGGCCTTGGGCAGGGTCAGCCTCCTCGCTGTGTGGGGAATCGCAGGGTGTCCTTCCCATCGGCAGCACCAGCCCCGCGTGTGGATGCCTCGGTTAGGAAATCCAGGCCTGTTTTACATTGCACATCCCTCTCCGTGGCCCAGGCAGAGGAGGTTCACCCATTCAAACTATTACATCCTCATTTCTTACTTGTCTGTTTCTCCAACATGTTCTGTTTTGGTTGGGTTGTTGTTATTTTAGTTGTAGACTTAGTTGTAGAGTTGGTGCGGGATCGCTGTGCGATCGCTGCCGGGACTGGTGCGGGATCACTGCGGGATCGCTGCCGGGACTGGGGCGGGATCGCTGCCGGGACCGGTGCGGGATCGCTGCCGGGACTGGTGCGGGATCGCTGCGGGGTCGCTGCGGGATCGCTGCGGGGTCGCTGCCGGGGCTGGTGCGGGATCGCTGTGAGATCGCTGCGGGATCGCTGCGGGATCGCTGCCGGGGCTGGTGCGGGATCGCTGCGGGATCGCTGCCGGGATGCGGCTGCGCGGGGCTCCCTCTGCCGGCGGCTGCCCGAAGTGCCAGGCGGCCCCGGGGCTCGGTCGCGGAGCTGGAGAGCGGCAGCCCCGAGCACCGACTCGGGAACGGGGGCACGGCGCTGCCCCGGGGGTGTCAGCGCTGCCCCGGGGGTTCATTTATGCAGAAGAACACGGTCGGGTCAAAATCGCTCGGTAGCTGTTGTCTCCAGGGTGCATCACTTGGCACGGCTTTTAATGTAGTTAAAAGGTGACTCCAAGCCACGCAGAGGCTATTCCAGTTCTCAGGGGAGAAGAACTGTGTTTCGCTGTGTATTCTGTAGATTAAATTCTATCATTCCAAGCGGGTATTTTAGTCACAGACCATATTTGCAGCAGACTGTGGTGATGTGTTCAGTGTTGGTGTCTCCGTCAGCCATTGCTCCAGACCTGGGAGACCTGGGCACGCAGCCTATGGACTTTGGATGGACCTTTCCCTCCCCCTGTTCCTCAGCAGTTCCAGCAGCATGTTCTGCAGCTGAGCACAGCCCATTCCTGCTGCACAGAGCTTCCTGCGCCGTTGCAAACCACACAAGGCCAGGTTCTTACCTGCCGAGAGACCTGCACGGCTGATACTGCCCCGTGTTTCCACGCTGGCCCCATGTGCAGCTCCAACCTGGCCCTGCTCGGATTGCACGAGCGAAAACCACGGGATGCAGCAGCATGCCAGGAAAAGCCAGCCCCAGGTGTGAGCCTGGGAGCCCAGCAAGGGTTTGGGTCTTCCCTTGAGCTCATCTGTAGTAGCGTGTGCTGTTACTGTAGAAATATTATGAATTACGTGTTATTGGCATAATATAAACGCTCCTTATGTTGTGCTGAAGTTCCTGGACCGGTACCGGGACTAGTGGGTAAAACCAGGAGGAACGTGGGGAGTGTCTGAGACCCCGGGAATTCGGTGTCAGCACTCGCCAGCGCTGCCCCAGGGTGATGTCAGGTGCTGCTGTGGGAGGACTGGGCGAGTTCTCAGCCGTATCAGCAGATCTGTGCGAGACCTGTTCATCACACGCGTCCTGCTTAACTGCCCTCCATGATTAAATATTTACAATAAGAATTTATTCATCATTAAAACCCTAAATAAAAGGATTACAGAGAAAGTCAGAATGGTTCAGTAGGAAACAGCGCTAATTATTTTCACCCTTGTGGGTTTTTCTGCGTTCGGTTCTTGAATTTCAAAATGAAAATATTGAGATAAACTCCCGCTTTCATGTGAGCACAGTTGGGGGGATTTCTTATTTGGTGTGAAGCCTGAAAAGGGAGAATTAACACTCATTTAATCATTTATGTTCAGTCATAATTTAGGCCCTGAGCAACAAAGTATTTAAGCAGGAGATAAAACTTTAGGCAGTCACATATTCCAGTGACTCCAGTCAGATTATTCAGATGCCTGAACTGAAAAGTTGCGTATTCAGAGTGAGGGAAGAGCAGAATTCCCATGTGCTGGGAGCGGAGTTGTGGAGCCCAGCTGGGGCAGATGGGTGCTGAGAGTTTCCAGTCCAGGGGACAAACAGGGAGCTCAGTCCCTGCACAGCTGCCAGTGCCAGGGGCCATGCCCCGGCCCACAGGGGTTGTGTGACCTCAGAAAAGTCAGGAAATTAATGAGAGTCATTTCTGAGCTGGGGGAAAAGTCACAGAGATGAATATTGCCAGCAAGCTAAACTCACTGCCAGTCATGGGACGCAGAAATCCTGAGGATGGTTTGAGCGCAGAGGAGCCGTTTGCTGCACAGCCGGAAAGGAAACAAGCAGAAGAGCAGGAAGGAGATTGTCAGGTCTCCAGCAGTGTTGCAGTCATTCTTCCACATCTGCACAGCTGAAGTGGTTTTTTTTAACATCCATCACATCCCTAGTATAGGATATGTGTAGGGTATTAGGTGAGCCTTGGGCCGTTGTGTCATCCTCAAATAGAGATTTTTCATCTCCTTTCAAATCTTGTCTGTTTTGTGGGGGGGAGAAGGGTGGATATAAGGAAAGATGATGAGCCTCATAAACACACCATCAGCCAGGTCCAAAAACTTGCAATAAATAAATTTAATCAGGAAACATCGCTCAGATATGAATGTTTAATGATACTGATTTATACTTTGAGCTGCCAAAGCTAGGAGCCAGCTTAGCAGTCAAGAGCCCACAGAGCTCAAGGTTTCAAAACAAACAACTCTCCTTGGAGATTAGTGTTGCAAAAGATGTGAGCAGGCAGAAGGAGGAATGTTTTGCCTCCTGCTAAAGCATTAACCCAGCACAGAACTAAACTATTGTATGGCACCTGAAAAGGTTTCTATCAACAACCCGATTTTTGGATCTGACCTATACAGTCACACACGACACGTGCAAAATAAACCTGAATACGTCCAGGTTACGAAGGGAAGAACTTGGGAGATGTCAGATTGAGTCTGCCCCGGAGTAGCTCTCGCTGAGCTCCCTCAGGCCACGTGCATTGTGTGACTCTCAGTAGCGCTCACGCTGCTGTCACACAGGCTGAGCTCAGCACACAGCCCAGGCGGCTGCTCTGGGGAACTGGGCTGGCTGATGGAAGGCATTCCTGGTGGTAAAACTCCTTCATTCATTGAGGGAGCTGGGAGGAGCCGGTGAGGCGGTTTGCAGAGATGATTGGAAAGCGGCCAGAAAGTTCGGTGAGAAATGAAGCTTGTCCCCCCATGAGCTACACCTGCCCGAAGGTACCCCAGGTGAGTTCTTTTGGCCAGGCTTTATCTACATCTGCATTTTATCTACCTCTTCTGCTCGTAGTTGTCTGCATCTTCTGCTCGTGTGTGATGACGATACCCTCATTACTGCTGTGAGGAATTCAGATAACACAGGGATGAGTTCATGGCAAAGCCCAGGAGGAAATGACTCCTTGCATCTGCAGAGGAGGATCAGATGGACGTGCAGTACATGAGGCCACCAGTCACACGCTGAGCGAGGAGGAGACATCGCCCTGACCGCCCAGCACGGGCGGTGGGAAACAGAAACACCTTTAGGGTCAGCCCCAAGCTCCACAAACCAGCACAGCGCATCTCACGAGGGCTTGGGCTTGCCCCCTTCAGTGGCCATGCCTCAGGGTAGTTTTCGGTTTGTGAATTGCTTAAGGGTTTTAGGTAGAATGAAAATTCTCATATGAAAATCTGTTCTTTTCAATCCCATTCCTTCCATGAGAAGCATTGGTTTCTCTAACCAGTTTATTTCCCCTTTACTTCAGTATCCTTTCCCAGCCAAAAACCCGAAGTCAACCAGAGGTAGATATTTAGAATGGAAAATTTCCCTGTGGACAATTGAAGTTCAATTGAGTTTAGCAAGCTGCTGACCAAAGGGCCGCACAGAGGAGAGCGCTGCTCCCGTTAGCCGTGGGCAGCCGCGGTGTGAGGCGTTTCCCGCGGCAGGCGCTGCGTGTGCTGACCCTTTCCAGCGGGCTCCGTCCTTCCCCTGCTTCGATCCACAGAAAGGGCTCGGCTTTTCCCTCCTGTGCAGCCACCGCACCGGCTGCGGGGCAGGACACGCCAGAGCCCTCGGTCACACGCACGCACGGCGAGTGGCCCGGGACAGCTCGGGAGGGCTCTGTAAGGACGGGACAGAACTCGGGAGCCCCGCGGGGGCAGAGCGGGGCCGGGCCCATCCCGCGGGCACCCGAGCGCGCGGAGCCGGGCGGGGCACGGATCGCGCTCCGGCCGCTGCA